>OX411306.1:58678244-59069492 GCA_948150685.1 Rhaphigaster nebulosa | reverse complement strand
GTCCATAAAGAAGGATGTATCAAAATTTTAGTAGATAATTGGGATAAAATATCAAAAGTAACACTACCATAAAGGACAAAAGCATATTTATGGAAGGTTTAAACTTATGTATAAAATCAACTTCTTCACTTATGATAATCAATTCTATAAACAGATGCACGGATTACCTATGTGTGGAGCACTGTCAGTAAGTATAAGCGGTGCTTATATGAACAATTTATTGAATAGAAAATTGGAATTAGTGAATAAAAACCACTATTAATAAAAAAATATATAGACGATATAATAGTGTTAACAAAGAAAGCTACGAAGAAATACTAGCACATTTAAATAGTTACCATAATAGAATAAAATTTACAATAGAAAAATCTCAAAATAACAATATTAGGTTTTTAGATATGAATATCAGGCTAAATAACAATAAAAAAACTATACATAATGGATCAAGAAAAATATCAATAGTCAGGTAATACTGAATTTTTGCACGAACCATATGTTTTGGCAGAGGTTCAACGCCGCTAACAATCTAATAAAAAGATCTAAAGAACTTACTAATAAAAATCATATAGGATAGATAAAAGCAAAAATTTATGATATGCTAGAAAATAATTTTTATCACAATAAAATAAAAAATAAAATAGGGTATAATAATAATCACAACAATGGCAGTAACGATACGGGTAGTGTCGATAATAAAAATGGCAAAGATAAAATAAGATAAAAAAAAAATTAATTAAACATATAGGCAATAAAGAGAAAAATTTAAAGAAAACAAAACAGAAAAGTATTACCGAATACTATACTGATAATGATAACTAAGATAAAAACAATAAAAAGGATATTAGTAAAAATAATACTGATCCTAAAAAAAGGATACAAACAAAATAAAATTCTATAAAATGAATTATATACCGGAATTAACTGAAAAAATAAAAAAGACATTGGAGTATGAGTGGAGTATGACCATACAAACTTACAACTAGGAATATACAATGGTAACAAACTAGAAAAACATTTAAGCAAAATGAAAGATGAAATAAAAATGATTGACAGAAAAAATGTAGTTTATAAAATAGATTGTGGCAACTGTGAGATGACCTCTATAGGAGAAACCTCGAAAAAGTTACAGACCAGAACTAAGCAGCACACCAGTAATTGTAAAAACAGAAAAAATAAAAATATCACAGCTTTGGCCCATCATAGTATAATAAGTAACCACAAATTTAATTTTGATAATCCCGAAAAATCAGAAACTAAAAAAAATAGAAAAACCATACACATGGAAGCAATACACATTGCGAAAAACATAAGATAGTTAATTTCAAGACAGATGCGGTTAATTTAAAAAGCCATTACGCAGACATAATTAATAAACTAAATATAAAATAATTTATGATTTAAAATTTAACAAAAGGTACATCGATTTAAATAGAATAGTAAATATATAGAATAGAATTGTAACAAAAATTGTAAAACAAACATAATAATAGTAAGTGCGAAGAGAATGGGTGGGGAGGCATATGACAACAGGGATTAGTACAAAGTTCATCTCCAATGATAGTACAGTGTGAGTGACAAGGATATAAAAGAATAGTCACTCCACAGATAATCTTTATAATGAATTATGTAATTTAAAGGTAATACTTTTTTTAAAAAATAGTAACAAGACATATTGTAAATTAAGGCGTGAATATTTATTGGTTTAATAGTTTGATGTATTGTAGAAAACAAAAATCCTGATGACGAAGTACTTCGAAACGTCGAAAACAATATTATAAAAAAAATTAAATATAAAGATCAATGGGAAGTTGTCCTTCAAAAATTAATTTATCACAATATATTAACTTCCCTAACAATCAGGAATTATTTAATATAGTACAGAAAATAAATTAAGGAGTTATCAGAAGAATCTTGATTTGCATTGGGGTATGGAAGGCACACGACTACTGCACCAAATTTAAATATTCATAGACCTAATATCAATACAATGTATATATGCAAGTACATTCCATTCCTAAGGACGGATGAGGTTATTCCTAAGATCTTTTTTTTTTTTTTTATAAATAATAATTTTTTTCATAATCGTTCTAGTTATGAATTTAATGTAATACTTTAAATGTAATTATTTAAAAGTTTTACGATACGTTTGTGACGTACATGCTGCACCCAATTTGAGAACCACTGAATTAGTGAGCTTGCGTAGATAGGTTTGGAGCGTATAGATGTTTCAATTTTGAGCATCATATCAAGGTCTGCATCATCGTTAGACCCGAAGTTCAACTCCGTCCAAAGAGACTTATAGACTCATGAACTTGTTATGAGTTAGAATTTCAGAGTGTTTGCCAAGAAAATTTTCGACGACCTCTTTTATGGCCTTTCACTCTTAATCGAGGATTCCGCGTTTGTCGCTTGTCAAGATGAAGTGTAGTTCGACTTGAGTAACCGGGACAATTATTTAAGGATACTGTTGTACAGGATCTTTTAAGTTGTTGACGGAGATTAAGAACTTTAAAAAAATAATATTAAAAAATCAAAAGCTACAAATTTATGTGTTTATTTTGAAATGTGTGATTTCGAGTAAAAGTTGTACAATGTAGCTAATATCGCTGTTGTCGAGACGTTCCTCTTTTTATGTTTAAGTAAAAATTAATGTACTTGGAAGAGAAACTGACTTTTCTCGTGAATGTGTTTGAGGGAGGAAAATTATCGCACATTGTCATATATATATATATATATATATATATATAATAAATAATAATAAAAGGCTTAGCGAACCCGGAGGTTCGATGCCGATACCACTAATCGCTGTCTACAAATCTCGGTCCACCGACTACCTTCCAAACCCAAATTCCTTAGATCACTCTTAATACTATCCTCCCACCTACGTTTCGGTCTACCCCTCGGACGTTTACCAGTCAGCTCAGCGTTTATTAACTTTTTAGGAATTCGTTCGTTACTGAGCCCAACAACTTTGCAAGCCCATTTCAACCGTCGCGATGATATCACTTCGATTATATTAACAGGGTGCATGCTCCGCAATTCCGCGTTGTGTAATCTCCTAAACTCTCCAGTTGACTCATCCTTTTTCGGACCAAATATTTTACGCAGTACCTTATTCTCGAATACCTTAAGGCGTTGTTCGTCCTTCAAGGTTAGCGGCCACGTTTCACACCCATACAGAACTGTAGGCAAGATAATAGTTTTGTATATTCTAAGTTTTAAGTTTCTGGACAAAATGCGCGACCTAAGTAATGTTGACACCGAAAAATAACAAGCATTTCCCGCCTTTAACCGCGCCTTTATTTCCTCTTGAATTTCGTTTTTTCTAGTAATCACAGACCCCAAATACTTAAATTTCTCAACGTGTTCAAACCTATTTTCTCCTATATCTATATCCTCAAAATCTCCTCTGTTTCTATTGCTAACCATATATTTCGTCTTATCCGTATTTATTTTGAGGCCAACCTCTTTCCCAGCTGTCATCAACGTTGCTGTATTCAGTTTTATAGTTTCCGCGTCCTCACTTAATAATACCAAATCATCCGCAAACCCCAGCACGGATATTCTACCACCCAGATCTAAACCCCTTTCGGTAAGCATTACCTTTCTAATGACATACTCTAATGCTAAATTAAATAGGACAGGTGAAAGGGAATCCCCTTGCTTTAACCCCGAGCGAACTTCAAATTTCTCCGAAAAATAATTACCTATTCTAACTTTATTGAATGTTTCGGTCATGCACATCCCTACTAGATTTACTAACTTCTTCGGTATTCCCTGCTCAATCAAAATGTTATACAGTCTCGATCAATGGAATCATAAGCCTTTTTGAAATCCACAAAAAGCTGATGAACTACACCGTTGAATTCTAATTTTTTTTCTAATATTTGCCGTAAGGAAAATATTTGATCGATAGTTGATCGGTTCCGTCTAAAACCACATTGGTAGTCTCCGATAATTTCCTCGGCATATTCCGTGATTCGACTAGTTAGGATCAACGAGAATATTTTATAACATATCGGGAGGAGTGATATTCCGCGATAGTTATTACACTCCGTCCTCGGACCTTTTTTGTGAATCGGAATAAGTATAGATTCTTTCCATTCTTCGGGCATTTTTTCATTTTCCCAGATCTTTTTAACCAAAAAATGTATTTTAGAAACTCCAGCTTCACCGCACGCTTTTATTATTTCACTGGAAATGTTGTCGATTCCCGCTGCTTTATGAGATTTTAATTTTCCGATGGCTATTTCGACTTCCTCCTTACTCGGTTCTTCAATTAACAGTTCAGCACTCTGATATTCAGAAGGAGGAGATTGATTATTATTTCCCGAATTCAAAATACTTTCAAAGTGTTTTTTAAATTTATTCACAATGTCCCCCGGATCGGCCAAGATATTGTTATTTTCATCTCTAATTCCATTCATTGCTGGTTCAAACTGTTTACGCGATCTGCTTATACCCTTGTACATGTCTCTTACGTTGTTTTCAATTCTATTAGTTTCTATCTCTATTATTTTGTTTTTAAGATATTCTCGTTTTTTATTTTTGAGGAATTTGGACGTTTCATTCATCAAGGCCCGGAAATTAGCAACATTGTTATCGCTTGGATTATTCAAAGCTTTTAGTTTCGCGGCTCTTCTTTTTTCGCACAAGTTTAGACAATCATTATCGAACCACGGTTTATTCTTTTTATTGTCCCTTTTTCCAAGACACAGATTACTTACCTCTTTAATATTATCCCTAATTCCGATCCATAGCTTGTCTACATCTTCGCGATCCTCATCTAAAGATTCCAAGGCTTCAAACCTATTCTTGATTTCTACCGCGAATTGATTTCTAATTGAAGGGTTTTTCAATTTATCTAGATCAAAATTTTCGGAACAAATACGGCTTTCTTTCCTTTTTTTTTTAATTAAGTTTTTGTCGAAGTTTCGCGATTACTAATTCATGATCTGACCCACATTCTGCCCCACGATAAGACCTCACGTTAATTATACTATTTTGCCATCTTTGTTGTATCAAAACATGATCAATTTGATTGCGTGTTTGTGAATCCGGCGATGTCCACGTATACTTATGAATATCCCTATGTTTAAACGTAGTACTTTTGATTGTTAGGTTTTTCGAGATAGCAAAGTTTATTAGACGGATCCCATTATCATTGCTATGTTCGTGCAAACTTTCTTTACCGATCGTCGGATAGTATACTTCTTCCCTTCCCACCTTTCCGTTTGCGTCCCCTAATATTATTTTCATGCAGTTTCGAGGAAGTTTATCATATACCCACTCTAGTTTATCATAAAATTCGCATTTAACTTCATCATCACTGTCTTCGGTAGGGGAATGTATGTTTATCAGCGCGATTTTAAACCACCGCCCCTGAAATATGGCCACAGATATCCTATCACTAAAAAATTTTACGTCCCTCAATGCGGAGAGCAATCTATTCCTTATTAGAAATCCAGTACCTAAACAATAATTACCGCTCCCACCGTACCAAATAGAATAGTTCCCTTCTGTTAACGAACCCTCCCCTGGCCACCGAACCTCTTGCAGTGCCACGATATCTACATTGTATCTCTTAACCTCGTTTGCCACCGATTTTAACCCACCCGCTGTATTCAAACTTCTTACGTTCCACGTCCCTATACCTAAATCTCTAATTTTCAACTTGCGCCATGAATCCCCTGAAGCAGTCCCCACCCGGAGACCCGAACGGGGGACTAGTTTACTTCCGGATAATGAGCGTTTTACCTCAGAGAGATCCATGACTTTTTGTGGTATTTTGTGAACTAAAAATATGTGAGTAGGGCGTTCAAACCTACGTCACACCCTCCAGCAAGCCTGGAGGGGCGCTCTCATTGTTGGTCAGCGAGTCCATCGGACTTAGCCGGGAGGAACTTCCAAGGAATTTCCACCGACCATCCCCACATCCGCCACCCGTGGGGCGCTCCCCTACGCGGTAATGAGATCCGCGCGAGGATATATATATATATATATATATATATATATATATATATATATATATATATATATATATATATATATATATATAGATGAAGTGTCGAAGATCGAAATATATATATATATATATATATATATATATATATATATATATATATATATATATATAAAAAAATTCAGCCTTCGTATATTTGTGATCGCAAAATTCTAAAAACAGTCGGTCGATTTTGATGTGGTCTTCTCTATCATTTAGAGAATTTTTTCAAGAAGGTTTATATTTTCGAAATGCTTCTCTTAAGAAGACAAATAGGAAAAAACTATTAAAAGATAGGTGACTTTGTAATCGTTGTCATGACAACTTAACACGTGAAACCAAGCTCACTATGAAAACATTTTAACAAGAATGATATTATTCTGTGAAAGCATCATTTTTTAATAAAATCGGAGACTAAGGAAAAAAAATTAATTTAAATTTAACGTTTAAAATATTTTCCCTCTCCAAAAATCTGGGTGAGACTATGGCCAGTGTCCAGTTAGGCACATCAAATTTAATTTAAGTGTCTTCATATTTTTTCTTTGATCAGGTATAATGTGTTTATATTGCCACCTACAAACACAATAAATGAATATATAAATATTTATTTATTTATTCATTTACTATTAACTGATGATCAGAATAAGACATATTATAAAAGCTCAATACATCTAAAAATAATTATATAGACTAAAGACTTCATTAAATACAAATTCCAATAAGAAATAAAAGCTTCGTCAAGCTGCTACAATTTTACCAGTTTAGATTTATGATAAATAAAAATACGGTTATATCTGTAAAAATACAATTTATTTATATCTTTTCAATTCATTTTTAATAATTATATTTACATATAAAAGTAAATATAAATAGCTGAATAAAAGAAATAAACAAAGAGGATTTTTTTTTTTCGGCAAATTCCTTTCATTGTTTACATAATTACTGATATTATCTTCGCGGGAATGTAAAATGAAATAAAAATTGCATTAATACTATCTCAAATAATAAAATTAAAAAGAGATTTCCGTTCTACCGTAGAAAGGAAATATTGAAAACGTTTGTTAGCTATGCCGGTACCTCAAAGAGGCACTGGCAAAATTTGTCCCACCAAAAACGAAGTTCGGCTAGAGTGCGCTGACAAACAATTCTAAGCCTTAAAACGTATTTTTTTTAAACTTCTATCATCTGATGGGATGTAACCAAACTATTTTGAACATAAAATTCTCGCTTTTTGATAGGTGGGACAAGTATGACCACTGCCCGTTAAAGAGTTAAAACCTGTAGGGGGTCCGAAATTTCAATGGGCGGCTCTTTATATATCTGAAGAATGCCGAGTATTTGGTCATTATTTGTACCGTGAGAGTCTTACTAGACTATTTACTTACTGGGTGTACTACAGTAGTACTAGACATCTGCATCCTAAGGAGAATTAGCATACAGTTTTACTACATTTCATAATTTTCTTTTAATAAGTTCACTGAAAATTCAATTCATGTTTATCTATTTCTTGTATTTTTATTTATTGTCGCTGCAAAAAATTACTTGATAGTTTTTAAATCTATGAAACGGTAGTTATCTTCTTAATTGATTAATTAAGACAGTGGCTGCGGTTCAGTGCATAAAACCTTTTTAAAAGCCATTCATTATTTAGAAACGATGGACCTTGAAGGTAGTTAATTACATGTTCAACAGCTCGTTATGGTTTGATCGTATGCATACACTTTCTATTAGCAGCTATTCGCCTGGTTGAATTGTGAAGTTATAACTACCTGCAGATTAATCTATTTATGCTTTTAATACTGCTTTTCCCATTGTTCTTGATGTTAGACGTTTCTTCTGTGCTTCTCGTATTATAGTTATGTTAATTATTATTGATCACAAATGACTTGATGCTCTCCAAGTTATTAGCAATGATGCATATATTTTTATCTTTCACAGTCATTATTTGGTAGATCCGCATGTTATCTTAATGTTGGTCTTGATTTCTAAAGCAATGAATTTCTCACGCTATGACGATGAGGCATTGCTTCAGAGATCTAACGATATCTTTATTCTAACAGTGGACGTACTAAAAGAAGTATAAATGGAGAAGACCAGAGTATACTTAGTACAATAACAATTGATAAAGCTTATATTTTTACGAATAATGCAAATTTAGTAAAGGAGATTAATCAAAGTAATTTAAAATAACATTAAGCAAAATGGACTAGTTAGAAATAGAAGGAAAAAGATAGCTAGGTAGACCATAAGAAATGCGAGAGCATAAGATATAAAACGGTCTACGAAAAGATTGGGCATAAAAATGTAAAAGGAGAAAATTTAAAGAAAATTTAAATTAAGCGAGCTGTTTTGATGGTAAATCTTTTGAATACAAATTAAATAAATAATCGTTTATCCACTAGAGATTCCAAAGATAATTAAATTTTAATCAACCAAATTTTTTTAAACTATAAATACTAGTAAACAGAAGTTACTCGGGAATTCCTATTAATCGGTAAAAATCTTTTTGAATTTTAATGAACGATCCTGCGACCTATTGAGGCGATGAATAATTAGACTCGTCATAAAAGGAGAGATTTGATTCATCTGAATACAATAGAACTTTCAGTGTTGGATAACTGCATTTTCGGTCTCTGTTGCATTATGTAGCAATGTTATTCCTTTCATATTCCAGCTTGAATTCTTATACAATTTCTTTTTTTATACGATTTTTTTTTATGAATAAAACTCAGGTTCTTTAGTTGTAATATTAGTTATACAGTTGACTATAGTAATCCAAATCTACGAGCAGTTCTTATCATTTCAATCTTATATGAGGATTCCATACAAGACATTTACCTAGAGGAAACTGAAGACCTGCTGACTATGTTACGATTCAACTACGACACTTTCATCATCAAATCTATTAATGTGTATTCATAAGCAATATGAAGAGAAACCGACTTGAAAACATTTTAGAATAAGATCTATCGTCATTGAGAAAATAATTTGTTTATGTTTATAGAAAAAAGAATTAAACATATTAAAGTTTTTGTATAGTTTAAGACATATATAACACAATGATATCGAGTTCTTGTGTAAAAGACCCTCTCGGTGGTTTTCATGTCACTCCTGTACTGGAAAGGAAAGATAGTGTTCAAAGATTTAATTTATATCTTTCAACTTTTAAGCTCCAAGGTTCCTTTGATATCAATTGCTTAAAGGAATATTTCTATATAAGTTGTCCGAATAGTAGAAGCTATGATACTTTCCTAATGTTCTGGATTAATTAAGGTTTACAAGATATTTTATTTTGTCTATCTTTCAATCTAATATAAATATACTCATATTACAATCTTTCTAAATTAACTTAAACACACATCGATATAAAACCACGACCGATCTTGAAAGGATATTGGGAACTGTGCGTTGTGAGTGATTGGTGAAGGTTAGCGAGCATACAGACCCTAAACTGTTTAAAAGGTCTTCAACCTTGGCCAGTATTCCTTGTCGAGAAACTTTATTAGCTCAGAGAACGTGATGATTATCCGGGAATCAAATGAAAAAATAAATAAATGAAAAAGTAAGAAAAAGGTGTAGGTCATGTGAATCAAATATGGTTCGGCTAACGAAAGGCTGCACTACCAATATCAATACCAAACACCAAACAGATTACATTCAGATCGCCATGATAAAAGTATATAAATGTATAAAATTTACAATAAAATAAAATAATGGAATTTTTAGTTTTTGGTACTATGATAGTTAATTTTTAAAATAAAACGCCAATAGGTCAACAAATTCTTTTATCTCATTTAAAATTTCTTCAACGTTTCCATCGAATGGCCATCTTGGGCCATTCTCAAGTCAAGTAACGCACTGTATTTCCTTGTTTGTACGAAACACGCCATTACTATTATATTTTCCTTCTTCCAGTTTCGGTATTATTTTTCTAAAAATTGAGTCATTCGTCCTATTTGGTTCGCTATTGAGACTGGCCCAAGATGACCGAAACGTCGAGGCAATTTGAAATAAAATAAAAGAATTTGGTGACCTATTGGCCTTTTATTTTTTAATAATTACGTATCCATTTATTTTGTATTTTGTGCTTTTTCAAAACAAAAAAAAATATGAAAAAAAAATTGTCAATTAAACTTCATTTTACTTTCATCAGATATTTCAAAACATTAAGGCAGCATTTATATTTGCTGTGTAAATACTATCAGTGTTGGATACTGAGAGGCGATTATTATTAGCTAAGCCAGAAATGACCAGATTTCCTATCTTCGGAATATATGCTACTAATTATGGCTTCAATGCCCATTTATAATACTTTAAATTCATTTCAGGGAGGTGAGGTGATAGATAGGTTTATACAGTAGAGATGAGTGGTGACAGCCGCTAGTGGTATCAGTGACAAGTTGTTATTCATATTTTTAGCTCATTTTTTTAGTCACATGTATCAACTACTGTTCAATGTATCAAACTGTTCTCACAATAATATTTTTATATCAGTCGTCACTCTGATTAGTCGTTTTTTTATGAAAAATTATAGACTTTTTGTGTTTGATAACTCCTACAACACGATAATGAGATTTTTGGAGATGTCTGACACATACACACACACATTTTTTTTTTTGAGCTATATTTAGGCACTTCCAACTACATTAATACTTCTTTTGGATCAACTGAGCAGAAATTCGGTATGCAAGGTTGTTTTGTAGACAGAACAATACCATGAAAGTAGGGGTAAATTTCAGTCTAAATTTCGGTATGCAAAATCATAAACAGCAAAACAAACAGGTAGTTTTGCTGTTTATGATTTTGCGCACCTCTACAGCCCCATCAAATTAAGTTGGAGGGTTGAACAGTTATTGTTCTCCCATCCCTTATTTTTTATTATAATTAATTTTCCTCCCATCCCTGTGTTTTTTTCGTTTTACAGTACAAATACGCTTGTGTATAATAAATTCATACCGTTAAAATTATTTGCTTGAGTGGGGACGGTGAGTGGAGGGGCTTAAGTTCCAAGTGTTATATAGGATGGATGGGGAGGAGGAGGTAGAGATGAAAACGGTGTTGTGTGATTACGCTTCTAATCAAGTAACCAGTCTCTCAAAAAATAATATAAAAAGATGAAGCCTGATAGGCAATTTATAATTAAATATACAACTACTGTTATATTTTAACATTATAAATAACTGATGAAATATTGTACAAGTTAAAAATTTGTAATCAGAAAAACATGTTTCTTTAAAGCTCCAGCAGTGGCGTTTATAGCACATAAGCACGTGATCCTCCTAGCGTTCTAACACAAAATACAATTATTTTATTGTTGTAAAAATAATTAGAAAATTCTTATTTAAAATTGAGTACGTCTGCCTAAACGGAAGGCCTTCATTGTAACAGCCACAACCCGCACCGCTTGATCAGTGAACCTCCTGATGTGTGCCGAAAGCTAGAGTGGAGGCTTGGTGCGTGTTGGTGGGGATGCAGCAGGGCTATCTTTCCAACTTGAGCACACATTTATCGTGAAAATACTATTCGCTCGGGAGCAAGAACGTTTAACGACAGCTAATATAGCGTACAATTATTAATTTCATTTTCAATTCATGCATATGCAATAAAATTGTTTAATAGAAATAAATTACTCTTTACTTCTCAAATAAAAATGACACTGTATACAATTAGTCCTTTTAATGTCATCTAGATGTTTGGAAACTGTCTGCTTTACACTGACTCATTAATGGAAGTGTAACCACAAAAACTGAAGGCGTCACTAGTGACGGGTATTTTATCTCGTATTTTTGAGTTGCTTACTTTAAAGAATATTTTTATGAACCCTCTTTACCACTATCCAGGAACCGCCACTGGGCTCAAGTAGCCGAAACGTCGATGCAGGAATAAATGAAAGTAAAAATTTTTGGTAAAAATTGGCTTTAACTTAACACAAATATAACATGGCACCGAAAGATAGAAATACGTCAAGAGCTTAGATGACGGGGTGAGAAGCCAAAAAGTACAAGTGATTTTTTTTTTCAAGTTAGAGCTAAGTGCAGTTATAGATAGTCAATGCCTATAAAATGTTTTTCAAATGCAATATGACTTTCAATGATTTACAGTAACGCTTTAGGTTTTATAGAAATATTTTAACATTAAAATGCGTTTTTGCGCGTCACTTACACCCCTTGATTTCTCACCCCCTCACATGAAAAGATGCAAATTAAGTTTATACTGACTATAATTTTCAAAGATAAACATATAGTGTTTTGTGATCATATTTTAACTATATTATTGTTTTATATGGGTTTAAATAAATTTGCGATTTTCTATAATGTTATTCTCAGTTTTATTTATTTTTTGTTTTAAATCAAGCTTACTTTTTTTAAAAATTGACATTTAATAAATAGAGATAAAGTGATAGAAGTAGAACTAAAATAAAGGAGCAAGGAACAACCAATGTCGTTAACCAAGGTCATGAGACTGCGACAGTGGTATCAAGCTGAGACTGAAGCAGCAAGAAGCAACGAGGTAACTGGTACTGAGGACCAAGTAATGTGACTGGTCCAAAGTCGGCTGTAGCAGCAGTCTCAGGCTGGGAAATTTCCTGATACTTTCAGTTTGTCACATTTTAGTAAACCTGTTATTAGACGATATTCACTTATAATAATGCCCCTACAAAGTACCAGATTTATATATTCCAACCCAAAGTAGGAATCCATAACATATGGATTAATTTAAGTAAAAAATCTTTCAATAGATTAAATTAACGAAGGGAAATTAAGAAAATTATTAAGTAAATTAATATGAATTAGAGATTTTTCATTACTTTCATTAATTCAACTTCATTACCTTTTGACTATTCCTTAAAATGTTTTTAGTAATCTGATGATTTTTCTTTAACACTTTTAGTAGTGATTTTAAAGCTAAAATGCGTCCAACAGAATCTCTTAGGTAAACAAATATTTCCTCCATTGCCATGTTTTCCTAAATGTTCACGAAATTCATTTTCGCAGCAATGAATGCATTATTTTTAAAGGCTTGCGTGGTGCGTATAACCTGCTTTTTCAGACAGCCGCAATAGTCCTTGATATGTCTCCCTGCACATAGGCCTTTATCCATTTTCCTCTAACAATAAGTCGGCGGAAAATATTAAGAAATCAATGTAACAGGGTGGTCAGTTTTGCAATCATTTTTTTCCCTTGTCAGTAAGTAGGGAATTGGAAAATTTCAAAATACTGAAATATAAATTTTTCTAAATGTTGAGGGTGGTGATATTGAGTAGGAATGTGACACTAAAATATTTTTTAGGAAAACAAGAAAAAATATAAAAGAATTTTTTTTTTTTTAAATTCGATGTTCATAAGTCTGTTATTGGTCACAACCAATGACCGCATTTTCATACACTAAAAACTGAAAATTAGGTATGCATTAAAATTTTTGAAATAATCATAATGCAGGAAACCTGTTGAAGTATGCATTTTTTTTAGAAATGTATTACGAAAAAAACCATAGAGAAAACAAATGTCTTTATTTAGATAATTTAATGGATTAACTAGAAAATATAACTTTAAAAAATTAGTTTGTATTAAAATTCACATTGGGCAATGTTCTATTCTAGTTCCGCCATGAGAGTTAAAACTGATTCCCTGTTACATAAATTCTATCCTACCAGTTGACATTTGAATGACAGATATTTCAAACAATAAGACCTTTAATCCATCAAATCCTATTAATGTACAAAACCTCTACTATCTTAGTTAGATAATTTTCCATAAATATTAATCACATTGAAATTTCTCTAATAGTTAATTACTCAAGCATGTGTAAATTAATAGTTGAACTCTGATAGGTTAAATTTTAAAACAGATTTCACAATGTTCATTGTCTTGAGTGCTATTTCATTTATATTACATTATACATAAACCTGTGATATAGTCGGGAGTTTATTTTATCAACTTACATATTCATAGAGAGAAATAAATAGACTAAATTGACAATATACAACGAAAAACATTAAAAAATAAATATAATAAAATAAAATAATGGAATTTTTAGTTTTTGGTACTATGATAGTTAATTTGTAAAATAAAACGCCAATAGGTCAACAAATTATTTTATCTCATTTAAAATTTCTTCAACGTTTCCATCGAATGGCCATCTTGGGCCATTCTCAAGTCAAGTAACGCACTGTATTTCCTTGTTTGCACGAAACACGCCATTACTATTATATTTTCCTTCTTCCAGTTTCGGTATTATTTTTCTAAAAATTGAGTCATTTCGTCCTATTTGGTTCGCTATTGAGACTGGCCCAAGATGACCGAAACGTCGAGGTAATTTGAAATAAAATAAAAGAATTTGGTGACCTATTGGCCTTTTATTTTTTAATAATTACCTAACATTAATACTTCCTTTGGATCAAATGAGCAGAAATTCGGTATGCAGGGTTGTTTTGTAGACAGAACAATACCATAAAAGTAGGGGTAAATTTCAGTCTAAATTTCGGTGTGATTACCTGTTTGTTATGCTGTTTATGATTTTGCGCATCTCTACAGCCCCATCAAATTAAGTTGGAGGGTTGAACAGTTGTTGTTGTTAGAGTGGTGCCTATTGTGGGTCTCAACATTTTTCTCCTATTCTTGCGTTTTTTTTTCGTTTTACAGTACAAAAACGCTTGTGTACAATAAATTCATACCCTTAAAATTATTTGCTTGAGTGGGGACGGTGAGTGAAGGGGCTTAAGTTCCGAGTGTTATTTAGGATGGATGGGGAGGAGGAGGTGGAGATGAACACGGTGTTGTGTGATTACGCTTCTAATCAAGTAACCAATTAAAATTAAATTATTCCAATTTAAATTCTTATTTAAAATTGAGTAAGTCTGTCTAAACGGAAGGCCTTCATTGTAACAGCCACAACCCGCACCGCTTGATCAGTGAACCTCCTGATGTGTGCCGAAAGCTAGAGTGGAGGCTTGGTGCGTGTTGGTGGGGATGCAGCATGGCTATCTTTCCAACTTGAGCACACATTTATCGTGAAAATACTCTTCGCTCGGGAGCGAGGACGTTTAACAACAACTAACATAGCGTACAATTATTAATTTAATTTGTATAAAACATATATTTTCCAACTTTGTTTGGATAATTAAATGTTTTTGAGCTCTGGATACCATTTGCCTTCGTCGCACTGTTCTTCATGCCCGCAGGGGTCAGGGCACTAGAATTATTTCTAAAACAATTGAAAATTATGTCTTATGAATTTTACCTAAACTATTTCATTCTAATAGTTTTTATCAAGTTGAAATTTAATTTTTTATCAAGTTGAAACATAATTTTTACAATATATATTTATGCAATTTTTTCAACTGTAAACTATGATTGCTAATTGGAACTTGATGTTATAATTATTTACTTCAATATTTACTTAATGAAACAATCTTGCTTGGTTGAAATAAATTTATTCTAAATAAAAAAATAAATTAAAAAATGGCTCTTGGTTATACACATTCTTGAAATATACCAATAGATCAAGATAGGAAAAAATGAATAAATAAACAAAATAAATAGTTCAATGCTGACATGATAAACTTTGAGAGAGTACCCTAAGTGATGAGATATCTCCTATAGTGAGTACATTAACTTTCGACATTAAATTAGGGTGCTCCATAGGTTACTGTTAGACCCGTTGTCGCCAGTACTTTTTAATCTAGGGCAGGAGCGGCTGTTAGAGCAATAAAGCCAATCCTGGAGGGACGATTTATAATCGCCTAACCCAATGGCTTGTGTATGCCGACGATATTTTTATCAGCGCCCGCATATTACCGGCTCTGGCAGGATCGATCGAAGAATTCGAAAGGACAGCTATGTAACGAGGCCTGAGGATAAACGAAGGAATAATTCTGAATATGAAATCCTCAAGGAAAAATGTAACAATACGTGAATTAATCAGCATCATTTTCCAATGGGTAATGAATTCAAATACCTCGGAGTGGTAGAGGTAGACCAAAACAAAATGAAGGCCGAAATAAAAGCTAGAATTGCAGGAAGCTACAAGTGTTTTTATGCACTGGCAAAAACACTAATATCAAAGGAACTGTCATGGGACGTCAAGTTAACAGTTTATAAAACTATTATTAGAGCAGTGGTTACCTACGGGTATGAAACATGGGTTTTGATCCAAAAGTTGCTGACAGTCTGAGAAAGGAAGATTCTGAGAAAAATATATGGTCCGAAGAGAATAAGTTAGCAGTGGCGAAAAACAAAAAAATATCGAGTTTTATGAGCTTTATAATAATGACGACATCTTGGTCACTGTTAAAAGGTACTGTCTCAAATGGTTAGGGCATGTAGAGAGGATGGAGAAAGGGAGGTTTCCAAAGAGACTACTGTACGGTCGCCCGGGAGGTTGCGGTAGATCCTGGCTGCGTTGGTTCCACGACGTAGAAGGCGTATAAGCCGTATAGATATAAGTAGATGGAGAAAAATGGCTGTCAATTGGGATGCCTGGTGGAAATTTGTTTCTGATATTCAGGTCCCGTTACTATGGAGCAAAAAAATCTTCTACTGTTGTAGAAGAGAACGCGCAAACACAGTTCAGAGAAATACCTTCTATTCCTCTTGGTCACAGTGATTCTTAAACTTTTTTATCTGGTAGCCCTCTGAAATTATTTTAAAAAAATCATGACACTCCTATTATTATTATTATTTTTTAATAAATGAAATAAGAAATCACAGAAGTATGTTTATAAAATTACACAAAAAACATAGAATTGAAATAAAAAACAATACGAATTTTTTGTATTAATTATAAACTCACTAATCATTACAATTATTGTTTCAATCACCTATTTAATTTAATTTAATTATTTAAAAATGTCTCGGTATTCTAGTGGCATATTGGAACCACTGCTTTCTATTTTTGCTACATTGACTTGTTATTAATTTTTTTTTACTAAATTAAGTCTTTGAAATTTTACTAACTAGACTTTGTTATAGCCTTTTAATCAGTATCTAACTTGTGAGTCTCCCTTAAAATACAATGTACAATTAGCACTAAGCAAATATAGATCATCTTTGCTCAAGGCTCATCCAGTTTACGAATAAAGGATTGTCAAGGTCTCCTCAGATCCTGACATTTAAGATGTTTCATCTCTTAAAGGACGAAAATATAGTCCCATATCATCTCATGATATTATGAATTAATAATACTAATAATCACGCTCCTGTTTATTTTAAAAGTAATTTATAAGAATAATATTCGATTTTTAAGAACTTGGGTTAAAAATAAGACCTTTCTTGATTACTAGACTATATAATGAATGGTTAACTTTAATGAAATTCATTATTCATTATTATAACAACCCTTTTTGGAAACTAAAGCCTTAAGTCTCCCAAGTACCAGTGAATAATTAAAACACCAAGATGTCCTTCGGACCACTCTGTTTAAATTTTTTCACCGCCCAGTATCATGAAAAAAACAAATAACTACTCAGTTATGATTTTATTAAGGATATAGATAGCAAACATGGTGATTTCTGGTGAAAGGTTTATTGTTAAAAATAACACCTTTTTACTTTTAATTTATCAATTATATAATCTCTCATATTATGAAATATGTATGGAGAAAGAGAAACCTAACAACGGTTCACTGAATAAACATCAAGGAAGAAATAAAGATTTGATAGTACGGTGAATACGGCGAAAGATCTAGCCTATTATGTTTCCACCTGCAATGATGCTTAAGCAGGTCGTAGATATGTTATTACATATGTTATAGTACAGTGTGATTCGTTACTTGAGACTTCGTATTATGTGATTAAGAATGAAATTTTTTTATTGCTACAACGCATTACCGCCTGCATTTTACCTTCTCTATAATTCTTTCAAAGTCATATGCATGTAGTTGTTTCCATCCAGTTTTGGAATAATGGAAATTTGCTTAAATTCGTGTGTAACTTCGTGGATTTCATCTCACTGTTGGTTGTAAAATCTTTCGTATTAGATGTTGTACATCACTTGTCCTGAAATATAGGTACTTTGGAATTTTCGGTTTACAAGCTATTGGATTATCTGAATTTATTATTGTTTGCCAATTTCAATACTCTGTGAGTTCACAATATTTTCAGTGCTTCCATAATCTCTACAGATTTTTTTGTTAGCAACGATTTTTCAAATTTTCTTTCGAAAATTAGTATTTACTTTACATTTTATGGATAATAAAACAGAGCAATAATAATTAATAATAAGTGTGCATAACATTTTTATAACAATAACATAGTCCGGCCAAGGATAAACAAAAGGGGATATAGAGAACATGGAAAGGTACGTTTGACTTTGGGAATTTGTTGGATACTAGAATAAACATACTAGAAGTCTCCAACCATACGCTTGACGCTTCATATTCAAAAATAATTGAACAAAGTAAGTCCAGTAAGGTATTATTTTTTATAGTTATTTGTTTCTGTATCAAATGAGAGTCCCGTGACGTGGTCTAAACTAAATATTGTACAATCAATAGTTTAGAATCTATTACTGATTTTAGATAAAAAACACAATTTTGCGGCTAACTACATACAGTGTATTCCACAAGTGACGGGAAATATTCAAATAGCAGCGATAGAAGGCCTCAAGAGCAACAAGAAAGTTCATATGAACCCATAATCCGATTCAAAGCAGATAAGCAGAAAATTTAATTTTTTTTTTTTTTTAAGTAAGCCACGTTTTTTGTTCAATAGGAAACGATCAATGTAAAATTATTCGAGGTAATTAAGTTGCAATCAATTGCACCATTTTAAGGTGGACCAAATTCCCTTTAAGAAATATAGGCAACTAAGAAATTTTTTGCGCAACTAAGTTCCACTATAAGGAAGCTTTAGGGGAACTGAATAGAAATTGTGCTAAAGGATTTGGATGGTGAGTAAGGATTTGATGAAATATGGAGAATTCTGATGGAATAAGCTATAAACTATTGAGGCCATGAAGCAGGGTATTGTTGTTTACAAAGCATGGAGCATTGACTATTGTTCGAAGGACTTTGGACCGAAAGAATTGGATGCATTTGATGCTCGAAAATTTAGCTGTCCCTCATAGTTCGAACCCATAGTTCCAGATAGGTTTCAGAATTGTCTTACAAATTAGTAGTTTGTAGTCAACTGAAAGCTGAGATTTTCTATTTAGTAGTCTATTTAATTGGCCAACTCGTCGGTCAAGCTCTTGTCTTTTTAGTCTAGGATGTGTTTTTAAGTTACTCTTCTGTTTAGGAGGAAGCCAAGATATCGGACTATGTCTGGGAAGGAAGCGGAACGGAGTTAAAAGCTTGTGCTATGCCCAGAAATGCATCCGAACAATACCGCTTACATACTAGGGATGAGGAAATATGACCAACAACTGGAAGTCCTTGTTGAACAGGGGAATGTTGTGAATGAAATTCCAACTGATGGAAAGGAACATTTTGAAATTTCAATATGGATAGGAAGGGTTTGAGAAGGTATTTTTTGAAGATTTTTTAAAGGATTGGGAGTAGACTAATTGGTCTATAATATGTCATGCTGCTGGATGGTTTGCCTGCTTTTAGAAAAGGATGATATTGGAATGTTTCCATAAGAGAGGAAAATGGGTAGTACGTAGGATGCAGTTGTATTGTAATGAATATGACAGCTTTTGGTGGAAGTTGTCGAAGCATCTGAAGGGTAAGAAGATTGCATCCAGAAGATTTAGGGGGAGTATGTTTTGTACATAAAAGATATTTGACCTCAGAGAGATTAAACGCTTTAGGAGGTAAGCAGAGTGGGATTGGTGAATATATATATATATATATATATATATATATATATATATATATATATATATATATATATATATATATATATATATATATAGGTTTAATAGAAGCTTTTAAGAATTTCTTAAGGGAGAATTTTTATATTTTTAACAAAACCCAGAGGACATTCTCTGGGTTTAGATGCTGACTCCATTGCTTCTTTTACATTTTTAAGCACTAGGGAAGTATTAGTGGTGAAGAAGTGGGATACTTCACACATTCCCAGGAATGGTGTACTCTCTCTCTCTCTCTCTCACTCCCTCTCCCTCACTCCCTCTCCCTCCCTTCTCTCTCTCTCTCTCTCTCTCTCTCTCTATATATATATATATATATATATATATATATATATATATATATATATATATTGAAATAGGTTTTTGTTTATGATAATAACTGTTAAGTAGTATTTCATAAAATTTATTAACATTTTATCGAACTTGTTATTATTATTACGCAGGATTTATCAGCCAAAATAATAAAGTACATGCCACTACAATAGCTAATTTTCTTTGATGTACCTATTTTATAATTGCATTTATAATAATATACTTTCAATTAATTTTTCCTTTCTTTCATATCAAGTATTTTCTTTCTATAAAAATAAGAACGGGTTTCTTATTTTTTTCTTTTTTATTAGAAGATTTTCTTTCTAGAAAAATAAGAATAATAATATTTGCTCACAAATTTTCCAACAGCAGTTAAAGGGAACAACAAAGTATTCCGTACTATTTATTTTTTTATAATATACCATAAACAGTAGAGTAATTAATTAAATTTGCTTAATAAACCATGAAAGAAAATATTTACATAAACATGGCAACTAAGACTCAAGTCTCATTTCTTCGGCCAGTGGACAAGATACCCAACTCTATTTCTGCGGCATACCAATCACTAGTGAACCTACTTTACAGTCTTCTGTACCAAAGATCGTGGAACTAATCAAACTCCATCGAATAACAACACACTAAAAACAAAGCTACTGCTTGTTGACGATCGTTTTGTACGAACTAGAATTTTTACTTTTACTTACCTACACATAAAATGTCAATGGTCCACTTTACAGATGCAAGTGCAAATTTAATAGTAAAACAAACTTAAAATTTCTTTACCATCCAGTTAATTCTTACTTACTAATTCGCTCTTTTTGTATATCAGGATACTTTGATGTTATACACTAATTGCAAAAAGATATGCAAGAGTCCAAATAACCAAGTCTCACAAAATGGTCTGGGCGTGTGTGTGTATATGTGAACAGCGTAGCTCAAATACGAAAAATTGTAAAAAACAGAAATTACGTATTATTAAGATAAGTGGCGGGGATTTTACAGCAATTTTTTTTCTAAAATCGACCTATCAGAAGTGACACTTTACACCATCGATTTTACAATTTTCTCGAAAATGGCTCTGAAGGTTTTGATGGAACTTGCCTAAAGTCTTCCCCTTAATATCCTGTAACTTTTCAAATGTCTAGTATATCACCGAAAAATGCAGGATAAAATGTTATGACAAAAATAAAATTATATTTGTGCTTTTTATGGTAAATTATACATATGATCATATGAAAGGTAATTAAATTCTCTAACAAAAAAATAAATATCTAAAATCGGACTAGTATTCCTAAATATACAGCATAGCATTAAATAGTAAGCATCAAAAGTATTTCACGATTAAATGTACTAGGATCGCCCAGTGATCAAATTGTGGTTGTAATTTACTTCTACAATTAACATGAGCAGGAATCGTTTTGTTCGGCTATTGTTTGAATGTAAATTGAAATTAAAAAAACGAATTAATTTAAGTTCAAAAATGAAACGGTCCGCTTTTGATGTTTTTTTTTGTTTTGTAGGGAATATGATTATCTTTCAAATGTGCATGCCTATAATCGAAAAACAATGTATCCTTTTCGAGTCATGCGTAAATAAAATATTCATTCCGTCATAAGTTTTGTCCTCTTTTTTTCTCGGGGAGGTAGAGCGTGTATGAATAGTTGAAAGGCTTTGTTGGGAAGACATGAGAAAATTTTCATCAAAATCTGCTGAGCAGTTTTGACACTACCCTCTATGGAAGAAATGATTTTCGGTAATTGCGCAGCCGCTATAACGCAACAAGTGCTCGGTTTGATACACAGGCCCGAGGGATCTAAACCCTATAAAACAAAAATAAAAGTAACAAAATCGGTCCACTCGTTCAAGAGATAATCGTGGAAAAGTCAGAAACTAAGAAGCATCCATTTAACAGTTTGGTTTATTATTTGCAATATTAGACCTTTGTAAACGACGAAGGAAAAAAAAAAAATTACCTACTCTCCCCCAAAATTTGAGGTTTAACGTTTCAAGATACGATATTTAATCCAAATATGGAATAAACAAAAATCCGACCGTCCGCCGTACGCACTCCGCGGCTTTTCTCCGGGATTACTGAACCGATTTTCTTGAGATTCGGCACCAAAGTCACAGGTCACCCTCGGAACTCGACATTAGCAGCCGTCTTTTTGTTTCAAAATTTCGGCCGATTAGAGATTTTACAAGCCCATAACTCGGCCATTTCTAAAGATACAGAGGAAACGTATGGTGTTTTGGAAATTGCATAAAATCATTAACAAAAAAAAATCTATATAATTGCTATTGGTTTATTATTTTCAATAATAAGTACTTTGTAGTCGACCGAGGAAACAATATTTTCTCTCGTCCAGACTAATTTATTATTGCAAAAAATAATCTTTAATTGATTTCAAAACCAGGTTCTGTCTGAAATCAGTATATTTTTACTACTTCAAATAATTTTAAACACAAAACAACTGTAATGACATATCATTTTGATCGAGATCATAAATTTCTTTTTCAGAGTCTGGTATTTTCATAATATTCATATAAATAATACATTTTAATATTTGGAAGAATACTAAATGTCAATAATAAGATATGAAAATTCCATATATTCCATACGATGGTTTTATTCAAATTCGACAATGTTTAACCATCGTTTCGTGGTTTTGCACCATCTTCAGGATTTAATTTCTGAAACAATATACTGTACGGTCTCTGCCAATTTTCCGCTCAAATACCTTCTAATTCTCTTCATATGCTTATTACTTGATCCCATGTATAATTCCATTTAAATAATTAGCTGAATAAAAAAGTTGATAAATAATAATTATTATTATCCTTACGTTATTTACTTTTGTCTTTTTACTATTCACAAATCTATATATCTAATTTCATTTCAGCCCTGATGATGGCCCACGTGTTTGGGTCGAAACTTTGGTTTTTACAATAAAAAATCATGTGTAGTATTTGAGTGAGTCCCGAAGATTTGGGATAAAAAATCTAATTTTTTCTTAAAACACTTTGAGTCTCCCGACTAAATATTGGTTTTATCAGCTCAATCAAGCACATTTTTTCTTCAAGAGAATTGTTGAAACGATGATCTGTTGCTTTCAATGCCTCAATTTATTCTTCTTCTTCCTCTAACTCCTTTGTGCCTTGAAGCATGGAGTTGCAGTCTCAGTCCATCTAGCCCACTGGTTCCTGTTCCTGGCTAGCCTTCTCATCTCCGGGATGGTGCGTCCTTTGCTTCTCCCAGTTTTCCAATGTAATCAGAGTACATGCACAAGGTCTTCCACGAGGCCGTCTTCCTTCCGGCCTAGCTTCCAAATACCACCTGGCTTCTCTGGTATCGTCCATTCTACAGACGTGTCCATACCATGGTGTCGCGCACTGATTTAACACCCAGATTCTTCCGAACTCTTTCATTTCTGACGCAGTCCCTCCTGGTCTTGCCAACTATACAACGGAGGAATCTCATTTCTGCAGATGTTATCCCACTTAAGTGCTTGTCGAGGGCCGTCCATCTTTCTGATCCATACAGGAGAACTGGGAAGAACACGGATTTAAAAATCCGTATTTTGGCATCTCTACTTACTTCTTGCTTGGCCATAACAGTTTTGGAGATCTGATGGTACACTCCATTGGTCTTCTTCAATCGATTCAGAACCTCCTGGTCTATTTTACCATCTTTACTTATTATGGTTCCTAGATGCGTATATGTATTCGTAAGTTCAAGAGGTTCATCATTACACACAATCCTAGGCTCTGCGTTTTCTCTTCCGGCACACATAATTTTACTTTTGTTAGGGTTTATTTGTAAACCACTAATCTTCAGTTCCTCATTCCGTTCTTCCAAGGATGGCTGAGGAGTCTCTTCAGAGTTCCGCATATATCATCGCTTGAGCCAGTACTGGAGTTAGGTTCCAAAAACCTACTAATGCTCTTGGGCATCTCCTTTTATACACCTTCCATATCGCATCCATAAGGAGGACAAATAGTAGTGGGCTTAGGCTGTCTCCCTGCTTTACTCCCTTATAAAAGTGGAAAGGCCGCGATGTCTTACACTGCCCTTTGGGTCTTGGTACGCTGACTCACCAAGTTGAAGGATTTTATTATTTCAAGAGCTTCATATATATTTAATTTGAGACTGTTTTCAACGTGATGTATTAATTTAACTCCTGACTTTTTGATGAATTTATGTGTGTTTTTTTCATTTAAATGAATTTCAAAGTCGAAATTCTCTGTCTTATTACTATATGCACGTATTTCCGTCTGTTTTAGTGATCTTCCAGTTTTTCTCGTGTATTTGGCTGCATAACCATTACAATTTAGTTCGTATACTCCGCTTTTTTGGAAAGTGTCTATTTTGTCTCTAGGAGAAGAGAAATATGAGGATAGGGTTTTTTTCTATTTTAAATACAAGGTTTAATCCTAGTTTTTTCAATTAATTATCGACTTAATTAATTATCGAAACATTACATAATGTTTCGGGATGGGCCTATCTTCGGGGGTTGTTGAATAGAAATAATTTATTGTCTTTTTTTATATTTGTTTTTTTAAAATGTAATTCATAGAGGTTTTATTGTACCCGTTATTTTTTTCTATGGACCCCAAAGAAGAATTTAACAATGGAAATTAGGATTAGTCACTTATCCATGAAATTCCCTTTCTTTTTATACCTCATTCATAAAAATCCATCGCTCCTGAAAGCCGAAAAAGTATTTCTATACTACCGTAATATATATAGAGACAGGATTAGGGATAGAATACTAATGGAACCTCATAGAATCCTATGGAAACCCATTTTATAATAATTTTTCAAATAATTTGAAAACTAAAGTTCTTGGAGGATTCAAGTTGCTAATTTGAAGGTTAGTGAAATTGTTATATTGGAATTTGAACCTAAAGGGGTAATGAAGCTTCATCAAAATCGTTTGAGCAGTTTTTGCGCTACAGTCTATAATAGAAAAACTCGTTTTTCGGCTATTGTGCAGGAAATGAGTCGGTACAAAGGCATCAGGGGCCGAAACTAAATTTTACAAAATGAAATAATTGTTATAGAGTGATCTGATGGGTCTATTGTAATGAAAACAGAATTCATCTATGGAGTGAAGGATATTGACAATTTTTTTTTATTCGAAACTGACGTCAGATTTGGTTTTAGAACTCTAAAAAACCTCCATATTCAAATTTTCGGGCGAATCTAAAAATATTTCCCATAAATTTACTCAAGGATGTTCCGTTTCAACAGTTTTGGAAAAACATGTCATATTCAAACTCGAGATATAAAATAAAGCAGTTTTATTTATTTATTTTTCTGGACGCCTTGGGACCACATTAGATGATTTTTATTTTTTTGTTTTGTAGAGAATTTGATTATCTTTCAAATGAGCATTTGTATAATCGACGACAAATTTACTCTTTTAGAGTTGTGCGCAAATAAAATATTCTTTCCATCATAACTTTTGTCCTCCCTTTTCTTGGGGAAATAGAACGTATATGGATGGTTGGAGGGCTTTAAGGAGAAGACGAGGCAAGTTTCATCAAAATCTTCTGAGCGGTTTTGGCGCTAACCTCCATGGAAGTAATGCTTTTGTCGGTTATTGCGCAGCCGATATAACGCACAGGATGACCGATTTGGTATACAGGCACTACGAGTTCAAATCCTACAAAACAAAAAGGAAAGTAATAAAATCGGCCCACTCGTTCAAGAGACAATCGCGGAAAAGTCAGAAACAATGAAACACAGATTGACCTGCCTTAACAATTTTTATATTGTGTACATCTACACGACAATACCTATCCCAAGATATATCTACTTCCCCTCTACTATGCATACCGACAGAGTAATCGATATGACAAATAAATGTGATTGCCTATTAATAAATAGATTATGCTGTCAGTGATATAATTGATAAAATTGTCAAACTGCTAAACAATTAATGATTTGTGAGTGATCGAAATATTTGTTTTATACTTTCTTATAATGTATAAGACCATTTCTAATACAAAACATTTGTAAAATCCCATTATTGCAGCATTACCTTATACTTCAAGCCTAATAAATTTTCTTCCACAAAGAGCGATGACATATTTTATTAAAGATCATGATATATCCGATACAGGACCGAGCAACATCGCGTTCTCAAGATTATAAAAAGGTTATTCTCAGTGAATACGGGCTTCATACAGCCATTCAGAAGTGAATCTGAGAAAAAGGTAGCATTAAACTCCAGCTCATATTATCATTGCAGATTCATGAATTATTATAAAAAAAATTAATCAACCGGAATTAAATTTGATTGAGCTTTCATTCTACCCATTCAGAAACAATCAGTCGTGCTAACCGGAATCTGATGTTAAGCAGGATAGGAAATATTTATAAAGCGACCACAAAATAAGTCCTTCCTTCAAGAAGACCCGATAACCACAGAAGTTAGAGAATTAAAATGGAAAGTCAAACTTAATCATAGCTTTCGTTTTCACCAGCCCACGATAACCACATTTTGTCGGTAGAGCCGAAGGTAATGATCGTTTAAGAATCGTTCCTTAGCAGCAATGTCTTAAAGAATTTTATTATCTTAATTTTATTATTTTCTAAAACAATATAGTCATAGTGATGGTAGCTCCCAAGTGATAGCTATTTATATGATTATAGGCTAAGGAGCGAACACTTCCAAAAAGGATTATGAAAAATTACAATGTTCACAATAGATTTCGGCGATTCGGAAGTAATAACTTATTCTTTAACTGATCAAACTTTTTTCTTACACTAAAATCTAAGTTTGCCAATTAAAGTATGAACGAATCACTTAAAGAATGTAGGGTCCATGTTACATTAAAAAACTTTATAGTACACTCTAATGTAATTCCTTTTACCGTTTAGATTGTGTTCGATTTTCAAGTACAGCTATTCTATTTCTTAGTTTTATAAACTGCTCAAAAATTAATAGGGATATTGCTAATTTTGTGGTATTTACTTTACCTAGCATTTTTATATTATTTTTATTATAAACTGCATTAATATTTATTATAAATTATTAAGTTTTTTACTGCAGGAAACTTTAATTGAGGGATTTTGAAAAATAATAAAGTAAAAGCTTTTAGTTTCCTATTTTTTTTTTTTTATTGAACACGATAGTTTTTGGAAACAATTAACACCTTGGATCATGTCCTCAGTTAGCCAGAACTTGTGTGCACCAATTAGGCATACTGTTAATAATGTTCTCACTAACTTCTTGAAGAATTTCACCCCATAGATGTTGCGATTCTGCACTCAGTTGTTGAAGGTCAACTGGCTGCGGATGGTGATTGAAGAGCCTTCTCTGCAACGCATCGCACATATGCTCAATGAGATCGAGGTTTGGAGACATTTCTCAGGAAATTCTCAGGTTTTATAAACTTTGATGAACAACTCTTCCTCTGTGAGATCGGGCATTGTCATCCAGAAATCGGAAATCCCTGCCTATGAGATCCCTAGTTTGAGGGACGTACTCCTCAATATTTTCTTGTGCATAACGGACTGCGGTGAGGTTGCCTTCAACAATGTGGAGTGTGGTTCGTCCTGCAATGTAAATGCCAGCCCAGACCATTACACCACCTCCTCCAAACTGCACTGAAGGGAGCATGGATTGGGGCATTGTACGCATCCCTTGTTCTCTGTAGACTCTTCGGCGTCTGCTATCGCTATACAGACAGAAACGCGACTCATCAGTAAACATGACAGCATTCCAGTTGATGTAAGGATTGAAAGCTGCTGGTAGCGGGCTGTTGCTGCAGCTCGTCTCAAAGGGGCATAAGATTTAAAACCAACTTACCACAAACAATTACGAATCGTTTGTGTGGATAAAGGTCTAGCCAAAGCACCTTGTACTTCATTGAGGATCTGGCGGGCACTGTGGATAAGGTTATGTCTGGCAGCGATGACAATATTTCTGTCCTCCCTTTACGTTGAATGCGCTACGATCCCGCTACCCGGCCTCCTATTGGCACTCCCAGTCTCTCGAAATCGGGCTAAAGCCTCGAAGACGACGCTCTGAAAAACGCCAACTGCCTCTGCGATATCAACTTGCAGGTGACTTTGGTTACTCATCTCACAATAATATTGCGAACTTCTGGTTCAAGATGATGTCTTAATGAAAATATGTCTTTATGATGTCTTTATGGTTAATGAAAATACAATTGGATTAAAATGGAGAAAAGTTGTTGGTTTAAAAAATGGGTAATTTTCATGTTTTATATTCTTAAGTAAATTCGTTATTAAAAATAAGGATTAACAATTTTTTTTTTGTTTGTATTTTCTATTTTGTTTGATCCAACTAATACTAAATATATCGACTAATTTAATTAAAATTAACAGAAAAAGAATAAATTACAAATATCCCTATTCATTTTTGAGCAGTTTAGAATGCGTATAACAATGCAATTCACCATTCTCCTCCCGTCTCTTAGGGTTGGCGATATATCAAAATCTCTATCGAAAAATCTATCAATAGTCGTTGATATCAGACTATCGATGACATTGCTGCTGGCATGCCATTTTTTCCAAAAAGTCTGTTATTTTTTTCTTGAAAAAAATAAATAAATAATTTAATTAAAGATAGAAGGCTGATAGACTTGAAAATCTGTAAGAGATCTGGCTTATTAAATCTTCAAACTTGTCAATAATTGAATTCTTTGAGAATGTTTCCATGTAAAGATCCAGAAATATTCTGTCTCACCTTACCTCCCTAATCAATAAGTACCTGTGTGCCTCTTTCAGTGTTGATTCACAATTTATTAATTATCAATAATGAATAGGTTGGATGTGTGGCAGTTTTTAAAAAAGAAAAGTGAAATTCCAAATGTGTGAAGACAAATCTGTGATTTGTCTCGAAAGGACATCAACACATTTAACTCGGATCATTTTATAACAAATCATAAAAATGTTTATCGACCCAGCGTAGAAGGAAGCCCTCCTCCCTTGTACCTTCACTCTAAATCGAAACATCAATAAATAACCTATCCAATTGATAGCTACTAGTGGAAACTATTGATATTGATATAATTATCGAAACTATTGATAGTCGGATCCGTCGAACTATCACCAATCCGACTGTCTCATCACCCAACTATTATAATTTCATTCGAAAAAGGTTGCAGAAAGACGCGAAAAAATTAGGTATTTTTTTAGTTAAAACAGTTATTCATCGTTTGGTCTCCTGGATTGAAAATACAGATGTGCAAGCGCTCCATACAGAAAAGAAAAATTTGGTCGCTCATCAATGGATAAACTATAAAAATGCGAAGGAAGACGTATTTAAATCTGAAAAGGGGCACAAAAGTAATGGAAGGTCTGATAGAACTGAATAACAGTTACCACAGCCTTGACAAGTTTATTTATTTATACCTTTAATTTAGTGCAATCACTGATTCTATCCCTTTCTAGAAAATGAAATATTATTAATAAATTTTCTTAACATTGATTTGAATTAGATTGAATAATCAGAATATTGTAACAACACGAAGAAAGCTAGTCCAAGCGAATATTTTAAATTAATATTTCGCTAGTGCCTTAGGACCTACTCAGTCTGCAAGATTTTTAAAAGTATCATTTTATGGTTGATTGGGGAAGGATCTGGACATTTGGTCTCCAGGATTGAAAAATCTCAGTTGTGTTAAATTTGATAGCAAGAACCATATATTGGCAACATAAGTCACTATCTTAAATTTTTCAATATCTCTTTTCAGATTTGATATAATAGGAGGAAATGGTTGATTTTCAATCATAACCGAATTTTCTCTTGATAAGTCGTTCGTAGTTCATGACAGGTGTGTGTATACAATATAAAATTATTTTAAAAAAATAAAGGAATACAAATTAAAATTGTGTAAAAAAAAATATAAATACAAGAAATATAAGGCAGCTTAGATCCTATTGTTAGCTAATAATGCCTTGTACAGTTTTAAAGGAAAACGTGGAAGTGATTTATTAAGAAAACAACCACTACTATTAATTACTTTAATGCTGTAGCAAGTTGAACTGACTTTTTTAATAAATATATTTGAACCTATAATAAGGATCTGTTTTATGTAATGTTAAATTATATATAAAAATATATTAATATATAAAATTGCTAGGATAAAATTGGAAGATTCCAAACGCAAAACTTTTCCAAGTCTCAAAAATACCGGCGAACAACTAACCAGTCAACGTTTCGTCAATTCAGGCATCAGCAGGACAGAAAAATCACATCAACCAGACCAAATACAACACATCTCACATCAATGTTTAAAACAGTCGCATCGAATTGAGCCAGCACATCCACCCAAGACAGAGGAGTATGTGATTAGGTGCCTTGGAGTGAGGTGCTGTCTCTAATTGATGCCTTTGTTTTGGATTGTTGATGTGAGATATGGCGTATTTGGTGTGGATAAACGTGATTTTGTTTTTTCTGTACTGATGATGCCTGCATTGGCGAAACGTTGACTTACTTGTTGTTTACCGACATTTTAGAGACATATAAGGCATTGTGTTTAGAATATTTCAATTGTATCCACGCCATAAAAATATATTTAAAGTCCGGATTAAATCATATTTACTTTAGGATTATGAATTATGAAGTCATCTTCGAACTTATGAAACACCAACCCCATAAAGAGGTACAGAATGTTGGATATCCGCTTTGATTAATTGAAACTAAATAATTAATTTTGTGAGAAAATAATAACATTGGTTGCAGGCAAAAAACATATGTTATCGGTCAAAGCTTTCTGCCCACCACTTTGCACACCAATTGCACACATGTGTATTTGAGATTTGAAACCGGACAAAATTATTTGATGCTTTTTTAACATAATTACCGCTGCTACCAGAGGTTGCCTGAGTACGGAAAGTATTGTAATCGGCATTTAGTAATTTTTAATTTAGTAATAGGAGTTTTTCTTCTATTAATGAAAACTGTTTATCTATTTTCATTCCTATGAATTCTTTCAGAATGTCATCTAATTCTCTCCTGAGAAAATGATGTTTCGGTAAATTATAACTTATTTTATGTAGTTCCAAGTCTTTTGCTATGTTTCATGATTGTTGATTTAATGGAAGCTGCTCTCAGTAATTTTTCCGACTTGGGACATTGATACACTTCAATCATAGATAGATGCAACGTGGCAAGTGTTGTATCAGATAAAATATGTGTTTTCCATCTCATATAATGAGCTAATTTATCAATTACCAATCAGAGATTGAGCCAGACCTAGATTCGCGCAATAAATATATCCGCAGTTATAACGAGCAGCATTATAACGAGTCTCCATTAGATATTTGTGTATACATATACTCACACTTATATGCATATAAATATATATTCCCGTGTGTGTTGTGATATATACCATATATATATGGCATATCACAGTAAGGGTTGAGCGGAGGAGTGGCAGAGAGGGGTGGTGCCCCACTCCAGGGACCTATAAAACCTCCGCAGCCCTCGAGAACCTAACCAGACGACCATGGGAATGTCAGCGCCACTGATCCTCATATGTGAGTCAATGTTATCTCTGTAGTATTAACTATATCAAGCAGTGTAGGGATTCGAAACATATTTTTAATAGTTTATTGGAAAATATTTTTGTCTCATGATGAAAATGTGCTTTATTAACAACTTCTTTGAACGTTTATATCGGATTATATTAATTTTTGCTGTTGCAGTAAAAAAATAAATATATATATATATATATATATATATATATATATATATAAAATTTGATAATCTTTTTATTGTGTAGAAAGATCGATTGTATAATTTATCCTAGTAATAATTAAGACAAATCAAAATACATTTTTTTACATTAATTAAAACTACTGAAAAAAAAAACTTGTATATATATTGTCGAAGGAAGAACGCACCACATTGTTCTTTTTATTTTATGATTTTAATATAGTATATTTTTAAAAAGGAATAACATGTCCAATGGATCCAGCAAAGCTTTAGTTTATGGACTGAAACATTGTAACGAAACAACTTAAAGAATAAACTTTTAGGGGTTGTTTAAACCTGGGTATGTTACGTAGAAAATTTCAGATATTATTGGTAACGTTTTATCCACCTTTAAAAATATGAAGTTCACTATTCGACATGTAGTCATATATTTCTTGGATGCATGTTGGGATTGGGTACTTTTAATCTGAATGGGTACTTGACGCAATGGGTACTTTTTGAGTACTTTTAATCTGAAGAAATTTTTTTCGAGGGTTTCTACACATTTAGAGGTATGATTTACTTTGAGAAAATGTATTAATTTAAGATAATTTAAAACAAAAAAATTAAACAGAGACGATTTCAAAACACTTAAGAACTTGTTCTAATTTGGAACAATGGTGTTTAGTACTTCTTAAATTAGCATCTTCCAATTAAAATTTTAAAAACTAGAATTATCTCGCTTAAGACTTTTTTCATTATTATTATTCAAATAGGCATTATCTCTTAATTTAATCGAGCTATTCTCAGTGCCATAATTTAACTAAATGCTCACAGGCTCAGTACAAAATACAGCTTAATTATCTCCGAGAGAACTGACCGTCCATCGCACTTACATTGTATGCACCGCAAGCACATATGCAGTCAGCTAGGCTGTTTTGAATATATGAGAAGTTTTCTATCAAAAGTTAACAAATCCGCTTTTTTCAAAGATTTTTTGACGAATTAATATTCTATAACTAAAAATTATTCAGTTTATTTCAAATCTTAAATATTCCCTGGCCAAATAGGTATTAAAAATCAATATTTGCAATAAAAATTTGCTCTATCTCTATGAGATCACCCGCTAATCATTTGCTTGTATTAATTTTCCAAACGAGGATATATTGACTTTTGATAGAAAACTCATAGATTTTATTAATATTTGTTTAACATGGCATTATATAGAAATATTTTTTTTATTTAATTTATTTTTAACAATTTTGAAAATAATTGCTTTAAATATTATTATTAATATATATTTATAAAAAGCAATATTTAACCAGAAATTGTTACACTTTTGTCCCAAACAAACTCGATTGTTAGAATTAAGGTTTTCAGCAGTAATCACCTAAATAATACACATATTAATGCACACACACAAAAAACATAAAAAACAACAACACAAAGAACACACACACACACACACACTCACTCACTCACGCACGCACACGCACGCATACACACTCACACATACATAAACATGAATTAAGAACCTCCGTCGTTTTTGAAGTTGGTTAAAAATTCATGAAGTCCACAATTGAACAACTTCCCCTAATCTTATAAACGCCACTAACGAATTGAGCCATGACATTGAATCCCGATCATGGTCGCACCGAACCGTAATGATAAAACGATCTGAAATGAGTTTTTCAAGTGAGGTTAGTGAACTATGGTGAATTGAGCCTAGGCCAAGTTCATGGCTCTTAGCAGAATTCGGTTCGACCTCAGGATTGCATAATAACTACATTTCTAAGACTTGTTTGTTATCATCTGTTCTGCTGTAATGGTCTTTGGCTTCGCTGAACTTTTACCTGATCTGTGATAAAATATCTTTCACATTTGTTTCCTGATAGTCACTGATCAGAAATAATAATAGAAGACTCAAGGCTAACTTTCTGATCAATAGCCATTATAATATTATAATAAAAACGTTTACTGTAGGACTCATTGCATCAGATATTCTGGTGGTATAAAGGTTATGGAATTCAGCACGAATCTTCGAGAACCAGTTTCGACTCTCCGCTGTCCGCTATGCATTGAAGAAGTAACGAAAGGATCATTCTTTCATGAAATCAGAAAACAAGGTTGTGGAGAGTCAAGTTTAGCAGATAACCATCTTTTTCAACTAATTACCATGTTAGTTGGCAAACTGTAGGTCTTGTCTTATTGTGTGACATTGAATTCCAAATCCACTATGTTATGATTACTCTTGCACCTCGGTCTACTATGTCGGGTATTTCGAATTGGAAAAGTACTCATCTTTCATTTTCTACTTCCATAGGACAAGGAGCAATATCATTGACGTGATAGATGGCTATATATTTCGATTTGATAAGGGGAAACTGGCCGCTTCGGGGTATGGAAGGGTTCCATTCAAAGATCTACTTTTAAGAAACCCACCCCATTGGGGGATATCTGTTAGGTTCGCAAAATGTAATAATATTTTTTGTGCCTAGGTATATTATTTATAAAATAACATTCAAATAGGTTTATACAATTTTTGTTTACAGATAAGTAAAAGTACTTTGTAATTTCGGGAGGGTGGAGGGGAGAAGAGTTCCGAGAAGATCCGGACCTTCTAGACTCTCCCTTGGGCTACGCCGTTGTTCTGGAATGAGAAGGGCTTTCGATATGTCAGAACTTGATTAAATGATTAGAAAACGGGCCTTTTAATTCAGTTATACTTATGTGGTAAACAAACAGGATATATGATAGCAAACTTTTCTTATTTTTTTTATTTTTCATTTTACTGTCTTACTTATTACTCATGGTTAATTTGGATGTAAGTACGCTTCGCATTGTAATATTTTCTATATAATTTTACTTTATGGATCTTTCTTTTAGAGCGCTAATCTCCTGATTTTCAAGTAGTCAGCATTTAATTTTATATTATCTTATTAATAACAATATTTTACATTTTAAATTATTACATTTATATAGATTTTTGTACTCCTGTTTTCACTGATGTGTTTTCCAGATAGTTATATAAAATAAAAATATGTTTTGAAACTAATAGATTTTTATTACTCTGACAACTACAAAATATTCGACTGACAAATTTGAAATTAAATTATATTTTGTAAATCACTCACAACAATACTGTTACGCCCCAACAACTGACCGAGTTTGTTATATAAGTCAGTTACTTGATGAATATCGCATATGCAGAATAAATGAAAAATTTAAAAAGACTGGTTCAGTTAGAACTATTATTAAAAACACGCATTAATGTTTACACATAAAATTAATATATATATAAATATATATAAAAAATGCTTGGTTCACTGTTGTTTGTTTCTTTTCACAGTAGATTGTTTTGTCGACGAATGCAAGTTGTTTATATAACGATATATAACATATAAATGAAACATTCCCTCAATCGCGCAGTATATTATTATTTTCAGCCTTATTCATTTAACACTTTCGATTAAAGCTGGCGCTGAGTCTTTTACTCGTGAAAGTGAACCTTACTTCTCGGCTAGCTAACTATAAATATCAAGCCCAATAATAACAAGCGGCGTTAATTGCACACATCACTTCCAAACCAGCGGAACCGGAGTCATGGGACGATGTGGTTCTTTCGCAGTTATGAAACAGATTATATCACACCGGTGACAGAACGGAATCGTGGAATTTTACGGGGTGAAAGCAAAATATATCGACACCTCTGATATCAGTTTCCTTTTGAGGTCGGAAGGCCACCTACCGCACGTCAGGAATCGTATGTCGGATTTTTTTTTCTTAAATATTTAGTTCCAGACCAGTGGCCATCAAACCTTTTCTGACCAAGAAAATTTGTTGAGAGTTGCAAAATTTTATTAAATTCTAACTCGACAAAAAAAATATATATTTATTATGTTTGTATCTGTATTTGTATAAATATAAAAAAAAGTGTCTTTTTATAAAAAATTTTTTTTCTGAATGATACTTTTATTTTTTCAAACAATGTTCTGACGCGTTAAGTCAATTTTCTATGTATTTGTGTTTGTTTACTTCCGCACTGCTTAAGTTAGTGTTATCAGTCGAAATAATGTTCAACTTCTCACTTCATTGACACGCTATATTCCTTCATCCTAAGAAAGTGTTAAATTAAAAAGTTATCTGTCAGTATTTTCGTTTCCTATCTCTAAGGAATCCAGTTTTCCTGAATAATGTACCATTTCCTATGGCTTTTGGGATGAAGACAAATTTCGGCTACTTTTGAAACAAAAATCTTCGATGGTCAAGCTATAAGTAATCAAAGTACAATTTAGGGAAATGATGAATTTAAGAAAAAATCAAAAACGATCTTAAGAGATTTTAACAGTTTACTTTTACTTGATACGTAGACGAACTGTCTAATTTTAAATTACCCCTCTACGTGATATTTTTCAAAAAAGACTAATTTTCAATTCCTTTTCGAAAATCGTGCCATACTCCTTTTTCTGGAGTGTTTGAGCTTATGTCATTTCTCAGGTGAGATTTAATGAAGTCTTTAAATCGAATGAAAATATGGTATCATTTATGTTTGGGTACATTTTTAAAAATTAAGGAAAGTATAATTTTTCTAAACTTTTCAAGGCCTCGAAAATAGCTTCAAATACCACTGCCAAAAATAAATAAAAATAAAATAAATGAAACAGAAATAAAAGTGTAACTATTGTATCGATTTCGAACATTTGTAATTGAAGAATATAAAAATCACAAAAGTTTCTTATATTTTGACTAATTTTATCTTTGAATATTGGTCAGAATTAACTCAACCTCACTAAAGTTTAGATTGGATAGCAATAAAAATAGATGATATTTCAATTATTCTAATAGCCGTTCTTCCATGTGTTTAGTACATTTCAATGCAGCTTTACCACGGAGTATGAGAGCTTTAATTCATTGTGACTTCAAATATAAGAAGTTTTTAATAACTAACGAAGAAGAGTTAATGCTAAATGGATACCTTTAAATTTCATTTAATTTAGCTAGTGTTTTAAAAAAAAAAAGGTACACATTTTTTTCGAAAGCCCTTTCATACTCTTTTTCCTTAAATGTTTGAGGTTATGCCATTTTTTAGGTGAAAATATGGTATCATTTCTGCTAAGGTACATTTTTAGAAATTCAGGAAAATATAATTTTTCTAAACTTTTCAAGGCCTCTAATTCATTATCATAATTCCTTTTGATTAAAAAAATAAGACATTTTTAATATTTAACGAAGATCAGTTGAAGTTTTTGCTAGTATATTTAAAAAAAAGGCATACTTTTTCATTAAATCATTATTTATGGTGCTATATGAATACAATGATGCACTAATGTAAAATTTTCTAGGAAATTTGGAGTTCTATAACTAATTGATTTTAGTTATATTAATCAAGCTATCGCTATGCTATAGATTTTGTTTGTTAGTTAATATTATTTTAGTTTACTATTTCAGCCCAGGGAATTTCTAGCTTATTGATTACTTTGATATAACAGTTACACAAAACCGAAAGATCCCGCTCGATTGTTCTTCTGTTTTTGTCTGTTATTTAATGCCCCTTGTTGAGAACATGGGTCGGAGTGAATTACCCAATGCTCCGCCGTGTGGGACTTGACTCTTGCATAAGCCCTTGTGAAAGAGCCGAGTCCCAGTAATTAAATATTGTTCTGCTAATTTCGTCAATTTTAGAAAGCTAAACGGGTGATTAACAATGAGCTATTAACCTTGGTTGCGAATTGCCCATGGGAAACAATTAAGGATTGTCAATTTTAAAAAGTGTAATTTCAAAAACTGAGCTATATTTAAAAAATAATTCTATTTTTATTTTACTTAAATTATATTTTTGTTCTATATTAAAAAAAATATTGTTTAAGAATCGTTAGAAAATAAATTGAGAACGAACTTTTAAAATTAGTTGAATTCGAAAATGTATTGCTAAGAAAGTGTTTTTTTTTTTTTTTACAACAAATAATAATTTATGTTGCCTAATATATCATGTAAGCTCATATTAGATTGTTTAAAATGAAAGTAACATTTTATATTAGCAGCAAAGTGATGTGGGGCAAGTGCCCCCTAAATTTTACAAAGTTTGACTTTACAGGGTTGTAAAAATTTTATTTTTGAAACTAGATTTTTTCTCTTTTTTAAAAATGTTCCTTAGACAATTATGTTTAAAAAATACATTCAAGTCTACGTTTCAACCACCAGGTCCATTCTGATGAGATTGACAATTTACTAGAATAGTACTTAGTACTCACTTGCCCCTACCTTAAGGGGCAAGAGCATACAAGGTATCTGGAAGACTCATTATTCAAGCAGAAGCGGTTTGGGAATAAGCACGAAATAACTCGATTTTCGGAAGATAATTATAATGGTGTAATCATCGAAAAAAGTTAAAGCTTGTCTGAGATTCACATTTCACAATCTTCATTGAGTTATGGAAGTGGGATATGGAATATAGTTGAATAAATGTATTAAAAAAAATAATATTTATTTTAATTTGCAAATCCGTAGTTGCCTCGAAAAAAACATTATAGTAAGGGTGAGTCTACAACACGCACATTGCCACACGATTGAGATCTATGTTTCCCCCAACTATCACGTTTTGATGGGTGAATGTGGGCAAGTGCTTAAAAAATAGAAAATTGTCAAGGAGAAATGTAAATCACAAAGTATTTTGAACGACAGCTTCGGTAGGTTCCGCTTACGATAAAAATACCTACTGGTAGATAAACATCGATACAGCTATTAAATAGTTGAAAGACACAACTTTATCAACAGGTTACAACTTATATTATTACAACTCGTTAGACTTCAGCTTAGCGAATTTTCTTGGCGGATTTCTAATACATCAGTGTTTAGGCTTTGTGACGTAAAGGGCAGTTCTTTCCAGTGAGGGTTTGGAACTAACGAGACAATAACGCTCTTATCCCAAAAACGCACTTATCCCAAACCATGATATATAATTAAGAAAAAAAAAGTAAATTAGACAGTGGGAATTTCAATTAATATATATTCCCTTTTCATACATTAGCCAGGACGATCAATAGATGCAAATACATAAATGCAAACCATTAACCTTTGATTCAATTTAAAATAAAAATTCATAATGGCACTAATGTATAATCATTAATACTAAGAACAAGAAAAATTAGATTAAAATACAGATATGATATTGAAACAAATAGTAGGTATGATGAGCATTAGCATATTTACATAAATATTTACATTTTTTTTTAAATTTAACATATTACATATAACAAATTTAATAGAGGGCCATTTTGAAACCACTTACATGCTTTTTGATGTCTTATAAAGTTAAAGCTACCTTTAAAAAAAATTATCCAAAACAATTAGCGCATTTTTGTTTTCCTCATTTAATTTAATAGATTTAATTTTAATAGAAAAGGTAGTGGATACGGCATGATTACAAGGTAGTTTTTTCTCCTCAATCAAAGAGTGCTAAGCGGTTGCACTAATCAGCAACGACACTTTTAGTTTAGTTTGAGCATAGAAAGTCCGGACTTCTTCAAGGAACAGGTTGAGATGGCAGGACGGAGGACTAGAACTGTTACGTAAGAGAGCTAATGACACATTAATGAGTGGATTTACTTTCACAGATTGATCAAGGTGACTGCTTGTACATAACTCGGGTGATAGTTGTTTGTGCGAGGCGTAGTCTTGTAGCGAATACTGTTTCATCTTTGACTCCGTGTCATCAATCCTCCAGGGCATAGCACGTGTTGAGATATTAGTTGGAAAAAGTAAGCAGTGGTTGTAGTAGTTGCTCGGATCGAACATAGTGGCATTTTCCATATTCTCCAAGAAAATGTCAAATCGGGTTTCCGAAGGTTTCTAGGGCATTTCCTCAAATTTGCCAATTCTGAAAAAAATTCAGTTGCTTCATATAACTTTTTCCGTCGCTTTTCATTTGGTTTTGAAACTGTTAGCTATATTATTTTATATGAAAACAAAAATGTCTAAAGTCTCAAAATGTAATTCCCTCACAGTATCCAAAGCCGACTTTGACACCTTTTGTAACTTGTTTTTCAAATAGTATCTTGATTGGGCAAGTGTCCTCATATTTTTTAAATCGTCATATTTTTTGGTTTTAAAAAATATAATCAGAAGTGTTTGAACCATTATTCTTATAAATTAAAACTGACTAAAAAGGAGGGTTCAATATGTAATTCCCTCATATTCTTAAATTTTAGCGTTTTTTCGGTAGGTGATGTTAGATAGTAAAAAATTTCCATCATTTGTAACCTGCTTATGTCCCGGATAATTCAGTTACCGCAAGACCATCGATGTGTAAATGATGTATATATTGGCGGCTCGTATTATATGTAATATTAGATGTAATTCCCGCATTCGTTTTTACCAAGTAAATTATTAAGATTTTTTTTAATTGATAGTCTTATAAGTGTTCTGCTGATTCTTTCAAGCTATATTTTTGTAATTGTAAAATGGCTATTCTATTTGAAAAAATGTTCGAATAAATATAAATTTGTAATCCCATCACCTTTAATTTCCTCATTTCTAGTGAGGGAATACAACCTGTATGAGGGAATGTAATTAGATTTGATAGGAAATAGTATATTTTACTTAAGACTCCTTCTTTAACCTACTTAGGTATTTGTATGAAGAATATGTACACGGGAAAACCAGTCGTGCTTAACGATTCTGAGAAATGTCGCAAATTATGGAATGAGAGTAAGTTAAAATATACTACTTTAGGGAAGTTAAGCATGTATCATAGTTCTGAATCGAATAAATGCTTTACATTACTATAGTAATCCCCTCATCGATAACTAAATTAATGAAATGATTCTCTCGAAGGCAAAGTAATTCCGCCATGTCAAAAGGTTCTTTACTTATTTTTAATAAAATAGATAATTATTCTGATGAGCTGCTGAAGGGGTTGTATTTCATTCAAGATTAAGTCAAGATTATTGTATATATTTTTCTTTAGAAATCGTCATTTGAACATTCAATTTTGAAAAAAAAGTAATCTGATATGATCGTTTTTTGAGAATGGTCTATAAACGTTGGTGTTTTCCGTGAAAAACATCAAAAAAACTTTTGTTACTACTTTATACATTTTATGTAATCAATTTAATTTAGCCAACAATTTTATTCAATCGAACAATTTAAACGTTTTAAGTTCTTCTGGATCCAAAAAATGTTTTCATACAAATGTAAAATTTTATATTTCTAAGCACTGCTGTCGAGGCCTCTTTCACCAAAATTATCAAAAAGTGTTCGATGAAAATTTTTGACTTTTTGGCAGTTAAGTTTAAAGTTGTAAGGAATGCAAAGTGGTTCGCGAAAAATCTTCTATGAGGGAGTTATTGAAATCAAAATAAACCAAAACTAACCTTAGGCGACTTTCGGGGTTTTTATTTGTAGATGAACTCTATAGTTTTTGGCTGGATCCTCGTCAAGATGTCATATCATATGATATCATTTCTAATAAATTTAATTACAAATTAATTACTTAACAATTTTTATTCAAAATTTAAATAATTTTTTTTATAATTTATTTTCATGGCTGAAATCATTTTTTTAAGCCAGATAGAACTTGAAAAACCTTTCAACCAATGAAATATATCTTAACCTAAAGAACATAATAGTCTATAATTAATTTGATAACCTATAATCATTTTAATTTTTAAACAATAATATTATTACAATTATTATTAAAAAAAATTTATAATCTCATTTATAATTAAATTGCAGAATAATTTAAGGACGAAGCGATTTTTCAAGATAGATCTGCGCATCCATCAACATAAAAATATAATTTATATAATTACTGAAAAAAAAAAGTTCAACAGAAAACCTTAAAATATATATGTGATACAGTGTAACATAAACTAAGTGAGAAATTATTGTATAAAAGTTGCTATGAACGGAAAACAATAATAAACAAAAAAAAATATCACCCCTATTGTTCTTATAAATGTGTTTAAAATATAAAAAATCATTTAAAAAAAATAGTTTTGGATATTAGTAAGATATATATCTACATCTCTCTCTCTCTCTCTCTCTCTCTCTCTCTATATATATATATATATATATATATATATATATATATATATATATATATATATATATATATATATATATATATATATATATATATGTGTGTGTGTGTGTGTGTGAACTGTCGTATACATAAAAGGAGATAAATATTCAACAAAATTGTTGACTGTTTTGTCACGGTTAAAGAATTATTTTAGATTCCTTTCACCAAATAATTTTCTACTTCAAGATAATTTATTCACCCTTCATGTTATTCAATTATGAATTGTTTTAAATAACTAATCAGTACGAATGTTAGATAATACTGATCGTGCAACAGTAATTCGAAAGATGAGAACTGTAAACTAGAAAGTGACTGATCACTCTCATGCTATTTACATAGTGAAATAACCTCCTATTCTAATAATATAGGATCAATTGTTATTCGTGAAATAAATCTTTCGGTTCTTTAAGTAATTTATCGAATTATCCAAGACTCAAATAAATTGTAATCGATAGGAACCTTCAAAATAATGAATTAAAACTGTGTTTAGAACAAATATTAATGTATGGGTGAATGCTCATCGATCGACCAAAATTATAACTTCTTTGTCTTGATATTTTCTAAAATGGAAACTATTAATTAATTTTTTTTTGTGAATGCCGTGACATAACTACTTTTCGTGAAATATCATAGCTTAAGTCGTTTCTGAAGTTTAAAAATTTAAATCGAATGGAACTATGTGTCATTCATGTTAGTGGTAAATTTTTAAATAAACGGATCGACCGCAGACGATTTCTATCAATACGATACAAAAACATTTTAATTGAGCGACTCAACTTGTAGTTTATTAAATGATCGAAATAAAAATTTATTCTACAAAATAGCGATCATACGTCTTTCACTTGTAGGGAACATTTCGCAACTCGACTCGACCGGTTATTTTTAGAAAGGGATCTGTTTTTGCAATAGTTCCAATTACTCATGAAATGTCTTTTAAATGGTAGTTTAAGATCGAATCTCCTCGGTTATAAAGTCGTCAGAGATTTGTTTCGAAAGAAAGCCACCTGAAATTACCAACCAAACACCTTCATTTGATTTATTTCATATTATGAAATCTTTTGTAAATTGATCATTCTTTTTTCAAAGTATGAATATATGTACCTAATGATTATATATTGTTGCCCAACGTAATAAAATGAATCTGTATCAACAGTGTAAATTTAATGTTTTTAGATACGGATAAATACAAAATACATAACAACAATGCCTTATATAAATATTATATTTAGACTAATGATAATATACATCAGGCTATAGTCACCAATTCTTTAATCGCTCTGATGTTCTTAAAAAAAGGTGGAAGATTTGTTAGTAATAATAGAAATTTGGAATATGTTATCGATTGTTTGACAAAAGAAATAAGGAGGCCGGTTACGGTGCCCAAAAATTGAAGACAAATCGTAAAACTAGAATTGATAACAGTTGAACATTATATAAAAAATTTGAAGTTTCATTAAATTATCAAGTGGAAAGAGGAATAGAAATGTAAAATTCCTTCTTATAATTTAAAATTGGTGCAAAAATATATGTATGTAATATATATATCCATAATACATATATAATATAAATATATATATGTAATATATATATCCAGGTAATATATGTTTTTTTCTCGAAAATACCATGACCCAAGAGTGTCGACAAACATAACAAGCATAGCAAGAATTAAGGCACGCATGTTTAGCTATAAGAAATTTCACTGGAAACTCTAAAAAGAAAAGGATGTTGAATCAAATCGTAACATTTAATATTCATTCCTTGGAATTCAGGCATAAAAGACTATGGTTCAAACCAGAAAGGAATCATAATATGATTGTTTGAAATTTTGTTATTGATTTGTGCCTAAACTTTATAAGAAACAAAAATAATAAATTTTATCTTTTTTTGTTATAATGGAAGATCTTTTTAAAATAATTTTAAATTTAATTATGGATATGAAACCAGTTCCTTCCTTTTTTATATTAATTTTTATTAAAATATTTTATTATTTTAAAAAGAAGACAAATAGTGAGTAATTTATAAATTTTATAAACAAAATAATTTAATGTTGTAAATAGTTAAATATGTTTAAAATATAACAATTTTATATTTGAATATTACTATATATAGTTTTGGTTAATTGTTAGAGTTTTTGGTTATTTATAAAGAGAAAATGTAATGTTGTTTCTATTTTTTTAGAATGGGTTGTACTGAACATGGGGAAATTTCTCGAAACGTTGATAAAAATGTTAATTGTAAAAATTTGATAACCTATAAAATGAATATAAAAAAGAAGAAATTGAATTCACACCCATAATTAAATTTAAAATTATTTAAAAAATTATAAATAATATACATACAAGTTGCAACGCCAATCAATTATCAGTAAATCAAATAAGTAAACATAATGATAAGAAAATAAGTTAATGGTTTGTCATTTTTCAAGAAAAACTCTATGGTGATACTTCCTATATTCGATTAAAAATTGTAGAAAATTATATTTTCATTTTTTCTGGGCAGGATAGAAATACAAAACAGACAGAAGTAGTTGCCACACTATGAATATTGTTAAGTGCTAGTTAAACGAATTAAACTGAAACGTAAAAACTGGTCAATTTTTGTCTGCCAAGTCGTTCAGTATAGTTTCCTCACCAGGGGCATAGGCAAATTTTTTTTCTGAGGTGAATTTAAATTTTTTTGGGGGGTTGATTTAATACGTAGAAGGCAAATAATCACCTAATTATCTGTAACCGCCAAATCTGGCGTAGGCTTCAATGATAAGTATGAAAATTGGATCAAAAACTAATCAAAATTACCAAAACTATTACTCAAAATACAAATCTCATGTTGGTGGCTATGAAAATTATATTTCTAAGTACATTTCGGCGGAAGGGGAGGAGGAGATATATCCTCCACGAGAGGAAAAGTAGTGAATGGAATTTGATAAAATTGATAATAAACCATATTTATACTAATCTTCACCTTTCCTCCAATTTTGGGTTTAATCTGGCGCGACGTTTATGAAATATAGGTGTATCAAGGAAAATGCTTTAGCGAAAATTAGGGATGGAATATGATAAAATTTATAAAAGGTACCTACTCCCACAATCCTTAAAAATTTCATCAAAATTGCATTAACAGGTGACACGTGGATTTGACTATAGTTAGACATAAAACCAAATTTATTCCTTAATCTATAAAATATAAAATGCGAGGGAAAATTTTCGATTCTGATGACAAAATTATTTTCTTCATTTCCTTCATGAATACTTTCCTATCTTTCCTACCTTCGGTAGTGAGGAAGCAGAATTGTCTCGCTATTGAAAAGTGCCTCACGAATCTGCTGATGCGGAGATATCTAACATCTTTCAAATAACGTAGGATGCCTCCTGCAATGCACATCCGAGGTCAGAACCAACTACTGAAGTCATGGTCTTCAAATGTGAAGGACTTACACGTTCGTGGAGTCGAGAACGTGAGACAAAAGTCGTTAAAATTGGAAAAAAATGAAATACCTTATAAAAGCGTAAGTTAATAGTGCCGTTCTCAGTGAAACGTAAACGTGCAGTGAGTTTATAGCTTCATAAGATGTATTGAGTAGAAGCGAGAAATTTTATCCTGATCATTTCAATCATTATATTTATATTTATTTTATTTTTGTCTCAGTGATTTGAAGGTAATAAAGTGAAAAAGAATAGAGTGCAAAAGCAATAAAGTACTTCTGATAAATATGACTTAAGCTTATTATATATGTTTAGGTAATATTATATGTATTTATGCTTATAATATTGATTCATGAATGAAGCGTTATAATTTAATAATAGTGATCACATATATAAATGTGCCTAGGATACTCTAAATAAGAAGCTTTATAAGTGCTTATTACTTCAGAAGTAGCACGGGTCTCTGTCATGCAATCGCGTGTTTCAAACCTTAGGGGAAAATTATGGAAATTAAATGGTATGTGCCCTAAATTTCTCCGCAACATTAATACTTACAGTTCGAATATGCAAAATAAGGTTATATGCCAGAGGTACAAGCTAACACTTATGTTATATAAATTAATTTACAGAGTGGGAAGGTCGAGTTTTGTGATGAATAAAATATTAAAATTAATTAGCATATTTTTTAATGTTTCTTTCTCGCTATTATAAATTTATAATTAACGATAAGTTTCGTTTTATTATCATTCTCTCGATTCTTAAACTGAAGAAATTTTCCGTGAGTAATAACTTCTTTCCCTGTGATCTTCTATTCAATTAAACTGTATCAGCGTGGATAGAATTAAATCAATTTGAAATTACTATCAATGGTTCTGTTTTATTTTATTTTTTTAATTTCAGAAAATATAAATGTTTTTTCTTTTTGAAAAACTCACCTCCCACTATTATGTTTTTGTTCATGAAAACTACTTAACCAAATTGGATAAAACTTTATGGGGTTTGATTTTTAGTAGAAGGGGAATATCAAAATTATAAAGTGTTTTATATAAAAAAAAATAATTAAAAACAAAAATCATTATAGTTTTCATTTTTACACGGATCAACTTTTTAAAATTAACCTTTAAAACCTGAATTTATCTGAAAAATCGATTAAACAATTTGTTAAACACACAGAGCACCTCATGAAACGTAAGATTTTGGTAATAATTTTTTCGAAGAATATTCGATGAAAATGCTTTAAAGCCATTGAACACAATTTAATGCAAGGTAATGAGGAGTATTTACATTTCTTTTTGACAGGCTTCCAAAACATGATAGTAGGGGTAAGTATAGATTTTTGTTGTGGGACAAGTGCGAGTAGTGTAAAATTATCGCAAATATCAGGTTTTGCTGTGGCAACAACGACTTATTGAAATAAATAAGTTCTTTTCTTCAACGCATTTATTCAAATAAATCTCATATAAAAGGACGTGATTGAAACTCAAGGTAGAATATAATATTTAAGCAGAATCGTCTAAGAAACATTTTTTAAAACAGAGGAAAAATTTAGCTTCGAAAATAAAGATTTTACAGCCATTTAAAGTCGAACTTTATAAAATCTAATGCGAAATTATCCCACATTACATTACTCAAAAATAATTGTAAGGCAGGGGGAAATGTAAATTATTTCTTACCCTATGGTCGAAACTTGGAAATAATACCCAGTTGTTCCGCCCAAGGCCATCGAAAATTTGTGTAGCCTTTATTTCCAAGGCATGTCTCGTGCCTTGATTTAATATCGTGCCTTTGTTGCACGCTTACTGATAAGAGCTGTTGCGAAATTCATGGCAAAGTTCGTAGTACTTACTGAATGAGGAATTACAAGATAACCATTATGAAAATTTCAAATTCTGGCTGACTCCAGATTAAAGAGTAAATTTTAAATCAGTATCTATTTCATTTTATTAGATATAAAACAGAAAATTGAAATCCAGGTTTAATCGTCTGAGACGTTTCGCCACGTCATTTTTTAATAATTTTTATGAAAAAGGTTTTATTTAAATTGTAAATCATTAAATATACATGTTCTGAACCTTATTTCGGTCACATATCTTATCGAATAGCATTTGATTTAAAAAAAATATATTCTGGTTAAGTATGTTCAAAATATATATTTTCATTTCTAAATCAAATATCTCTTCAATTTGTACCTAAATAATGAGAAAACATTGCTAAATAAAATCTAAATTACATGAAAATATTAAGTGTTTCGAATGCGTAGGTCGTCACAGATCTGATTAGTGTCTTACATAACGTCAGCTTAGACTTTTTTTACTTTAAATTTTTGACTGAGGGGTTTACTTCTCAGTAGTTTGGACATTGCATAATATGCTTTATATTCTCGCCCTAATCTTCTTTTCTTCATCGAGATTCTCTTTTATAAGACTGAAACACATATTGGAAAGTGTGACTCCCAACTGCATAACTTTGTGGTCATCGACTAGGTTTCATTTTCCTTATCAATATTCAAATCACGTTAAATCTGCTACTGTTAAAAAGTCTATATCATAATATTGTTGTGCATACATAACAATTAATTGTTATTTTTTTCTGCTCCGATAGCATTGGCTAGTACATACTAATAAAAGAACAAAAACAAAAAAGAAAAACAAACATAATTTGATGAAAATCAAATTGTTTAAACATATTTCGTCTCTACTGGAAAGGTGGGATTTGATAGTCACGTGTTTCACAGTTTTACCAACGAAATTCTGGATAATGGACTATATATATATATATACACACATGTCATGATCGATTCATATTTTAAATAACTGTTTTATTATGCCCTTACAAAAATATTTACACATTCTATAAAATAAGGAAATGTATACAATCTACTTTATATAACAACAATGGTTGAAAATATAGTAAATTTTAAAACGGACATTATTAATTATTTCGATATAATAAATAGTATTGACATATAAAAATAATTAAAACAATAGTAGTTAAAATAGAAAATTAGATGCAAATATAAACAGGGACACAATCCAGCAGACAATCATAATGACGAAGTACACTCATAAAACAATTAGGGTAATTATTGAATATAAAATTTAGAGATAAATAGTTAGTTGTAATCTAAACGGTTGTTATAAAGAAAAGAAAATTTTGCAGGAATTAAAAAAAAAAATTGACGATTTAATTTGATAGTTTTAATTTAATAGTAATTTTTAATTAAAAATGACAAATCACTAATTTTGATAAGAAGGCGAGAATGGTAGATTGTAGAGTGAAATATTGAGAAGTACAACGGGAAGGTAATGCAATTAAAACAATAATTAATGAATGAACAATTTGGCCAATTTTCATTTTTTCTAAAGTTGTTTTGATATTATCATGTTTTTACAATCTTTCATTTGCTGCTCGTGAATAAAAAAACTTGTTTTGCATTATTAATATATTATTAAAATGTTATGTTTTCATCTTTCATTACTGAATCTTGATTACATAATATTGTAATATTGAGTCGTTTTAAATATGATATTTCTTTGTAGAGTATGTTTGACTTGAAAATGGACACTTTAGACGCCAAAAACGTTGCGAGTTTGAACAAATATAATATAATAGATTTTGAAGGGTACGCCTTATAGTTCCCGAAAACTTAAACAACGAAAGTTACACATTTCACTTATGTAATCAGTATCGATTAAAGATAATGGAGTAATATTTTCCACTTCATAACCCACATCCGACCCGTTGACACCAACTGAAGGCCTTGGTACCAAAAGGTCACCAGGTGTCAACCACAGCCTTTGGTTGTTGCAGCTTTCTCCACAATTGTTCGCCGTCATCTACATGCGGTACTCCAAGGATCCTGTCCTTGTTACCAAGCCTTTTTAACTTTTTTAATACAAAGAATAATGAATAATAATACAATTATTATAATTGTATTAACTCAATGATTTACGATGAGATAATGGTACGCTGTGGCTGGTTTTAGTGGTTAGTTCAGATGCATGAGCAATACTTTGTTCAATTGACTTTGAATTTTTCAAAGATAATAAGCCTGTAACTTTATATTTATTTAATTACACTCAAACAAAATAATAATCTTTGATAAATGTTTAATTTATATTGTATCATTTGATTAAATATATCTAAATGTCTATATATATATATAGACATATTAAATATATCTATTTAAATGTTTTTAAACACAGAAAATATCAGCCTTTAATTTCTTTTATCTTTGTTATTTATAAATATGACATTAAATTCATTAATGTATAGTACTTATTTATTGATTTAGCTGCATTGTTTAGTAGTGTGCTACAACCATACGAATAGCCAATATCTTCTTTTTCTTTCGAACTACCCAAATTAATTAAAGGGCTTATTTACCAGAGATAACTGATTGTTTTTGTGGGTTTTTTTTTTCAAGCAGATCATGAATTTGTGGCTGAAAAATAAATTTAAGCATATTATGAGGCATGAAAGGGGTAAAAGAGAGCATTTAGAGATGACGTAAAATTAACGGAGGATGAAATAACGTAAAAAAACAAAAAATTGATATGGCCATTTCTTCTAAACCAGTTGTATGTGCAATGTGAAATATGAATATTTATGATCAAGAGAAAAAGTTCAACTTGTGATTAGAAACCTGTCACTGGAATATATAACCACTCCGAAAGTTGCATAATTCTGCCGACAACCAATTTATTTAAAAAAAAAGAACCAAAATACCGAGATGAAAACAAATAAATTAATGATCGCATTTTAAAATTTGTTGAACAAAATATTGTTTGTTACTTGTTCGACTAAGATAAGCTGATTCGTTAAAACAACAAGCACTAATCCAACAAAGAGACTGCATAAACCCTAATTTGACTACTATCGATCTAGACCTGTGGTTCCCGAAGATTGGTCCGCAAAAGCGTAGGGAGGGTTCGACAGCACCCTTCTGTATCTTTTACGTGAGAACTTATTGTTTGAACTGATTATTGTTTACTTTTTCTGAGATTAACAGGTGAATGCACTAAAAAGTGCCTCAAATGCACTTAAGCATCATAATCTTTAAGTCAAGATGGGCAAGTCTGCAGACTTCTACGAGTTGGGAACCACTGATCTAACACACTGAAAAAATGGAAAGACTGAGTTTTTCATTGTGCCAAAAAAAGAAGAGAGAATCAATTATTATAAAAAAAAGTGCGTTCTTTGGGAAAGTGCGTCCAAAGGACCTAAACATTATAATATTAGTCCAATATCATTCAAATATTTAGCTAATGTTGTTTATTAATCATATATTAAGGTAATAATTTCATTTTAACCCTATCGCACTCAAATATTATACAGATCCTGTGTAACCACTTACCCCACCTCACCTTATTTACAAATAGATTTGACATTTTATATCACACTCACTAGGATATTATAATTGGATTGAATTAAAATATTTTGACTACCATTGGAATAATTTTCAAGATGACCTTATTTGAATGGCAGTGGTTGACCTTTAGAGCATCCCAACATTTGCCAAGGTTATGGGGTAGTCGTTTTTAGAAAAAGATTGTCACTTATGAACTACAGCTTGAATTTATTTCAATGAAACCAACTAATCACTCGTTTATAAAATGAAGATTAATTTCAGTTATTTGTTTTTCTAAAATGTCATATGCGTTAGTGTTTGAAATATTGGCTGACTCAAATCATTTATTTGATATTTTGTTATTGAAAAGCTTGCAATTAAAGCAACTACAAGCAAGATATTTTTCTATATTCTATTACACTTCTAAGAGTCCAATAACTTTTGACTAATATAGTAATTACTTTATTATAAATAGTCTTTTAAAGTCCATCAAATTGACAACTTTTTTGTGTTTAAAACAATTTAAATATAAGGATAAAAACTGGCCTCATAGAAATTGGGTATATAAGATAATATCGACGTCAATATTTAAAAAAGGCGTAAGCGCCATTTAGTAAACTTTAACTTAATACGTGTATCCTATCATATATATATATATATATATATATATATATATATATATATATATATATATATATATATTAAATTTTATTCTTTATTTTGTACAGAAGGAGTTTATTAAGGGGGCAAAACCTTTATAATTACAATATATTTTCGAGGCTTTTAGCACCGGTCGAGGCCAGAGTGACGACAGTCGTCAGTATTTGGTGCTTAGGTCATCAATAGTCGATTTTTAGAACATTTCTAATTTTATTTCGAAATATCGTAAGCGGAAATCGATACAGCTAATGTTTAGGTCCCATAATAAATTGAAAGCTAAATTTCGAATGTTTGGCGCTTAAGCCTTTTTCAAAAAACGACGTCGATATTGAATGTTACAATTATATGATTCAATCACACACAATGTAAAAAATGTTTACTGATTAGTTTCGGTTTAATCGATTTATTTTGTAACAAATTTTTAAATTGTATAACAAACATTTTTAACTTTATTTTGTATTTACTTTTTTTTTACACCGTATACCTAACTATCCTCTTCTAGGTATAAATTGTATGGTAGAAGAAATGATATAAATTATATCATTGGTGCAATGCCAAAGTGACATATCTGAAAATTTGTGGAACTGAGAAAATGAGGTTTGAATTACGGTTACAGATATATACGGTTCGCTAATTTCTAAATTAAATTGGCCGTATTTTGTGTTTTAATTAGTAGCGTCACATATTAAGTTAGGTCATTTTTAGGTACTGCGAAGGGAATAGAAAACCACATTAAAATTCAACTAAATCCAAAAATAGATACTCCACTTAGGCATTGCACCGACGCACAGTGCGCCGCTCTTAAGTGGACAAAAGTCGTTCTTGAGAGGTTTTTAAAGAAACTTCGAGCTGATCACTAAAAAACCATATATTAAGAGTCTTTGGATAAAAATTCATTTTTTTTAGAGTTCACAAAATAATAATTAATATCACAAACAATTCTTTTTACAATACATGAATGATGACGTAGGTGGGGTTAAGTTCGCCAGATCAAATTGGAGTGAATTCACAGAAGAATCGTCATCGTCCAAAAGATATTTTTTGATGTCCTCTAAATAAAGCTTAGAATTTGAGTGGCTTGCTTTCCTGCTTGCAGAAGATATTAAAAGTTGATTTAAAAGATCAGCAGTGGAACTGGCACTAGTGTTCTTCCGCATGTGATTCAACCTATTTTTTCTGATGATTTTATGGGCAGCCTCCAAAACCTCCTCAGAGAACATTCCAATTGGAACAAGATGAAAGAAATTTATTACTTCGTAACTATGAAATAAAACATTATGTACACAAGACGGTATATAATGCCAATCATAGTTTTCTGAAACAAACAAACACAGAATCATCCAAAGCAGAAAAGATTTGTATATTTATGGTGTATAATTGTTATTAAATAAAAATATTTCAGAAACTAAGAATGTTTTGGATCGAAATTGAAAAATGTTTATTTGAAGTTTTTTTAAAAATTTAATTTAAAGATATTAACCAAAAAATGTTATTCAAAAGTATTAAAAAAAAAAAATGGATATTAATTACCTTCCTCGATGCCTTCCATATTAAAAATTCATTTGAAGTTGATGTGTTCTTAGCATGAAAGAAGGGCTCTAAACAATAGCTGTGTCCCAAATTGGAATTGTTTTGTTGAGACAGATATACGATTTGCCACTTGTTCAAACATGATTTCTATCATTTGTTTTTATTATATTGGATTAAAAGCTCCTATTCCATATCACTGAGGTCACTATGAAAGTATTACTAAAGCAAAACAAGTTGGAAAAAATATTCGCATTTTCGACTTTTGTCCACAGGCTACCGCAATGTGCGACGGTATGAAGGCTAGAAACATTTGTTTCCTATAGCTAGAAAAAGTTCATATTTTGCTTTTAGTCTAATGACATTTAAAAATGATATTGTTTCCTTAACATAGAGTTTTAATCCTATGATGATAATTATAAATTAAAATAAAATTATTAGGAGCTTTTATTGAAAAATATCAATTCGAAATTTTAAATCTTACTAATTAAAGTTTTAATATACTATGATGGGCAGTCATAAAAAAAAATCCGAAAATTATTTATAAATAAAAAATTAATAAAAAAATTTTAAGATACATAATTTTGTAAAGAAAGTAACTGGAATGTTATGTAAGATATGTTTTGTAAAGGTTAGCAGAAAGGTCTCGTGCGAAACTGTATCACACGTAGCGTATCCAGGTGAATAATTCCTTTACACAACAAAACTGACTTATCATGGCTGACCATTCCACCTCTATATAACAATTACCAACAAGGGGAGTAACTATTTGTTTGGCCTTGTCTCTTTCGAAAGATGTTGAGACACGTTTTTTGTTTGACACGTTTCTTGCGTCCATTTGATTAGAACCGAAAAAATAATTAAATGAAAGAAATTTAGCATCGATTCTCAAATTTGAGAATTCAACCACAGCACGTTCTATGATGCATAATGATTTAATCTGGATTAGGTGGAACAATTATTTATTAATGAATTTGCTTCTCTTTCTTTTTTTTTTTATATAGTTTACTTTACTAGTTTAGAAGTTCCTTAAATATTTCTTCTTTATGTTATTTAATTATATTTGTCCGTTAAACTATAAACGAGTTTACTATAAATGTTTCAAGCAATTCAATAAAAAAACTGATCCTAACTCAAAACATCACATTTTCAAGTTATATACAAAAACTAAGTATAATTATGAAAGTACTTTTTACCCGAAGCCACAAGGAGGGAAATGTGTTTAGGTTTTCTATTAATAGGTATCTAACGAATTTTTAACGATTGGCTCAACCGATTTTCAAGATTAATGGCTCAAATTATTCGTTGTAATTTCCTGAAAGTTTTGAAACTTTGTGACCTCAAAATACCGAAAAAATATTTCATTATATGTTAAGTATTTTCAGTATTTTGTTAATGTTTTTTCATGATCATATAGTAATAAACTATAAAGAGTCATTAATTGAATAACTAAAAACATCAAAATAAAATTTAATTTAATAAAAATAAACCTCCCCACTAAGGAAATAATATTTATATCTTACAACCACATTCGCCTTAAAGGACGCATCTACTTAAGCACATTTGTAGGTTGTTAGTGAAGTTGACGCCCATGAATTTTGAACCTGGGTGTAGCAGCACCTTCCACTACACACTACGGCCCCTTGAAAGTATATTACGCCCCATTCATCTGTGCATGTCAAAATACAGAATGCTCCTTGAATCTGTGCATGTAAACATACCGAAAGTAAATTAATGTATCGAGTACCGAAGAGTCTTAATTTTCTTTTGGGTGTGGAAGGCACCCGACTACAACACCAGGTTTCAAAATTCATGGGCGTCAACTTTACTAACGACCCACCAATGTGTTTAAGTAGGTATGCTAGTACATTACGATTATATGGGTTGTAATGTACAAAATGGAGTTGTAAGCTATTAGACGGGGTTTTTATTGCGAAATGGTATATATATATATATATATATATATATATATATATATATATATATATATATATATATATATATGTATGTACAGAAACAGTTTTCCATTTATTATATTCAGAAATGAATTTATTTATTAATTATTTATGGATTTATGAAGGCGTTAAAGAAGTTTGCAGCATCAGAGGAGATTTTATTCTACTATCAGGAGGTGGTTAATACTTTAGATGTACAGAGGCTTTGCGAAGGTCGTTCCTTTCGTAAGACAGAGTCGAGACTTGCGCAACAGAAGTCGCCCAGCAAGCCCGATCGCTTTAAGTTGTGTAAAGCAAGAAAATCCTGTTGTGCTTGAATAGAGTAAATTGAAAAAAGAGCACATTTAAGTTTAACGCTATTGTATAAACAATTGAAACAACTAATTGCTAAAGATTTCATATTGATCATTAGCCATGTATAAAATATAATAACATAACATAATATAATATATAATATAAGTCATGTATAATGTATAATCTAGGCAGTTCATGAAAAATTTTCCAACCACTCATTTTCTCTGATTTTTTGCCTTTGTTACAGTTGCCTTCCCTTGTGAATACAGACGAGCTAAATATAATTTATTGAAATTTAACACAACACCAGAAGTGGAATGAAAATTAAAAACCGCTTTTCTAAAACAGGCTCCATACTTTTTTTTTTTCAAATGGTAACTGGCCCAATTCCAAGCGGCTTTCACAAATACATAAGAGCCTGTTTTTATGAACTGGTTCGCATCAAAATTCCCAGCACCAAACATGTCGTAAATAGCAGCTGACTTCTTACTTGTTCCCTGGCATTCGCTCTGAGAACGCTTTGATTGCAATGGAATGTAAAGTTCTTGTGCTGCTGTCGGTACCGGAACCGTAATATCATCGATTTGCTTATTGCATAATGTTTTTAAAATAGTGAACAAATATTTTTTTTTTTTTATTAACTCATCTACAAATCAATCAGCTAACATTGAAAAGTTGGTTTTCATCCAAACTTAAGTAGTTTAGGAAGTAAAACTGGGTGTTTTCCTAAAATACAGATGATTATTTCTCTAAAATATCTGCGTTCATCGCCTCTCCGAAGTAACTGCCACAAAATCCTTCAGTACTATCAAAATTTATTCTGTATTTTAGGTGAACGAGATGGCTTAATGATTGTAGTAATTCGAGGAAAATATTTCGATACGTAAATAAAGAATATGTGGCAGAGAATAGCAGTCCAATGGAAAAAATAAAAATGAATGAAGGAAAAAAACGTTTTTCAAAACATAGAACCAACTTTTTTTTGTAATTATTCTAAGATCTATTGAATTAAAATTTGTTTATAAACTTTTTATATTTCATAAATTTAAGTTTTCAATGATTCTATTACCATGAATGTAGCTTTAAATTTTGTTACTGTAAGAAACTACTATGTATCAATGGCTAATTGTATTTTAAAACCTCCAGTTCAGATATCATTGATGTAACTTTCATGCATCAGTTAAATAATTGATTTTGTTCTCTTAGGATTTTAACAAGTTTCTGGTTAAAGTTTCTTTTTATACAAGTTTGTTTCCTTTTACAAAAAAAAAAAAAAAAAAAAAAAATGCTAAACATTTCATGGAGCACCACTCCCACTATTTTAATCTGCAAGTCACAGCTGGATTAAATACTATTATAAAGATAGGAAAATTCTGTGGGAAAGGAAAAATGCTTTCTGGAAGTATTACTCTCTAGTCATTCCAAAGGAGGAGGGCTACAGAAAAAAAATGCCAACTAAATTACTGAGTTACTAGTGAACGAATTTTCTAATGGTGATCGCTAAGTTTCAGAAAGTGAAAAAGTGAAGCACTTATAAAAATAATCAAGAAAGTGGCTCACTATATGCAAATTTATAAAATAAATCTTATTGATTTTATAATCAATCAAAAACCCTTTTTGACTCATTTGACCACTGTAGCTCACAAACAATATGGAAATTTCTATTTCACGTAATTCAATTTAATAATCAAGTAAAAGTTTTAATGCACATATTTCATTATTGCCTCTTATCTTTACATCCTTTAGTTAATTACTTTCGTTTTCTAATAAATTATATTTTATGGGACACTGTACGGGGAATGTGACAAGAAGCCAGAGGAGCTCCCTAAACAGAAGGAAACAGAAGCTGTCACACGACTTGAACTTTCTCCCATTCACTTGTGGGGAGGGAGGTACTCAATGTTTACCCGATATAATTTACATCTTCTGTGTGGGGTTCAAAAACCAAAGTGTTTTAATCTATCGGAGGTGGAAACCTTCCGTGTTTAAACAGGAGAATCAAGGTTTCTTTTGGTTGTTTACACACTCCAGTTCCAGGTGCATACTTCCTATCTATCATATTATACCCGTCACGATGCCTTTAATGGTTTACTGTTTTTTATTTATGTGCAAATATTTTTATTCGGATGCAATTAAAGGTAGCTAGCAAATTGCATTACTTTTAATTTTTCATTTCATCTGCTTAAATATAATAGCAGTGTTTCTCAAGACACCAAAAATTGATAATCTATGTCGATGTTTTCTTATTTTGTGCCAAACGAACATAACCTCTTCTTCATATTTTCATTAATTACTAGGAATATTAAGGAATTGATTTTATTACATATAAAATAGTAATCCCTCGTTTGCATAATTTCTTCTTGGAATAAGGCAGTTTGGTCTTGAAATGAATTAGCAGTTAAATATTTAAATACATTAGGTATCTCATTGAAAATTGGAAACTGTCATCTGTCCAACCTCTGTTTGGGGTTACTCTATCTCTAAAGTCACCATTTTTTAACATTTTTTTTTACTTACCTTTATGTCGTAGAATGAGCCAACACTTAGATAGTGTCGACAACTTTATTTTTTACTTTAATCTAGATATATTAGGTAGATTAGGGACGTTGGCTACCGCTCGGTTTGCAAGAGATATGAAATCACCAACAATTGCGGCTAGAACACTAAATAATTACGTCTATTTTATTTTTTAATAATCACAATTCTCATAAAAAATGGAGTATGGTGTTTTGCAAAACATCCATATCAGGAGGGTACCCCTCCCGAATACTAAATACACGTCTTTGGTGTATTGCGGGCCAGAAGAAGTTATTCTGGAATCATATCCATTAACATAAGGCGAAAAATCCAATGAGAAGCTCTAATCGTAACTGCATATCTCAGGAACGAATTTATATATAACCAATGATTACAACAATTATATATAAACGAATATATTAAATAATTAACATAATACATCATTGATTACGAATTCTAAATTGAACTGAAGTGAAGGCAAATATCCAAAATTGCTTCATTCCAAAGTCGTACAACAAATTTCTCTCCACCTGATTACGGAAAGCTGGACAAACCTTATTTAGGCTAAATCAATAATAATTTTAATTAATGCCTACCTAAAAATAATTTTGTTGCATGATTGAATAAAATTTAATACTGAACTGAAACTCGGACAGACGAACTCGTCTAGGATCTTATTGACCATGGAACTCTATAACTGGTCGGTTATACAACATAGTCGGTAGGAGAACTAAAATAGCTCAAGGAACACCCCGTTTACTCAAGACAAGCTCATTGTTTTAATAACAACTTTGAGTCGCTGCTATTTAACCGACATGAAATTGTGAAAGTTCAAGGAAACTATCGAGGAAATAACCAGAACGTGTTACAAAAAAAAAGTTTCTGTATTAGCAATATTTACATTTCAATGATCAAAAATAAACAATCTATTCACTAACTGACTAATTTATTCATTAATAGTAAGATTATTTGGTATAGCGGTTTTAAGAAATTTTACTAAAAAAAATATACTTCGAATTATAAAAAAAGCGATCATAAAACAAAGATAGTCAGGGGTTCGGTTAGGAAAGAAAAAGTAAGCTAAATTATACTGCTTTAATGCGTGTCGATGTTTCGGTCATCATCAGGGTTGAATGTAAGACAAATGATTCGAACCTCTTGTACTTTCATAATATGATTTTTTTTATTAAATATTTAATTAGTACTCGTATATTGGATAATATTTGTAAAGTTATTCCATAAATATTATAATAGAAAAAATGATGAACATATAAATAAAGACTCAAGAAAATTAGGAAAATTGTTTTTCTGCTTTTATTTTTTTTTATTTTTTAAATCAATAAATTTTTTTTTGTCTTGTCTCAAATATCGAGATTTTATACGAAAATACAATTTTTTACTTCAAATAAAAAATAATAGGTTTACTTTTGTCTTTGGAATTATTATTTTTGTTTGATATTTGGGATTTCCTCCTTAAAAAGTCCTTGAATAGTAGATTATGGGCCACTTGGTCGGTCTAAAACTTGTTTACCAGTTATTTTCAAAATAAAATGCTTTTTAAATAAGCCAGCTCCCCTCTCTTTCCCCAAGTCTGGATTCTCTTATTACGTGGGATCTGCAGAGATGGTTGTTATGGCGCTGGGTTTTAGTAGAAAATTGCATTTTTTGTCAAGTATCTCATTTTTTGTCCACTGATATGGCAAAGGAATGAGCAACGAAGGGGTGAGGATTTCGGCTTCAACATGTGATAACCCAGTCGTCTTTTACTTAGAAAAAAAAAACTTTGCATATAGATTAGTAGGCCATCCCTTATAAAAAGATAAAATAATAACATATTTGAAACATATTTAGGATGACGTTGTTAGGCGATAAAGTTGTGAGGAGAATAATAAATAGAGAGAATTATAAATTAATTATACACGGCTGTGTGATTACCAATTGTTAATTAAAACAATAGTGGGAACACGTTAAACCCGAGTTACAAGGTAAATATTATTTAACGTGGTGTAAATATCGCATGTGTCAATATTATTGCCACAATTTACCCATTAGACGTTCAATATATTGACGGAATTCGATATTTGCTCAATAATATTGACCATGTAAGTTGGCGGGAACTGCCAGTGTTGCCTGGCTAAGAAAAATTATGAATTTAACAAGTGTAAGACTGGCAAGAAATTCAAACTTTTACAAAGCAATGAGAATCGGAGTGTGCTACTGCGATAAAATAAGTTGTGGATCAGAAGTGCTTTACATTAGAGGATTTTCCTTCCTCTTCCTTAAAAGTCATTCATAACTGGTTCAAATATCATTAATAAATGATATTTATGCAAAAATCACTAGATGCAAAATCTAGCCAATACTTGTCATTATCCTTACATAGGCTGTTGAAACTAAAAAAGTGCGATCTTGGACAGGCCAAAGGAATGAGAATTACATGGTTTATTATTAATTAAAATAATGATGTTTAGCTATTTCAAGATTAAAAAATTAATACAGTAGCAGCCTATGACATATATTGAGTCATAAACATTGATCCGGCCAAAAAATGATGTGAGCCACACCAGGAACGTTGGATACAAAATGCCCGTTTTTAGAATAAATAACAATTTGCCCATATTAGTAATTGATGGATGCTCTGAAAATCTGTCGATTGATTTAGGGGGATCTAATGTTTCTCATTATTTGAAATATCATCTCAGGATTTAACTATTTGGTATCAAATTAACAAATCAGATTCAAATTTCACTATAACAATGTTTTATAATAAAAATATCTTGTTGTTATGATAATCATTCGGATTTTATTTTAGGTTTATTTTATTTTTTAAACATTTTTTGAGGTTTCTTAATTTTTACGATTACTTCTTATATATAATTTCCTAAAGAAATATTTTCTGCTGATTAGTCGAAGAACTAACAATTTATTATGCAAGTGTTAATAAATGATTAATTTAACAAGCCATTTTAAAAAATTCACCAAACCTATAAAAAATCCTCAATTACATGAGCAAAAAAGAAACTAAAATGGTTATTATCAGAAGCACTGATGTTCTGATTCCCACTTCATTATTATTATTTATCACTGGTTCACTTTGTCAAATTCTACTAATTTGATTGTTAATTAATGAAATATCCAAAAAAACTTCTATTGCCATGACATTTTTTTACTTTCCCTTACTTATATACGAAGTAAATAATAAGGGGAAGTATTGCGATCGTGAAAATTTTCGAATTCGAGTTTTCAACGGAAATAGACGTTTTAAGATCCCCTGATTCCAGATAACCAAGTCTCGCAAAATGGTCTGTGTGTCAATGTGTCTGTGTGTATGTAAACAGTCTAGCTCAAAAACGAAAAGTTGTACGATACTGAAATTACGTATTTAAGATAGACACATGCATGTGATGTTACAGCAACTTTTTCGTCAAAATCGACTAACCGGAAGTGCCATTTTATATAATCGATTTTACACTTTTTTACAATTTTCTCGAAAACGACTCGAACGATTTTCATGAAAATTGCCTAAATAATTCTTTGTAAACTTTGACCTTTAACTTTTAATATATACAGTAGATCACCAAGGAAATGCAGGGAAAAAAGTTATAATGGAAAGAATATTTTATTTGAGCATAACATAAAAAGTAAGCAATTTATGGTCAACTAAGTCTGGACATGTATGAAAGGTAATTAAACTATCTATAAAAAACAAAAACTCATCAAAACCGGATCAGTAATAGCAAAGAAACAGCACATTCGGACTAACCGGAAGTGGTAATTATATCATAGATTTTACAATTTTCTCGTAACGGCTCAGACGATTTTGATGAAACTTGTCCAATATCTTCTCCTTAAAGCTCTTTAACTTTTCTGTATGTAGTATATCAACGAGAAAATGCAGGAGAAAATGTAATAGAGAAAAGAAAATTTTATTGAGCATTTTATGGTAAATTTTGTATGAAATCATAAGAAAGGCAATTAAATTCCGTAAAAAACAAAAATACAATTATTTAAATCGGGCCTGTATTAGAAAAGATACAGCGTATGTCATAAGGACTGCTAGACCTCAAAGGGAAAACCGAGCGCTTTCCGAAGGAGACGAATGCGACCGAACCTCCTCCCACCAAGCCGCCAACCTGTTAATAAAACGCTCTGTAATAATGTATTATAATAATATAAATGTAGAAATTAACTTAATTATTTCTACTTTTATATTATTTAAAGGAAACAAAATGATTCCATTGAAATTAAATGGAATTTTAATGGAAACTAAACCGAAACTTTTAAAATATATTTTTAGCTTGACAAGCCAAAAATATTTAGTGTACAGAATTGTAGTACTAAAATTATTAAAAAACTAATTTATTATACCATTGTGAGAAAAGACCTGAAGAAGTGCATTCTGCTGAGTTTTTTTTCGAGTAGTGTTTATGTGAATTCTAATAAAAATATAGATTGATAAGGGAAAGTTGTGTGATGGGTGCACCGCACTATATTTTTTTCTTTGTAAAACCATGATTGTTACTTTTGAAGATGTTTTTTTGTGTAAAAGATAGGATAAAATCATTAAGATGAAATAATTAAATTAACTTCTGACCAAAATAATGTATGAATAGTTTGTCAGCACAAATAATTTATAGACTATAAAGATTGACATAACTATACTAAAAGATTGAGTTGAAAATGTCATACATCTTTCTACTTTGAATTTATTAATGCAGGTAAACGATGAATTCTTCACTCCATAACTCTTTTTTCAATTCACAGTGTGCAGTGTGGGACTCTCCCTCGCCGACAGAGATGCCTATATTGTTGTGGAGTTGGAGGAACCTGGTCGGACATTGGTGAAGAGGCAGGCCCAATACCAGCCGCAACAGCAGCAACACCAACCTCAGTATGCAGCCCAACCACAGCAAGCACAGGACCAACAAGTAATATAATGATATTATATTCCATTATATTAAATTAGCCTAGTATATTCCAAATCATTACTCTATTGTATTAAACATTAAAATTATGGGTTATCGCAAATAATTTTATATTATCATGCTATATAAAATGAACAGTATATATGTATATTTAAGTCTCAAAAAAATTTGAAATTTTACATCACAATTCTGGTATTGATTTTCTATATGCAAATAGTAAGTATGTAAATAAGTATGTCCTGGGTTACATTATAGAAATTTCTGTAACTATAATATAAAAAAATTCAGTTTATATAAGCTTTAAAACCTTTATACTTGATCAATTTCTCTTGAAGCAGTTATTTTTTCATTTAATGCTTTCTACATTAATAACACTTAGTACATGCAAATAGGTACATAAAAATGTTTCCTTTATTTATAAAATATATAACAAACAAAATATATAGTTATATTTATTCTTGTAGATATTAAGATAATTATAAGAATATTTTATTGATAACAGTTTCAAACGAACGTTGTTTCTAATTTAAATTAAGAAGAAATAATAACATTTTGTTATATTAATGAAATTTAATTCTTAGTTTCGTATTTTTCTTATGTTAACAATAAACTTCCTCAATACAGATAAGTCCTGATTACTACAACTATCTTCAGCAACTGCAGCAATTATCAGCACAATCTCAGTCACAGACAGCACCCCAACAGCAATATAATGCTCCCCCTCAGCCAGCACCATATTTGCAGCAGTCTCTCCAGTCAACGTAAGTTAGGTTATCAGCACAACTATTAATATTGAAATATTATCTGTAGAGTACAATTAATAAATATTTGAATTATATTTATATTTATTCCTAACAATACAAAATAATATTGTTATCCATGGTGATTTAAAATATATCCTCTAGATATAAAGTAAATTTTTACTCACAAATATTTTCATAAAAATGTATTAAATTTTTATAACTAATTTCAGATTTCTTTAAAATATATCCTAAATTTTGAATTACAGAGCACCACAAAGTTTCCTAGCACAAGGACCACCAGCTAGGCCTCGGATTCCAGAGGATCAGAGAATACTACAAGAATCAATTGCCCGCCGCCCTATTATCAACCAAGAAAGAGAAGATCAAAGAAATAGGCACCTTATTTCTCTTGGTAATTACATTGAAAGATTAATATTTATTAGACAATTCTCTCTATCTCGTTACTTCATTAATGTATTACTTTATACATTATAGGAACAATCATGTTCGGTATCGCTAAAGATAATTAAATATTAAAATGAAACTATTGTAAAATATAATAAATTTAATAATATAATGAAACTAGGATTCATTCTAGTTTTTCTAAACTTTGTTCATTAAGAATATACCTCAGCATTGAAATGAATATAAAAATAGATTGCCTATTGACACCTATTTGACAACAATGGATACCTTTTAATCAGGAATATTATTCTATATGAAATGGCATGACCACAAACTGAAAATATGATTTTTAAGAATTTCTATAATAAGAATATAATTTCAATTTTCAATTTTTTTATGAAAGTCATGAATTAAAGAGAGGAAAACTTAGTTGACATTTCTGGGCATGCTACAAAGTGAAATGTTTTTCCTTTTATTTATTAAATCTTTAATTATTTCAACAGAAAAAAAGGTCAATGGGCATAACCCTCAAAAAAATTGAAAATAATTTTTTTGTTGAAAACCGCTCCTCCCGATTTTCTCCATTCTATGGGAAATTGCCATAAATTTTAGATGATGGCCCACAATGTTTTTTATTTCTTAAAACATTAAAATTAGTAAATAAAAATTCCAGCAAAACAGATTAAAACTTTGTTTGCATCTCTTGTAAAGTTTTCATTTTGAAGATTGAGTCCGTTGACTTTTTTACTGTTGATATGCTTTCCAACAAAGTTTTAATTAAAATTACTTCAACCATTGCGTAGAAATAAAAACATGTGAGATATACATGCATCATACATCAATACATGGGTGTGTGGTATATGAAGCTATTATTATAAAATTATAAAGCTCTTTTATAGAGAGAATATAGAAGACACAATAATCATTTTTTATGTATCTAATATTATTGATATTATATAGTATGTAAATTCACTATGCAAAAATTAACTTTTAGGAATCGATCCAGTTACTCTCCGACGCCAACAGGCTCAAGAAAAAATAGCCCGCCAACAAGCTGAACAGGCCGCTCTAGAAGCAGCTAGATCACATCAGTCATCTGCTGACGAACAATTAGCAGCATTCTTCGCCGATGCAGGACCACAGCAAATTGTGCCACAGATCCAACATTATCCAATTCCTCAGGTATGAAATAAATTTTTTAGTTAACCTTAGGTTTTTTTATCTTTGGATTCTGTTGCTTGAAAGCTTACTAAATGTTAAAATTTTCTCTTAAGCAGCAGTTGATTAATTTATAATGAATTTTCCCATATATTGTTTTTTTCAATATAAATATAACTTTTTAATTAAATTATTTTATATATCTTAAATTTATTTATTTTATATTTAATTTTGTGAAGAAAGAACTCATAGTTTTGATAGGTAACACTCTATTTATGCAATAAATTATTTACAGATCCATTTCATAAAAACACCACAATCAAGCAATCAGACAGAAATCAAAAGTTTGTTCTTAAACTGAATGAAATGCTTTCTTTATACTGAAAATTAGAAATAGTGGATTTTGAAAAATCACGTTTGATATATTTTAAACATTAACCTGATTATCTATTTAATTTTAACAACATCAGAAGTAATCTGAATTTGATTTGGCCACATTTGGTAGGCTTATGTTTTCCAGAGACACAATATTCTATTATAGATAGGGATAAACTCCTCACTAATAATGCAAAAATGTTATAAATGTTTAGTTATATTTTATTGAATTAGCATTATATTTTGTTTTTCCATATTTTAACATTTACTATGCTCATTGTTATGAAAATTAAAATATTAAAATTTTTTATTTATTTTTATGAAATAGCATTTAACTCATGTTGCATGCTATAACTTGAACATCCTGACCACTGAGTTATCGTAGATATATTTTTTTTCCTTTTTTTTTTTTTAATGTAACTCATACATATAACTGGCTTGCCCCAGAAAGAAATATGGATCGGTGAAATCTCCAGTCAACCCTCTATCTACTGGTGTAATGGTACTGATAATGGGAGGGAGGGACTAGTCCGGAAAGCGAGCCTTTTGGTTCTAATTGCCAATCTCTGATTGCCCCTTAAGATTACAACTTTGCATAAACAAAACGGGAGTGTCGAGATTCATATCACGGGAGCACCATGAAATATATTTTAACTGAGCAAGTTGGGAATCGAAACCACATCACTCCAAATATACTTGGCTGCTACAGCCTTTCCTTTACTTATATGATTCCGTATCCATCTTATTTGCATAGCAATAACACATAGGATTGGTATTTTTCGGGACATTGACATTTGCTATAAGTCTGAATTGGCAAGTACAATAATTAAAAAAAAAAAAAAAATAAATGCCTTCTAATCATGTTGTTTATAAGGAAGCCTATTCACTTATTTTTAACTGACATATCATGTTTATTTCATTTGATTTTAAGTGCTCTGAAAAATTTCACTATACACCTCAATATCTCAATATTTCACTATACACCTGTTCGCTAAGTGACCAACATTTTTACTTGATCTCTAGACTAATTAATGTTGTTACAAGTAATTCCATAAACAGAAAATGAAAATCATACAAATAATATTTTTATTAGTGTAAAAAAAAAAGTATAAAATTGCAATATTATTATGCAAAAACATACAGAAAACAGATAGAAATAAAATTTTTTTAAAGTTAATAATAAAATTAAATATATCTAACATTAAAAGAATTCTAGTATACTCATAACATAAATATAACAAAAAAAAAAGAAGAATGTATAATTTAAAAAAAAAAAAATTAATAAAAGCTCAGTGGAATGAAAAATTTGACTTCAATAACTCTTAAGTTAAATTCAAGAATACTTGCACAATTACAGCAAAAAAATTCACTGAAATGAAAGGGTGTTCAGTAAACTGTGTCATACTGTATTCATAGCTAAGAGCTAGAATGAATGTTGACACATATGGAACCCACTTCGACTAAAATTTGCATGTTGATCCAGTTAACAATTTTTTATTTTACCCTATATCTTGTAGTCCTGTAAAAGTGAACCAAGACTACCTGTGGTTTTTTTTTAATGCCGCTTCTCAAGTGGAACAAATATGACCCATCGTCCTATAAAGAGTTCAATGATTTTTATATTCGATAAGCATGCTTTATTATGGTTAATCATAACATAAATAACTTTACATTGTATGTTGAGTATCAAATCTACATTAACTGTTTACCAATTTGCTCGACTGAAACTTAATAGACATACTTAAAATTATTATTCCTTGATCTCATTATCAGTTAACAGTGATCATTATGCTATAGTTTATAGTTTTCAATATTTTTTTAAGTTTATTTATGCTCACTGCAACAATATTTACAAAGGTATTTTTTCTTATTGATTTTATTTCAAATAATTAAAATATGAATCTCAAAAGAACTCTGATTTTAATTTTTTTCTCTAGGCAATCCCTGTTCGCCAACAGCAGGAAGAGCCTTCTGCTCCCCAGCAAGCTCCCATCTCACCAGATCAGCACCAACGAGTTTCCTATAGCCAGCTCTCATTTGGTACCCCTAGGCCTAATTTATTACGTGAAAGTCAGCAACCGTTAGCTTATCAACAGCAACCTGTACAAAGGGCAGCTCAGTATGCACAACAAGTTTTGCCCCAGCAACAGGTCAGATAGGATTATTATTTATACTTAATTTGATAAATTTACTGTTTGTTTTAATTAATTTGTGCCAAATAATATTATAAATTTACAAAAAACGATAACTGATGATTTTAGACAAATGTTTCAATTGTAAATATAAATAAATCAAGTCTCTTAAAATTCCTTCTTTCTTTTCTCTTCTATTTTTCTATCCTATTGTTATGCTTCTTTATCTTCTTATTATTTTGTGCATGAACATCTATCTGCACCTTTGTTATTAAAAAAAAAAATACATTTTTCTTGTGTACTATTCTCTTTTTTTTTTCCTTCTTTCTGCTATTTCTTTTTAATTTTCATTTTCCTATTCAAACTAAGTACCTGCATGATTTTATTTTTCTTATGCTTCTATGTAATCTATATCTTATTCTGCAAGATATATTATAAATCTGGTACTTTAAATTATATTGTAAAAATTATATTAGTTGATTTCTCGTTTAATAAATTAATAAAAAAAATTAAGTAGATGATGAAGATCATCATCTACTTAATTTTTTTTTTATTAATTTATTAAAAGAGAAATCAAGTAATATAATTTTTGGATTGAATTATAATGATAATTTATTATTGACTGATGGTGATTCACATAACTTAAAAATGAAAATGAACTTAATTAAAGTCAGAAATAAACACCTCCTCTAATATTTATTCACAGCCATAATGGTGGCATTGTGGGGCACTGGCTTACATATTTTGGATGGCTTATTTAGATACATTATTGGTTTTTTGATCAATCTTAGAAAGGGTGAATGGGTTGGGTTTTGCATCCAGTTTTTCTTATTGCTAAATGGACACAATTTTAACCAAGAATTTTTTGTTCTTGCAAAAAGCATGCATCTAACATGCTTTACTCTTAAGTACCATACTTTTACATGGCATACTTTTCTCAAATCATGATGGTTCAGAAACATAATTGAACAAACATTTTCAAAGACTTGTTTAAAATGTTATTTTGTCTAATTCAAATTTAGTTGCATGGTTATGATGGTTATGAGTGAGGTTGCCATCTTACATTAAAGATGCACATGAGAAGTATGAGATATGATTAAGTGATATTTATAATTCTTGTGCTGTGGTCTTTTACAAAAAGCATGATATAATTTTCTGTGAGCTAAAATTAGTATGTACTAAAAACTTTAAGCAGCTATTTTTCTTAATAACTGCAAAATAGCAATAAATGACAAAGAAACTTAATTGTGACTATAAAATATCACTGTTTTTTTTTATAGTGCATATAGCTGCATTCATTGCACAGAAATATCACAAACATTTAATAAACTTTTTAATTTTCAAAACTATAAAAACACTATTTTAGCCTTATTTTGTATTTGAAAATATTGAATACTTCTAATTGCTATGCAAAAAGTATACACACAATGTATGAATTGCTATAGAAACTATACTAAAAATATGAATAAAATAATTCCAGATTAATTAGATATTTGGAAATGTAACATTTATATAGTATGTCCGAATTATTTATTTCTTTTAAACAGTAACCTTGTAAAAATGCCGTTTATTTACTGCTTGTTTCCTAACGCATGTATCATACAGTCAATGCTGTGTATTTAATTAGTTGCTATCAACAATAATAATATTGGTTACATTTGAAAATAATATAAAAAAATATATAAAATAAAACAAACAATATAAAATAATAAAACTAAATTGAAAAAAGATAAAACAAACAATAAAATTATAATATAAAAAATGTATACTCTGATTCTAAAAAAAATATATTATGTATACAAAAGTATATTCTATAGATCTGCCCTAATGTATCCAAATAAAAATTGCAAAATTTTCTAGTTACTGTAATTAAAAAAATAGCAATTAGAAATAAAATATTAATAAGGAGTGAGTGCTCTTTGACATTAAATAGATAACAGCCACATATACGATATAGGCGTTGGTAAGCATACTTTATCATCTCAAACATATCAGAACTATATTTATTTATCTCTACATAACATAAAAATAACCAAAGAAATTGTGGAACAAATAAATAGACAGACTGAAATGGTCATTATATTTATTAAAGTGGAAATCAGATGATTCCAGATATAAGATCATAAAATACTGAGACAAAGTATTCAAGTAACTCTAATTCTAAAATGTTTCATATGCACTATAATTGCATTAATTTAATTTTCATATGAGCAGGAAATTCATATGTAAAGCCTGTTTAGTATGAACATTCCTAATAATAAAATAAAAACATACCTAAATGAGGAATCTTAGAAAACAGTAATTTTAACTATACATATGAATAGTTTTTTTATCTAAACATATGAAAAGTCCACGGAAAGGGGGGACTCACATTTTTCTGAAATGGAGTTATACACATCAATATGTTCATGTCATTTAGCAGAATAAGATGGCAAAAAGAAACAGCTGGAAATTTAGATGGTCGGTTTGTTAGAAGTGTTTGAAGAATACCCATAGACTGAAGAAAGTAGGAGCCCCAAATTTTAAAACTTGATTTTTTGAAATGCATTAAGGGTGACTCTCCCCCTTTCTTCTGTGGATTCTTCATATATAAAAGTTAAATTAAAAAAATTGAACCTTCTGAACATTCTTTGGCCCTCTATAATACTATTAGTAATTAATAGCATTATTTTAAACTACAATTAAAAAAATAAATAAATAAAGTATTGATTTATAAAGTACCTACTGGATTTTATAACACATTTTACTATTTTCAGGTCTCGTATGATCCAGCATATGAGTTAATTGCACAAAAAGCTGCTCAGCAGAAAGCAGCCAATAAACCACAAGAAAAAATCATATTTCATGCACCACAGCAGGTAACATATATTCAACCAACTCAACTGGAGGGACAGGCACCCCAACAATTTTTGATTGAAACCACCAAGACACAAGATCAACCTAGTCCAGTCCTTATTCCAAAACGCATAAATTACAGACCGCAAGCAAATTATAAAGATATACAGGCTTCAATTGCTGCTCAGCATCAACTAGCACAACTAACTAGACAACAACTAGAAGCCGCAACTACCTCAGTTCCTCCATCCAGATCAGCTATTTTTGTGACTACTGCAAGAACACCTACACCAAAAGCATATGCTTCATTCCCTGAATACAGAATTCCAAAGAATGATAAACAAAGGCCTCTTACACAATCAGAACTCAATGCTCTAATCAATGCTGGATTTTCAGTAACTCCTTCTCCAAACCAACCTGAATACCAACAATACTTTCGAGATCTCTCTAAGAGACAAAATGTAAGACCAACAGTTGGACGAGTTTCTCTTTCTGTTGAAGACAGACAGGAATTAGTGAACAATGGAATTAGGAGCTTATACAGGGTGCAGGGAGCTGAAAGTAGGGATACTCCTGTCAGATATGTCCTTGCACTCGATAGCCAGAAAAGAGATACTGACAAAGCATAATTGGTGACATGAAACTGAATTAAATACGGAAATGATAAATGCTATAATTCTATATTGCCATATGTTTACAATAATTGCTATTTTTCTGTTAACTTTATACCTCAATGAAATAATATAACAAATAAAATTTAGAGAATATATCAAGAGAAAAGGCTAAAACAAACATTACAGAAAAAAAAACTTTATTTATTTTTTCAACAAATTTTCATCATTTAAATTTTTTAATGACAATTTAAATCCTTCAATCTTTGAATTTGATATCTTCAATACAGCAAATATTTATTATATCAGGCAAGTTATACTATTTAGATGACTCACTTTATGTCTAGCTTTCTAAATTTGTTGTTGCTGATTTGGTGTTCTCAATTATTTTGTCTTGGATTACTGATTCTATGGACATAAAAAATATCAAATTTGTATTGTAAATATCTTTACATCTTAGTTAATATTTCATTGAAGTTTCATTCAATGAGAAAAAATCTGATTATTTTTTTATTAATAAAGAGATTAATTATGACTTTGTAAATATATTTTTGAGTCAACTCTTTATATAAAGTTAACATATTTTGTAAATAATTCATGTTGTTTATTATAATTTAATAAAATTTTTGGAAAATAATATTTTTATTTATTTTTCCCACAATGCACTCCTTATGGATGAACTGTGGTCTTTTAAGAATAGTCATATTGATAAATTTTCATGTTTTTTTTTCCTGCAAATTTATCAAAAATATTTAATAAGAACTCTCCTTGCAGTCCTAAACAACCTTGCACAATACAACAGTGTAAATGTTGAGTGGGTTCCAGGACATTGAGGCACAACAGACAACAAAGAAGCTGATAACCTAGTAGGCTAGGCTCAGAGTTTATTCCCATCATCCCAGAACCTGTCTGTGGCATAAGCTTGACTATGCCAAAAGGAAAATTGAGGCAACTATGTTATTAGGGCCAAAGATCATTTATAACTGAAAAAACAATTTCATTCAAAGTTGTTTCTGGACAGTCCCTCTGCTAGTAGAAGCGAGCAGCTGCTGAAATTGGACAGTTAGGAAAATTACAGTGATCTATACTGGACATTGTAAACTAAATAGTCACTCAAGCTGACTGGATTACCCCTATATTGATTCTGTCTCTCTGAGGATGAAACAGCCCATAACATCATCTGCTTCTGCAACAGGTACTCAAGATTGAGATTCTTGTTGTTTGAGTTGAACCATATATCATATAAAAAGCAGAATGAGCTCATTAATTCTACAAATCTCTTGAGATTTGTGGGGTCTTCAAAAATTATACTTTAAATTACAATTCAGAAATTGGCACACAATAGAGCTGTTTAGGCTGCGGTGGTTCTTGCCAAATAAAAAAAACAAAAAAAAAACAACTCCTGAGTAGTAAAAACAATACCTACTAAACTATATATATATATGAGGTGATGAGAAGCCAAGGAGCACAAGTGAGGAGCAAAAATTTAATAATTTTGTGAAAACGCATTTTAAGTTAAAACATTTTGATAAAACCTAAAACGTTTAAATTTGCATTAGTGTTATATTATGGATCTACTGTGTATCTCTTGATTGTGTAATATTGCATTTAAAAAATATTTTATATGCATTAACTATCCATAAGGGGGTTTGGGAATCACATTATGGTTTTCATGTTAAATCATCACAAGATTTTTTGGTGGCTCCTTTGGATTCAGATAGATAACTTAGATAAAATTATGGATGATTTCCTTTATTTTATAAGAGAGGCAAATGAAACTCTTATCTCTCAAAACACCCAATAGTACGCTTCTATCAGATGTCTAGAAAGAAAAATCTTGAGATGATGAGCAATGGAGAACGCAAGGCTAGCTATCCCCAGAGATCTAACAAGGATGCCAGAGGGCAATAGTAGGCCTGTTGTATAACAACTTTATAAGATTTAATCATAGGGTCAACATCACCTATCCTGTCCATGTTTCGAGGGGTACTCCACAGGGTGGGTCGCTTTCGCGGGCACTCTTTTATCTAAGCATAAATTCTCATAAATTTTGTGATTCAAATATCGCTCAGGAATATGGTTAAAGATTATCTCATTATCATGATCTTGTTTTACTTACAGGCTTTTCAGATGACCAAGAGGTGACCACTCACAATGTTGAAGCTGGAGATAGAGTAATAAACTGCGTTCGGAAAATTTAATAGTGAATTGGGGCTATCTATAAATGCCCCAAAAAGTTCCTGAATTATCTTAAAAAAGGAAAAGTTGGAAAAGTCAAAATTTTGTTCGGATACAGAGAGGAAATATGATCAATTGAAGATGGTGACACCATTAAATACATGAGATGTCGGTTTTCAGGTGAGTTGATGATGATTCGGCTGGTAGAGTAAATCATGATATTGAAAAACTTGTTAGGTCCAATCTCATCAAGCCTGACCAGAAGATTAACATAGTAAATAGATATGTTTTTCCTTCTGTAATATATCCATTACAGATAGTGCCATTGACGAAACTATGCCCATCTCTATTGGAAACTATTGATGTAATACTTCACAAAAGTATAAAGTCTGTGAGAGAATTATGAGCCAACTCTTGCTCAGCTGCGATGCATGGAATTACCGAGGCCTGAGCCTTTTGCATTATCAATGGGAGGCACCTCTTCAACATTGTTCTATTTCCCAAAAATTACCAATGTTTTGGGCACCCTATTCCAAACAATTTTTGTTTACAGGCATGCGGTTTGTGAGTGCAATGATCTGTTGGTAATCAATGGAAATGGTAAGAAAGCTACAATATTAGGAAAGTTAGGCAATAGGTAAGAAAAAATTCTTTTGAGGAATGAAATAAAAGCAAGTAGCCAGGAATATGTGTGCTCCATTTTAAAACAAACCCAAGTTCCAGCAGATTCATATATGACAGGAAGATCATATGGTCAGAATGGACTAACGAACTGAAACAAAATTTGAGCTAGACTCCTCTCCATGGAACCGGAGGTCAGGTAAATGGAGCTGTTGGAAAGCTCTGCCACAAATGTGGCCTAGAACCAGAAACTCCAGCTAATGTATTGTGCAAATGTCCAATATACATGCTCCTTTTTACCCATTGGCAATAGTAGCAAATAGCCGAACTTCTGTCTGGCTATCCTTCTTCAGTCCTGAGCATTTGTATCTTCTTGCAGGTGTAAAGGGCATAGAGGACAACCCATGATTCCAATTCTGTCATGTCCTGTAAGTATCTTTAAGTAGGCAACCACTTGTCCAGTTTAGTTACTAAGTATGTATAACTCATATAACTTTTTTTTCTGAAAGGTTATGTATCTTTTTTACACACACAAGAATAATTCCACGCCTCTGCCCTATTTGTATATATATATATATATATCAGGAATAGGTAATTATAATTGAGTAGCTACATCAATAATGACGTTATTGGCCTAATGACAATGATGACCTACATCAATAGGTTGTCAGGACAATCGAATTCTTCTCAGGTGCTGATTTACATAGGATGCTTTAAAGCTCATATTGATGTGAGCGTCAATAATTCATTATTCTTTTTTTTTCACTACCACCACAAACTTTTTATAAGTTTTATTAAAAATAAGGATATTTAAATAAGTGAAATTTTTGGCAAGTCAACCTGATGGCAAAAACAATAAAAACACAAATAACGGCAGGCTTGTTTTAAACAAGTTATGGACTAAACTGGTTTACAAATTTAAAACAACATACTGATAGTGATATAATAATTATTTGTATTAATTATTGGGCCAAAACTAATTATATAAAACTATTGATTTTTTCATATTAAAAAAAAAAAAAAAAAGATTGGTACAAATAAAAATATGAATACTACAGTTGTTAAATATATGTTTTTCTCGAATCTGAATAGGGGTACTTTTTTTATATCAATAATAGAAACTGATGTAATTTTCTTATTATAAAACAACAGCATAACGTTAGGTGTTCTCAGTTCGCATATAAATCTCATTTCCGTGGAAGAAAATGGATCATTTCACGTCATAGTAGAGTTATTTCAAATACGACTATCAGCAGAGATAATTATTAATTTCTTGATATATTGAAATCTCTCATTTCATATTAGACCTGGATCGGAGGTATGATTTGGCAGGAAAGGTTAGTTGTTCTGGGCGAGGTCCTCTTTTACCTTGAATCTTCGACCTCGCTGGCCACAACCCGCTACCACCTGATTGGGAGAATCCAGGAAAAAAAGTTTGTTTTCAATTATTATTTTAACTATAATTATAACTTATCAAAGCAAAATATAGCTTACTCAACTTAAATGTTTGTAAAAGTATAAGGCAAACCGTTTTATCCAATACTTTATTGGAAATATTCTTACAATTGTAAGTTCAACATTTTGTTCGTTGTCTTAAAAACAATAAAAAAAAAAAAACAATAGTGTTTTGCGTTGTAAGCATTCTTTTGTTCACGCGATATATATTATACTGATCGTGTACTTATCTACTATTATTATTTTTGAGATATATTAAGTAGGGATATTTTATCTTCAGTCTAATAAACGAATTTCAAAACATCATGTTAATCCTTCCGATTACATGCGTATATTAACTATTTCCACTATGAACATTTATTTTAAAAAACATACAAAAATTTCGATTTGCAAGTTGTTGGTTTTTGATTGCAATTAGTTGTTATTAATTGACTATTTTTTTTAGGTAAAAAAATATAACAAGCCAACGTTTTGGGGCTTCGCCAGGCAATGATTACGTTAAGATTATGGACAAAGATTTCGCTTTAAAATGAGAAGAGTTCATGACACATCTTTCTGCTCAGGTATTTCACTGTCGGATCACATCACGATAGTGGATGGTTTCAACATATTTTGAAAAATTTCCATTTTATTCCGAGATTCCGAGACATGGTCTTTTTGTTTATCATCAACGACAAATATATATCGAAATAACATTAATATCTTGTTGAACAATTAGCAATCAAGAGAACTCAATACAATGTTTTGGACAATTCAATTGGACATTAATAAAGTTATATATTTTTTTATTTTAATATGAATAATGTATAAGGACAAAGAATAATATTTCTATTGAAAAATAGAAATGGGTCACCCTATTTTTGGATTAGGCCTCGCTCTGCCACACCCAGTTATGTATACACCCGCGCTGAAGAAGCTGTGTCACGACCAGAGAGAAAAAAACATTACGAAATTCATTTACATCAGACTTGCCTGGAGACAAATAAGATCTGCTTACAAGCGTTGCTTTGACTACGTTCTCCTAAAGGACGCAATGTTTGACATCGTTCATAACACAAACGAACTAAGTTTAATGCTGTCTCAAGATAAAACGAATGTCAATGGTTATTTCAGATTATAATTGTCGAGCCTATATTTACTTCAATAGTGAAAAAATTAAGGGTTGTGTTGAAATACAATTGACAATATTCATCCTGCATGAAAGAGAAAATCAAGATGAATGTAGGAATGATTTGACAAGTGTCTTTAGGAAAATCTTTCTGGGTTCTGAATTGAAATTAATTTTCAGTGAAACTATGCAAGAATACAATAATCTCAAATTTATTTGCATCGGCTCAGAAACTTCGGCCCAATTTTGTGGAAAATACAAATATCTTGTGAGCCAAATAAACTTAAAATCAATAAACAATAATTTAATAAGAGTATATATATATATATATATATATATATATATATATATATATATATATATATATATATATATATTAAAATTACTGAATCATTTTGGAGTGAGTAGGTATTTTTACTGAATATTTACATTTTAAATATCGTAATTCCGATACCGAACATAAAAAGTATTATAACATCTGCTAGTTATATTGATAAAAAACAAAACAACAACTATACAACAACCCACGAAGGGTATTTTTTTCAGTAGTTCCTAGTAGGAACGTGTTTACAAGGAGTTGATTCACGCTCAACCGCTAAGATCTATCCCCAAAACCCAATAATGGGCTGTGGGTTACTCACTTTATAGAGGCTGTGAGTGTCTCTGGAGAGTCTGTCCACTCCGAAATCGATACACGACTGAAATTACAAAAAACAAACTATTCGCCGCAGCAGGACTCGATCCTGGTTCCGAGAGTTAGGGATGCAGCGCCTTACACCTTACCCACCGAGCTACTCCACTCCAGTTACATTGGTACATAGTATATAAAAATGAAACCGGAGCAAAATTACTTGTGACCATATTCAGGTTTCAATTGGGCTGCTAGTTTTTTCTTAGTCGGTCGGTTCCAAATGCGTTCATTACATTGAAAGAAACTTTATCGTAATTCTACATATTAGCGTTGTAACAAATGAAACCAACTTATAACTGTTTCCTTTTGTTTGTTATAATAGAAAAATATCTGGACAACACATGACTTCCTTGTAAGCCTATCAAACTATAAATCGGTAGCTCAAACAGTGATCCTGAATTTGGTTACTAGTTTCAGAAGATTGCAGTATCTCAAAAACGGCACTCGACATCGCGACATCCATTTATTGACACACACAAGCTCTTGTTTCTGGAGGTCTCATTCCATTAATATATGTCGTACTTATAGTAGGTAACAAGTTCCCAAGAGAATTCTTCGCGTTTCGTGACAAAATTACAAATGCCTACTAGATAGAGTATTGGAAATCGACGGTTTCGACTTTAAGCGAAAGAACCCGCTTAACTTATTCTCCTACTGCAGACTTCAGCTGCAGTTCTGTTCAGCTCACAAATGGGGAGGAAAACTAGTATTTACATTAAATTTTAACACTTAAAACAAGTAATAAAATAGTTTAATTAGAGTGGAAAAAAAACCTCATTTGAAACCTTTATTGCCGAACCATATGATCTCTGTATTTAATTTTAATATAATTTTTAATGTAAGTTTATTACGACCTTTAATTAAAGTACCCCTTTCGGCTCACCAATTTAAAAAAAATCTAGTATATCATTTACATTGATATAAAAGTCTTATTTATCAAATTTGAGACGATTTACATTATATTTTTATGTAATTTTTTATGGAAATCAATTATGACCTTCAAGTAAAGTACCACTTCCGGTGATCATGCAGCGACCAAAAAGGGAGGTTCACAACTAGATTTTACATCAATCCTAAATACTAAATTTTAACTTTCTACAGCGTTTTTGAGTTATGCGAGATACGCACGTACGAACGTACAGACGTCACGACGAAACTAGTCAAAATGGATTCAGTGTAGGTCAAAATGGATATTTCCAAAAATCCGGATATTTCCGGAAATCTGAAAACCGGAAATTTTCGCGATTAAAATACTTCCTTTATTGCGTACAAGGAAGTAAAAATAAAGGAAAAGATTCAATGTGCATAGGATCATCCAAAAAGTAATAAATATTACAAGACATTAAAAAAACTAAAAACTAACATAATCACAGCTAACATAACCTCCCTAAAACAGCATATAACGCAGAGGAAGTATCTCGAGCAGCATCAGATATCCAAAGGGTAAACCCAAATAACAGGGCTGCAGCTGTCATGGGTAAATGGCACTTGATATATGGCGGTTAAGCGCTGTTGCTTCCAGTCGTCCCTATATAACTCATACAAGCCTTTTGGTAATAGTGCTTCAATCCTGAGGAACGGGCAACTACTGAGCGATGTTACAATCAGGAAATACTTTCTCTACATAGAATCTTCCTTAAATTCAAAGCATAATGTCTTTACCCAGAAATACTTAATCGGTTTGATATTAATGATTTTGCTATTTTACACAGACTGTAAGACTGACCTTTTGATACCGAAGTCGTTTTTTTTAAAAGACTTAAGTGGCAAAAACTATTTATTATTATTTGGGGAAAAAAGGTTTTTTACGTTTCCTATATTGTTTGCTAAATGGGGCTTACCCTTTTTCAAAAAAACACGCAGATATCATCTGATATGTTTCATTTCAAATGTCTTCAATGATATACTTTTATGCTCCTGTCACTTGATTTTTAAAAATGCGCCTTGCCTTCGTTAAGAATACGCAATCTGCATGAAATGCATTGTTGGATATTTTCTCTAAAATGATGTATTTTAATAAATAGTTAATAAAGCAATCACTTTTTTTTTAACGCAGAATCACGTTATTATCAAATTAATATAAATTAACAAAACATACTCATTTCAAAATAACCAATGTTAAAATAGAAAAATATATATATCATTGATTATTTTGGAACGGTAACGTTTTCTTCATAGATTAATATCTTTAATATTTTTAGTTATTTATTTTTTTGCACACATTCTTCAATTTTGATTTGTTTAATTAATATCACATGATAAGACACACCTTTCGTGTTGGTAATAACCTTTATTTTTCTTTTGTAACAAAACCCTAAATATTTCGAGCGCATTCCGCTACAAGCGAAAGAAATTCCAATTTCTTGTCTATAAGTATTCCAATTTTTTTGGACAACATCTGTCTATTCATGATTTCAAAGAGATCTCTCCTTAAAATTACCTATTTTCTCTTCAGAAATCAATAAAATAATATATATATATATATATATATATATATATATATATATATATATATATATATATAAACCTCTACCACTCGACTTTGAAAATTTTCACGATCACAATAGTTTCCCTTACTATATATTTAATATATAGGTAAGGGAAAATAAAAATGAAACTTTAGAAATCCTTCAGTATGAAATTCAACACTCTAATAATATTTTTGCCAATTTATTTGTCTTTTGATAGAAAAAATGAAATTCAGGCATTCTTTCAGATTAAAATTCAGGCAATCTAATAATAAACAATTAACATTTTAAGGGGCTAAGCTACCGAACTTAAAATCCTGAACCAAGTTTTGACTGAGGGTGAGCTAAAATTCATTATACCCTATTGATTAAATTTGTAATAGGTTTGATATAAACTTTTTTTTTAAAATGGTACGACCACACCTTGTTATCCTAGATCCTGATGAAATCCTGCACGAATTTCTAATCTACCTGGGACTAAATGACAAAAACACAATCCTCAAGTTTTTCAACTTAGTTTGGTTTAAACTTCTGATAACCTCATTATCTGTGCAACCAGTAGCGATATCAAAGTATCAGAATCACACATACAACAAGCACTACAGAAACCCGAACATTGGGTCTATGAGAATACTACCTCGGTGTAAAGTTGGACAAGTTGGACATGATATGGACCTAGATCAAGCAAATAAAAAATTAATTAATCAGGGAACGAAGAGACTAACGATTCTTAAAAGGTTTACTGGCATTAAATGAGGAATAACACAAGATGTCTGAAGTCTCACATATAAATCTTATGATCGCCCTGTCATGCAGTTGCGTGCGCAGAATTTTTTTTGGGGGGGAGAGAGGAGATTTAAATTTTTTTTCGGAAAGGGATTTTACGGGATTTAATAAAATCGCCAAATAGGGCGTATGTTTTAAGAATAAGAATGAAATTTGTATAAAAAATGATTATTCAAAATACAAAACTTTTATGAAAATCAAACTTTATCAAAACTTTCGGGAGGACACATCATCCTGATCCTCCCCTGCGTACGCTATTGTTGTCATAGAATACGGATCTGAACGCATTATCAAAGGTTTAGAAGTCTCTCTTAAAAAGCTTGATGTAATCCAAAATCAGGCGCTACTGGAGGTGCTGAGTCAACACATATAGCCACCTTGGAGAAACAAACTGGAATCCGGCCACCAACAACCCATCGAAAAATCATGGCAATAAACATGCATGATCGGTTGAAGAGTTTGGACCACGATGTTGAGATTGAAAAACTTATAAAACCTCCTTCACAACGTTTAAGAACACAGGCCAGCTATACGGTCGAAGTGCAAAATAAAAAAGTATGGCCTGCAATCTGAGGGGCACTAGGTATTCCCATCACTTACGATTCCCATGAGGACTTACGAATCAGCCAACATTTTTGCTGGAGCTACTCCATCCAGAGTTAACGAAAAAACATCTCTGGACTTAATGAAACCATAGAAGCTTTTGCTGAAAGGATTTCGAAAAAAGGCGTACACGTGTATACTGATGGACCTGTCGCTGCAGCAAGAAAAACTCAGGAGCAGGCATTTACTGGAAACACTTCCAGCTTGCGGCTCCAGCTGGTGGCTTAGCCACAAAATTTGAGAGATAAGTCACAGAATGCCGAGGCATTGAGGCATTGATTAAGGCAAATCATAAAAAAATTGTGCTGTTGATCGACTCTCAGGCAGCTATTCTGGTGGTTTCTAGTGCTGTAGATAGAGAGGACAGTGAAGTTCAGATTTGCAGATAACTTGCCCGCCAACTAATAATAAATTTGACTAAATTAGCTCTTCAATCAGTTCCGGGACATTGTGGGGTTCAAGGGAATTAGGAGGATGACTGGATCGCAAATGGAGCAAGCTTTCAGTTATTAATCTTCCAAAAGGATCACCGAAGGAATATTAAAAGACCACTTAAGGCAGGAATATTCTGAAACGGCTGAAGGGAGAAAATGGGTTATATTATTAGAGGAAGAAGGACTTACACCGCTGAACCTTCCTCGAAGACAAGCGGTTCCTGCTGCTTCCGAATCACAACGGACCACGATTACCTGCAGAAACATTTGCATCTGATTGGGATTGCAGATTCTCCAGATTGCCCTATTTGCAACAAGAGATGATTGGAGAACATCTTGATTCTTGTCCAACACTTGAGCAAATAAGGATGCACTTTCAAGATAAATAGAGCAAATATGCCAAAAATATGCTAAATTATATTGGGCTGTAAGGGAACGAATGACTCGATAAGCCAACGTGGTTCTGGCGTAGAGATGAAAACAACACTTTAAAAATTGATACTAGATGAAAACTACTAACTACAGCTGAGATTCCTCTATTTTGTACATAAGCGGTTTTTCTTTTAATTAATAATAAAATGATCATTAATAACATTTGTAACAGCCCATAGAAGGACGCTGATGCACCTAATCCTCAACCATATGACAATCATGGGAGGTAGTCCAAGCAACGTGCTTCAATCCATGACTATTATGAGATTTTAAAGCTGAGTGGGCCTATGAAGAATTTTTCATCCCAACAAAGTCTACCAATTTTTTGTAATGAGAAAATTTAAGAGCATATCAAATGTTCTGTTAAGCATGATTCGAGACGGGTTTTTCTGAATAGAAGGCCATCATTCAATTCACTTGGCTATCTCGCTATAGTAAAAAAAAAAAAATAAAGGAAAATATTAAATAATGTGCTATTACTAATGTAATGCACATTATGACATTTATTTTACAAGCTAGATTTTAATTTAGGAGACATTCATTACTATAAATGAGCTAAGTACTTTAGTTTTATTTAATTAGTTATATGCCGAATGAGGTATCGCTCATTAGCATTATCTCATTCATCCATTTCAAGGTTCGCATTATATCCCAAATCATTCCATTAATCTCCTTCTCCAATAATATTTTGCTTCATAAAGACACCCAAGACGCAAGAGATATACCGAGACGTAAGGGAGAGGATTGAACCTTCCAGTTCACTACGCCTTTTATCATTATTATTATTATTATTATTTTATAAAAAGAAGAAAAACTATTGAATGATATATCCGAATATTAGGGAGCAAACATAATCTATATAACAGTACTGTTAAGAGGAAGTATTACTAATTTATGTCTGTATGACTGTGCAGGTGAACGTTGACCAATTTATTGGCTTGTAAGTGTATTTACTTCAGGGAAAGAGCCAATTTTACAATTTGCTAATGCAACGGCTTAACAAGAGCCTGCTCTAAAGGACAATAGATATAGATTTGGACGAAGGCGGAGTGCCGAAATGCCAAGGGGGCGTGGCAGATGGTCCCTGCCCCATTTACTCCAATCATCTGTTTGTTGCCTTGGCATAATCTTCGGCCAGCTGCTCTTAGAGTCAATTGTCCTCTTTTCGTCGACTGGGACAGTTTTTGAATGTGAGCGTTTCATGGAGTATTAGTCTGTTCTCGCTTAATTGTAAGATCAGATAAAATATTAAGTATAGGCTTAAGGCAGATATTAGCGACTGATTAAGGTTTAAACTGTGGGCAGTGATTGAGATAGAAAGTTATCTGATCGATGGTTACATTGACCTTAGTAAAAGAACTGTTTATTCCAACTAGAGTGACGATTTTCTTAACGGGAACTTCTTTGTGATTAAAAATGTATTATAAATTAATTATTATTAATTTATCAAAATGAAGAAACTGATATTAGTAATAATAAAATATGAAAACATACTTTAACTATCTAAAAAAAATGAAATAAAATAAAATAACCCTACATAACAGTGTTGGAGATCTTTATGGATTTTTTCTGTTACCATAAAATCGAATCATTCTGGTCCATCAAAATAAATAGTTATATAAACTACCATGTCATTCATTATTTTTAAAAAAATATATAACCTTGACCATATACATTTTAAATATATATTCTTTGTGCGATTTTAGCTTAGAATTGGAATAATTTTGACAAAACCATTCAGTGAAGTAAAATTTACTAAAATCTCCACCGATATTTATCTACTTTTCATGTACTTGGATGGGATCATTTTTTATATATCGCACGAAAACAAATGAAACAAAAGTTAGATTCTTGTTTGTACACTATAGAATCAGATAAGGAAAGAAATATATGGTCAAGGTTAAAGATTTTTTAAAACATATATTTTTAATAAAAATAGATTTTATAAGATAGACATAAAATATAGATTTTTTAATATATATATATATATATATATATATATATATATATATATATATATATATATATATATATATATATATATATATATATATAATAGATCTAGAATCTAATTACTATATCATTTTATATATGTCATCTGATATATACTTACAATTTGTTTGTGCTCTAATGCGTCTAATACTTATCTGAGGTATTAGATTTTTTATTTGTACTTTATGTTTTTTACCCCCATGACAAATCGTTCAGAAATTATTCTAGCGATTACTGAGAGATGTTGACTATATAAACTTTATATTTTATTCTTATCTTTAATTTATGCGTTTTTCGTTATTATCATTAAGATGGATTTCGAGAAGTATGGAAGCATTGAAAATTTACTAATAATTAGAAAACTTTCAACTCGATGTCAAGATATGTATTAATTTTATTTCCTCTTGATCCTTCATATCGCACATCTAAAATGCTCAAAAATGAATAGGTATGTTTGTAATTTATTCTTTATCTGTTGATTTTAATTAAATTAGCCGATATATTTATTATTAGTTGGATCAAACAAAATAGAAAATATAAACCAAAAACATAACAATGGTTAATCCTTGTTTTTAATAACGAATTTACTTAAGAATAGTAAACATGAAGATTACTAATTTTGTAAAAAAACAACTTTTCTTATATTTTTTCCATTTTAATCCAGTTGTATTTTCATTAAGCCGGAAATTTTAATTGTTCTCCGGAAATGGAGATGGACCTCATACTCTTATTCTTCACCATTTCCTATTCTCGGTGGACACAATACTCCTGAAACAATATTACAAAAAAAAAAAATTAATTTAATATTTCACACCTAATATCCCGGATAAACTAGAGTAATAGAAAATTACAAAACTTTACTTCGAAAAAAATTTTAATAAAATATAGCCTATACTACCCTATATACAGGTTGAGTCGGAAGGAACGGGCCAAACTCCGAGAGATGGGTGCACACAGGATAATAGTTTTAAAAAACTCCTAGGTTCTTATCCGATTTTCATTTGTTTAAATTTAATTGGCTAATTACAAATAAACAAAATTTCACAAATAAACAACATTTCTTACATATATTAGCATTTCGATTGTCTTGTTTTAATAAATGTTCGAAAATACCACCATTGACTTCTATAAATTTTCGGCTTCGTCTTTGAAAGGCGACAGTTCCCCTCCTGAATGTTTCATACCTTCCTTTAATGGCGCAGCATTCTTAATAAGTTGAATTAGTGCATCCCGAGTGTTTATTTTCATTTTGTATACTTCCGCTTTGAACTAGCCCCGTAAACAATAACCCAGTACTTTGAGGTCTGGAGATCTTGGGCCAACGAATTGGACCACCGCGACCAATCGAACGATCTGGAATCCTTTCATAGTCTAATAGTCCTTGTAATTCAAATTGTCAAAAATCTAAGTAACAGTCTCATGTGAGGCGAATCTCTAAAATGAAAGGGCCAATTAAATAACCGTCAACAATACCATACCACAGTTTACCGAAAACTTACGTTGAAAATTACTTTCGACTTTTGCGTGGGAATTTTTGTTGTGAGGCCCACACATTAGAGTTGTGAGTGTTATTAATGCCGTCACAGGCAAATGTTGCTTCATCTGTGAATCTGGTAAAACTTCATACGTTTAGGATAATCTTTCGGTTGCACTCTCTGTACGTCGTATGGATTGTTGGTGAGTGTGCTTATTACTCTTGTTTGTGGAATGTCCAATTGAGCAGCTATTCTTCGTGAGCTGATCGTTTGATCTTCTTCTACTAGATCAAGAATCTTTTCTACTTCTTCTAAGCCTTGGCGAGTAGCTCGTTCGGATGTTGTTGCACTGTGAAGTCTTCCACTCTCTCTTGAAAACTCATATAAATACCTTTTTATGAGGATGTCTGTAACGAGGAAACCGTTACCGATATTCCCCAGCAGCAGCTGTAGCACTCCCATTGCAAAATCAAAAACAAACAACATATTTGCATATTATATATGTGAATTGGTGTTCGGAATTTTGAAAGACTTTAATAATACAAACGAAAATAAGAATGAAATCACTGCGATGATCACTGGCACATTTAACTTATGTTCTAATCTAATTGTAACTTGTTTACAATCATAATGCTAATACCAAAATGTTAATCTATGTATGAAATATTGTTTATTTGTAATTGCAATACTTGAACTTGAAATTAAGACTAATATTTTCGGCGTTTGTAACTGGTCCTAATCATGTCATTACAATTTTACTATACAAATTAATTTCACTAATTGTAATAATTTTTATGAATGATAAAGAATTAAAGAAAATACAAGTCGAGCTAACACTGCTAATGTATAACTCAAAGGAAGCATGTCTAAATGTATGCTTTCAGTGGCAAAGCTTAAAACAGTCGCCAAAATGCCAAGAAATAATTTTCAATAAATTTTTTTTTTTAGGCTTAGAAAAGAACATTTGTTTTATTTTAGTCAAATATAAGTTTAAATTAGTAATAATGAAATAATGTTTACAATAAGCAGATAGGGACTTACGATACCAGTCGATACAAGTAAAGTAATGATACTTTCCTTTTAATACAACTGATTCAATATTGCTTTGGATATCTTAATGGTAGCGAATATTGATTTAAGTTCTTAAATGAGTGCCGGTATCGATAGGTTGTTGGAATATTATTTCTCTGGAAGTCGATAATCTGGAATTGTGGCAGGAGAGGCAGAACTGAAAATAGGATTTTTGCCAGAGGGGAAGGGGCAAGCTTAATTTTGCCACCTCTTCTTTCATTCCCCTCCAATAAAAGTCAATAGTTTTATAACTGTACTTGAGGTAATATTTGTAGTAATAAATATCAACATCGACATAATTCGTTTTATTGACTGAAGTAAAGTCAAAACTATCAAAAAGAAAAAACAAATATTTTTTACTTTACTCAAAAATAAAAATTCACTCGAAATTCGCAGCTCTCTAGTTTCTACCCCTAGTTACCTCTAGGGGCGGCAATCTTCAAGTTTGCCCCGGGCTCCAGTTGACTAAGCTACGCCACTGTATGCTTTCACATTTGTGACTGTTTATTTATAAATATGTTAGTATATTAGTTAAATAATTTGATGCATAAACAAACACAGGTTTAATATAAACCTTAAGAGGATAGGACATAAAAAAGATGACGACCTTGTAAAAAATAACCAAAAGCAGGTTCGACAACCAGTTGTGACGCATTCACCTAAAAGCAGCTCTACCCACTTCCAGAAATGTTTAAACGTTTCTGGTAATCGTGACGTAGGATGAATGTCAACTGGTAACGATACAGGCCATTAAATGAAAGAGTATACAGATTCCTAATAACATTTTTTTTAATGAATTGTTATCTTTTATAAGACTAATACTATACAGTTGGCATTTTAAACTAAGATTTTTTGTTTAAACCTTTTTTGGATAAAACATAGGTAATCATCTGGAATGCATTCAACCAAAAAAACAAAACACTTACAGCTAATTTTAATTGAATCCGGTGAAAATGACCTACTATCAACTATAAATAGGAAGATTTAAAAAACACGAAGGTGACCAACATTATTTTTTTTAATAACTAACTAATGTCCAAGTTATCACCAATATTAGGGTCTAATGAGTGGCACTACATCTAAACTGTAATAAGATCAAAGATATAACAATTCTACTATAAGACTGATTATCATTCTGAATAATTTATTTTAAATTTCTTCATTACCGACAATATCCGATACATATAAAAAATTCAAAAAGATAAAAATAGTTGTTAATTCAAATGAACCAATTTAGATATTTAAATTATATATAACTTTTAAATTAAATTAAACTCTATGAATTACATTCTCAACTACCCAATGTTAGAAAAATATTGTAATTGTCGAATTTATGTTTAACAAAATTTCTCTTCCGCCTTACAAAAAAAGAGAGGTGTGAAAACTTCAATTCCGTCGTTGTCGTTCCCACCTACTAAGTACCTTTTCTTCTCCTACACAAAGCAGCCATTTTCCATAAAACTTCCGGAGGATGTCTTGTCGTACGCAAAGAGAGAACATTTTTACATGGAGGAGTTGTAGGCTGTCCTATTGATGTATGATGGTCACGTGAATAAATCAATGTTACTTATATATTTCACTTTTTTGTTATGAACTCAGATAAAATAAATCTCAGAGACAGATTCAACGTGAAAAAAATCTTTAAAACATGGAAAAATTCATGTTTGTGAAAATTATCTGAAAATTGCTAAAAACGTATTTTTGTCTGTAATTTTAAATTTAATGTCACGAAAATCGTTGGAAAACATCTCGTTTTCACACAAAATTTGGAAAAATTAAGATTTTCCTGAAGTATATACAATAATCTTATTTAGAAATACAGTTTTCAATTATTACAGCATTAAATAATATTATTACATATCACCAAAAATCTTTCCATACTATAATGATTTTATGATAAATATAAATTATATTGACAGTATACCTGCAAAAGGTAAAATTTCGTGTTATTTCAGTAGCATTTACTAGGTTTTGCAGGTATACTATCAAACTTTTTTATGACGATTTTACTGGAGTATCTTAGTAAAATAAAAATACCAGCAGTATCAAACGAAGCAGAATAAAAAAGGCATAAGAAAAAATTTGTAAAATTAATTAACTAGAAATATAGAAAAACGCTTGTATAATCATAACAAAATATTTTTATAATACGGTAAAAAGTTATTTGAAAATTGGTTTTCAAAAAAATAGATTTAATACAACTTCATATTAAAATAAAACATTATTGGAGTTAAAAAGTGAGCCAGTGATTTCTAGTTATAATTAATTCACTCATCGCATTTAATCACAGCGTTGCGAGAAACGGTTGACTTTAATATTTCCTATTAATATATATCATATAACATATATATATATATATATATATATATATATATATATATATATATATATATATATATATATATATGTATATACCTTCGGTAGTTCACGACCTCTGATACATTTCTAAAATTAATAGATAATAATATTTTATATTAGTTATAATATATTTATATTTTAGATAATTGTAGTTTTACATTAATTATAATTATTATATATTTATATTTAAGCTAATTATATTTTTACAGTAATTATATTTTTCGAGACAAAAATGAATATTATTTTCTTATTTATTTTACTGAAAATATTGTAAACATAAATTGATTTTTATTTTGTAGTCTTATGGCCAGATATTGTTTCTGTTTTATTTGTTCAATTGTGTTATTCTTAAAGGACCTAATCCTAGAATAAAGTTCTTCTATTCCATTCTATTCTATAAATAAAATTATATGTCAAAACCATGTAAACATCAAACGAGAAGTTTTTTAAATTAATTTAATTTTTATATGAATATAAGGTGCTGAATATTTCAATAAGAGAGGGATTGATGTTTGATTGTAACAAGGTTTTTATTAAAATATCGTTTTACTTTCGTTACCCCGCTACACCATGAGAGGACCTAAGTTAAGTCCTCAGTATAAGTGCCATGCAATGCCAGGCGCACTACCCTATGCAGGGCCCGGTGCACTCTCCCAGCCGGCTCCACCACAGGCCTTGGCATTTGTCATGCTCTGGACCGGCCTTGTGGTTTCGGCCCAGTTAATCTATATTCTTCCTCGGGCAACGTAATCATACATCACTCAAATTTCGGCTAAATTACACTTAAACCGTATAAGCGACCGCCCGGCACTAATAATCTTTCGTCCGATGCTGATGAAGTAGCCTGCCTACCACTCCTTCGGTAATTCACGACCCCTGAAACGTTTCTAAAATTAATGGATAAGTTGGTGTAATTCCGCCTTCTAATGTTTATTATTTTTGCTGAAAAGCAACGCAATAGTGACTATCTGTTATAATGCCTGGTTCACACTAAATTAGTAATGTAGTCCCGTTGCCAGTTATTTGGTAACTACATATGTTAGAAGAAAACTATTAAGACTTGGAACCTACTAAAATTTGTTAGCAGAGGCATAATCCAGTTGAAATTTCGTGATCATGTAAATTTATTTACTCCAGTTCTTGTTAGAAGGACGGCAATCTCTAGGCTGCTTGGCTGGTTGACAAAAACGACCAACAGTCCCATTTTCCATCGATTCCAGTACCCGTACCAGTATTACCAGCAAGGCCAAGATCTATTCCATGTGCCCGCCACGAAACATATTTCAACACGCCCAGAGCCGATTCGAACCGGCGCTATTTCTGACTCGAGAAAATATATAAATTTTTAATATATATTGACCATCCAAAAATTATTATACAATTTTGAGTATTTTGAGTATGAATAAAAGGAAATAAATAAATATTTACTGATTCAAATTTGTTTACTTCAGGTAGTTGATGATGTTATGGATAGAAATATCTTTCTCTTATTACGAGTATATATATATATATATATATATATATATATATATATATATATATATATATATATATATATATATATATATATATATATTTCTAACATGATAATTATTTAATGTTTGTTTTTTTTATTTTTTAAAGATACAATCACATAAATAAAATTTTTACTTCAGATATTCTTCTGTCCTACACGTTCACCTTTCAAACTATATAAAAATACTCATTTTTATGAGTTGCACTCTGAATAGCACTCGCTATTCTCGAGATTTTTCCTAATTTTTCACGCCATTATATCTGAGCAGCTAGTCGAATCAAGAAGTTGTGCTCCAGTCTAGAAAAAAGATGAATCTTATGAACAATTAAATACGTTAGACTAGTCACATATACGATTTTCGGCCAATTAGTTGCATGTTTGTTAACAATGTAGCATGACTGTTTGTTGTATTGTGAATATTTCCTGGATGCAACTTAGTTTATCCCAGTTGTATATATATATATATATATATATATATATATATATATATATATATATATATATATATATATATATACAGTCGAACCTGATACTTATGATATATGTACCTGATATATATATATATATATATATATATATATATATATATATATATATCGAACCTGAAGGTTCCTTGAAAAAAGTTCGATTTATAGAAAGATTGCAATTTTTCATCCTTTTCAGGCTAAAATGATGTAACAAAGGCGTTTTTTTAGGGTCAAAGAAAAACAAATGCTGCAAACTATTACACAATGGTTTATTATTTCCACTTAGGCAGTAATCAAAATTAAGCAGTAGGCACTAAAGGAAAAGAAATTTGTAGCTTGTCCCAAGATGATCGCCCTGAGAGTGCGAAGAAACTGTGTCAATGCAAGTAGGCTGTGATGGTTAGGACATGTAATCAGAGGGTAAAATGATACAGAGGAAATATTTGATATGCACTTCAGTAGGAAAAAAAAAGGAAAGAATAAAGAAGCTAAAGGAAGTTCAGAAATAAGCCAAGGAAGGATAAAGCAGAGAGATACGAAGAAGTCAGTCCAATAGATAAGTCAGGAGGCCAAGGTCCACGATGACCAGCCGCGCTGGAGAATTAGTCTACGAAGTTCATTACGCTATATCTCAGCTAATATTGGTCCGATTTAAATGATTTTTTTTTCTTTTATAGGGAATTTCATCAGCTTTCGTCTGAATACAATAAAAACACTATATTTTTTGCGGACGGAATTTTTTTTTTTATTCGATATTTGGATTATACGTATCTTGAAACGTAAAATCTAAAATTTTGAGGGGGAGGGGAGTTACAAAAAAAATTTCTTTGGTCGATTCCAAAGGTCTATTATTGAAAATAATAAACCAAAAGCATTTACAGATAGAGATTTTTTTATTTTTCGTTTTTTTATTATTTTTTATTTTTTGCCTTGTTAAGCTGATTCCAAAACAGGGCGCCGTGGATTAAAGCCAATACAATTTTATTTTTTTAATAATTAAAATTACAAGCCGACTGGAGATTTGAAATTTATTGACCATTGGTGAATGAGCGAACATATAAAACTCTCAAACATGAAATAATAGGCTACTTCCCGATTTTTAGAAGCACCTGACAAAATCTCGCCCCGGGCACCTACTACCCATCTACGGCCCTGAATGTATATGTATATATATTTAATCAATTATAGCCATTAGTTTCATTTAATCAACTATTATTTATACCAATATGTCAATAGGCCAATGTATCGTTCTTTTATTTATTTGGGTAATAGATACTTATTGTCATATTACGCATTTTCTTTTCAACTCATTATTTTTCTTCAACTGTAAATAAAAAAGTGGCCACATGAGAATGTTTTAATTTTTCCGAAAATCATTATGAATAAATGTATTTCTTCAGCTTGGTTTAAGACTCCAATCATCACATGTATTGTTTAATCCAATATTGCTATTAGGTAAGAGGAATAAAAAGTTTATCATAAGGAAATTAGAATTCACATGACAGTAGGCATGAACACAAATGAGATTTAAAAAAAAAAAAAAATACACAAATGGAATTAGGAAATTAATGTTTAAACAGGAGCCTTAAGTTGAAAAATACCACTTGTTTCCTTTTCATAAAAGAATTTGTTATTAGGAAGCCGAATCACTACCTAGATCGCTACCTCATCCCTAAAAATTGCCTTTATCTTTTATATAATAATATAAAAAAATATTAATAAGTTACACACTTGGTAAATCGACAAGAATATAATTATGATTAATCAACCTTAAGTAAATTTGTCGGCATCCATTTCGATTTTGGGTTTTCCTTGAAATGACAGGAATTCAGTGCTGTCCACTCGTTGAAGGTTACCAGCCTGCACAAGGACTAGAACCTCACCCAATACTTTGATGTCAATACTGAAATAGAAACTACCTGAATTTTAATGAAATTTTTCGGCATTCTTTAATTTAAAAAAGAACAATTACGAAAGATCGTAAATAATTATGATGGTCTAAGTCATTATAATTGTAGGTATAATATAAATTCGAATGAGATCAAACTGACTGAACGGAATAGTTTCAGATCCTTAGCACATTACAGTGGCGTACGCAAGGGGGAGGGGGGAGGAAGAGAGAAAAGTGATCAGAGGGATATATCCCTTCCCCGAAATTGTACGAAAAAATATTTTCATACCAACCAACATAAGATTTGTATTTTGTGTAACATTTTTGGTAATTTTGCCTATAACTTTTGATCCAATTTCCATTCTTTTGATTCCAGCCTATCATGCTTATCCTTAAAACTTATGCCAAATTTGGCGATTATAGACATTTAGGTGATTATTTGTCTTCTTATTATTATATCTTTCCCCTCCCTCAAAAAAATTCTGTATACGCCCGTGGGACACTTAATCATTTCTTTATAAGGGATTAAACTGCACTTTAATACATGCTTCCTGTATCTGGGGTACTTTGACTGAACTTATGGAATCCGATTTTAGATAAATAAAAGTAGTCCTTGTATAAAATAAAAACATTTTTGATTAATAATTGCCCTACACTACCTTTTTTCCATTCGAACCAGGTTTTATCATCATTACTATCAATATAATAACGTTATTTTCAAATATAGTATTACAAATCTCATTAAATTATTTATTTATATTTTAATTACAGGACTTTTATGTATTTTTTTTAAGTTGTGCAAGTGTACAAAGTTTTTTCTAAATTTTAATTTTGATAATTCTTTTTAAGTGAGATTTTAGTTTAAAAACAAGATTAGCTGACAGAAAATCTAAAGCTCTATCAAACGATGTGATTTAGTTTTGTTGATTATCACCATTCTTATCATAATATTGTGTTTATTCAGTGAAATCTTGAAGTTCACCAATATGATATTTCTTCCTGTGTATTTATTCCTCTTTTTATTATTATCTCAAAAATTCTTTATTCAAGAGATGCTTTATAATTTTATTTTGTATTTTTTAAAGAACTAATTATATAAAATAAATAATAAGAATTAGTAATTTCCGATATACTATAACTGATCTGATCAAACCATTAAAAAGAATGTAGCGATTTCCTGACAAGCACTTGAACTATTGGACCAATATTAGTTAAAGCATTAAAATAGTTTCGAATGTGAAAATCTAGAAAAACTTTGTAAGTTTTCTGAATATCTTAAAGAAATTTCCCAAAAAACTCCTTTATTGGTATTTCCAGATTTAATTTTTTCTTAAATTTATTTCAAAGCCCTATGGGATTTGGAGCTGATATTCAGAGAATAAAAGTAATGGGCTTGATATGAGCTCTTCTACTGCATTGTAAGAGGGAAATGATGAGTAGGAAATTTTTTTTGGAACTTAAGCAATTAGGAATCAGTTTCTAGTGATGGGGCTCACTACCTATCTTGTTTCAGTCCAGTTATTTAAAATAGTCCGGATTTAAAATAAAACTTGATTTTCATTTATTTCAATAAAAAAAAAATAAAATAAAAAAATAAATATGGGAATAAGAAAATATGAAATTATTTATGTATAATAAAATCAATACATATTACAATAAATTTCCAATTTAAATTTAATAAAAGTTATATGTTTTACATTCCATGAAAAAGCAAAAAAAAAAAAAAAGTGGTTCATCTCATTTCTTAAAAATCAATACGCAAGGAATGCAAATTAATTTGAAGAAATAAAAAAAGGCAGAAGTAAATTATACTATATTATATTATTATTTAATATTTTCGTGAAACAAAAGAAGTTCTACTATGTAAATATGAAATATTTTTTCTGAATTTAAGTTTTTAAATGTTTTAGGTGGTTTTGAACGACGGCTCACTTTTAAAATAACTGTAGATTTCGAAGAAGACTACCTGTCAAAAAAGTAGAAACTATTTCGATTTTTGAAATTGGATTTGACTTACCCTCAGTAACCTGATATTATGAACGTTTTTTTTGCACGGTGTGGTAATCATAAAATGAAAATCACAAAATGTGAAATATTATCTGAACAATGGACTTTTCGAGAAAAAATAAATTGCTAGTAATTTTATTTTGCCTTTGCTCTATACAATTGATTTCTAGAATTTTCTCATTAAAAACGGAGATAGCCTTTATTTATAGTTTCGATTTTCAATGACAGAAATAGAAAACTACAGTTTATCTGCTGAGAGTTCATTCCATCTTTTGGTATGCATGCAATATAAAGAATAAATTGAATGACATGTACCTCAGACCTGTTGTGTAATATTAGGACAATGATAAGCAGTTGTCCAAGGGTCCATTTCCATGTACTTCTTTGGACCGTATGCACACCCAGGCTTAAACTGTTCAATAATGTATGACTATTTTATTTACCGATATAGGCAATGGCGTCATTTTCCTCTTTGAAAAGATGGAAAATGTTGGTCTTTTGTGCATTTCTATTGAGTAAATCTGGCTATCCTGGGTGAATAGTTTTCTTGGGCCCTGATCAATAATTCTTATTGGTTCAATCTTTATTTTTAGTTCTAAAACATGCATATTTATTTGATTATCGCCTTTATCCTAATGGTTTATTGCCCTTGTGCTATTTTTCATTTTTATTGTTTGTTTATATCTCACGATATAACTACCTATCAAATGTAATTATTTTTTTTAAAGTTTCTAATAAATAACTAAAAAATGTAAGTATTGAAAAATTCAAATTAATGAATTTTGTTGATAACAATATTTTTTTGTCTTTAATGTATATCCACATCTAGTGATGGCAAAAAAAATAAATTATCGATTGATAGTCTTCCAGAAATGTCAGCCCAAATTTGTTTCTTTTTAATATATTTTTGAATTGATTGCTTTTGACAATTTTTGATTGGTCTATTGATGTTGCCTGATTGAGAAGTTGAATGCCACATTCCGAAACGTAGTCTATTAATAATAAAATTGTTTGGTTTTGTAAATAATTGATCGAAATAAATGTTAGTAAATTTAAATTAAAAAAAAAATGATTTGTTTTTAAGAATTTTTAATAAAGGTTAATGATAAAAAAAAAACGTGTTGGATATTTAAAAAAATATGAAACTGATGTATTAATAATAACTTACCGTTACTAGAAAATAGCCTTGTTTTAAAAATATTGATTTTTTCCAAATACTAAGTTGGGCTTACTACATCTACAGTGGCTCTTAGTCAAAATTATGCACTAGCATTTTTGGTAAAAATTATTGATTAATTAATACAAAATTAAATTGTTTAAAAAAAATTAAATCAAATAAAAGGATTAAACAAATGAAGATTAAAAAAAATGTTTACTTCTGATTATTCCCAAATTGGTAGTGATTTAGCTTTATTTACTCCACTATTGCGTTACTTTAAATTGTTTTTGTTTAGCTAAACATTTAAGCCTTATAATAGTCGTTCTCAAGTTTAACTTTAGTGAGCATCACAAAATAAAGCCAAGTAAAGTAATGTAACGGTTTGTATGAACTTTTTTGAATAATGAGACAACGTTCAAATTAATAGTTATTAACTAATTTTAGACTGACTAACATCGATGTTACCAATACATCAGGCTAACAAAATCGATGTATACTTGCCATGCTTATCTATACCTGTCGGCATGTGGGAGGTATTACAAAATAAAAATTTTGTAAAACTATCATTTATTTTTAAAATTATCTTTCATTTTTATTTAGTTTAGTTTTCATTAAAAAAAAACATATAAATTGGTTGAAAAAAATCAATAAGTTTATTCCAATGTTTAGAGGAAATATTTTTATCATCCATAGTATTTTCTAGAAATATATAATATATATATATATATATATATATATATATATATATATATATATATATATATTAGATTATATATATATATATATTATAGATTATATATATATATATATTAGAGATTAGAGATTAGAGAGGACTAAATACCTAGTTAGTATTTGTTACTTTCGTGCTATAATAGGAATAACGGCCTTATCGTCTCCAGTGGTTTATATTAGTTTTTTTTTTAAATCTTACTTTATACTTAAATACATGTTTTTATGTTTTCAAAAACACTACTTTAAATTTTGCTAAAATTGTTCAATAACTAGCAATCTTGGGTTTTCATTAAAAACTGTAAAATTTTGTTCTGTTGGTAAAATTTTCAATAATGAACTTTTGTTTCGACCAAAAATAAAAAGTACCCTCTCACTGCTTCCAATAAACTCAGCAGCATATACATCTTCTCCCACTTAAGTACAATAAAAAAGTTTTGTAAACAATTTTAGTACAACTATTCTGTACACTACCTATATATTTTAACTTTGTCAAGTTGCAAATATATTTTAAAAGTTTCTGTTTAGTTTCCATGGAAACATTTTATTTCCATTAAAAAATGTGAAAGGAGAAATTATTAAGTTAATTTCCGCTTTTGAATTCTTAAATTACTTTATTACAGAGCGTATTGTTTACAAGAGATTGGAGGATTGGTAGGAGGAGGTTCGGTCGCATCCGTCTCCTATCGGATGCGCTTTGTTATCAATCTAGGGTCTTGTGCTCCTCGTAAAATACACTGTATCTTTGCTAATACTGGTCCGATTTTGATGATCTTTATTATTTTTTAGATAATTTAATTATCTTTCATATAATTCTGCACATAATTTACCGTAAAATGCATACTTTTTATGCTATGCGCAAATAAACAATTCTTTTCATCGTAACTTTTTTCTCTGCAATTCCTCGGTGATTTACTACATAAATGAAAAGTTAAAGGCCTTTATGAAGAATAATTTAGGCAAGTTTCATCAAAATCGTTAGAGTCGTTTTCGAGAAAATTGTAAACAATTGTAATATCCGTGATATAATTATAATTTTCGGTTAGTCCGATTCGCTGTATCTTTGCTAATACTGGTCCGATTTTGATGATTCTTTTATTGATTTTTAGATAATTTAATTACCTTTCATACAATTCTCCACACAATCTACCGTAAAATGCATACTTTTTATGCTATGCGCAAATAAAATATTCTTTTCATCATAACTTTTTTTCTCTGCAATTCCTTGGTGATTTACTACATAAATGAAAAGCCTTTATGAAGGATAATTTAGCCAAGTTGCATCAAAATCATTAGAGCTGTTTTCGAGAAAATTGTAAAAAAGTGTAAAATCGATAATATAAAGTGGCACTTCCGGTAAGTCGATTTTGACGATAAAGTTGCTGTGACATCACCTACCATAAATACTTAATTTGAATATCGTACGACTTTTCGTTTTTGAGCTATGCTGTTCACATACACACAGGCACACAGACCATTTTGCGAGGGTTGGTCATTTGGACTCAGTGGACCTTAAAACGTGTATTTCAGTTAAAAACTCGAATTCGAAAATTTTTACGATCGCAATACTACTCCTTTCTATATACTTCGTATATAGTTAAGGGGGGGAGAAAGTTTTTTGAAATGAGAATTCGAGAGGTTGAAATCTCATTTGCATGTTATAAAACTTAAGAAATAAATGAACTGTTATAACACGAGAGTGAGAGGAACGAAGACAGGAGTTGGGCGAAAAAATAAATAAGTGATGTGGTGAAGAATATTTTTACTATAAATTATGTAGTTTAGAAGAGTGAGAGGTAAACTCTAGACGACAAGACGTTATTAAGAAATAATTTTTTTTTCTCAATGGGTCTTAAACTCTCAAGAACTAAAAAAAAAAGAGAGTAAATGTGTTAATATTGATATTTAGATTTTAATATTTATAATGTCAATATCAATTTGGAATGAATATCATTAAGAATGAAATATTGAGAGCTAATACTGAATAATAAGGTTTAAGCAGAAAGATGAATACGTAGGCTGCTCAATTTAGTAAAATGGAGGATTTCGCGAAGAATTGCTGATTAAAGGGGCTGCACATTGGACGAGAAAACGTTCTTTAGGATATAAGTTATCAATAATGCAGTTATGGGAGTAATGGATAAAAATGAGAGGAAAATATACGAAAAGATGTAGAAAGCCTAACTTCATTTGGTCATGACCTCATAACTTAGGACAAAAATTAGAATTCCAGACTCGCTTGATGAGTTCACTGTCGTACGGGCTCTGTCAACTAGATTTACTGCAGTTGCCACATTTGGGTGCGGTCGAGGCATAATCTTCCAAGGATCAAGTACTCATCCCTCATTAACCCGTAACCTTCGGGCGGACTGGTACTTCAAGAGCTGCTAGCCACGCCAAAGTCGAAGAGGGGCAAGGCTGTAGTTGGGTTTAGTAACCAAGAGCTTCCTTCCAGATAGTGTTGTTCCGAAATGGCATGCATTCCTTTCCTTTCTGGAGGATGCTTCTGGGATGGAATCCATGTTCTGAATTTTTACGACAGTATAAGGTATAATGAAGCCGACCTTGACTTCGAACTTTAAAGAAGCAGCATTTTTTATTGAAATCTTTAGATATATTGAAAATTCCTTAAGTTCCGATAGAGGATTAGTTAAAGAAGAGAAATCATAGCTCGTACATATTTGTATTGTATCACTAGAATATATATTGTCGTCATTCTCATGCTAAACTTACGAATATGAAAATTGCTACGTTTTAGGAGAGCAAAAAAACTCTTGCATTCATAGGCTTGCCAGCATCTTTCATTAGAGAGTGCGCGAACCATAGTACCGGGGGAAAAATATCTTAAAATCAAATATTTAAATTAAAATTTTAATTCAGTGGTTGATGCAACTAAATTTATTTCTAATTTGAAAACGAAACATTACCTGAAAAGAAAGAAAAACAACTTAAGACTTGTGTTTATTTTAGTTTAATACAACTAAAATTAAATATCTATTTTAATATATTTGTTATTTCATAATAATCGTAATCGTGATTAAAATATGATTTAAAATTTATTCTACTATGCACAAGATCTTGGGATTAATAGCTTTGAGGTAAATCAACTCCACATTTCGACTGAATCACTTGGTACTGAAACAGAACAGCAACAGAAATTTAGTAGTCTAAAAGTTAAGCTAATTTAATTGTGATTAAAATATCAGTTCTTAGTTATGATATTACATATGGCAATATATATATATATATATATATATATATATATATATATATATATATATATATATATATTTCCTAATAGTTCTGTTTTGACCGCATAATTTGGTTTTTCAGGAATTTATTGCCAGCGAGAGACAGGCAGCCTGGAGATGTTAAACCAGCCATACCTTACTGTGAACCATGGTGAAGCATAGCCACTTCCTCCTTTCGGATCAATCCACCGATGGCACTCTCCTCCCAGCCACCGACTTATATTCCTATTCGGTTCAAATACAGCGATTATCGCTCTAGATCCACGGATTATGATTGTTCCGTTAGCAGAGTGCTTCCTGAAGCAGACCGTCCGAAAATCGAACCCCAGTGCGGTTATTTTAACAATCAATATACTCGATCGGTGCTAATTGCCTCCAGTGTGCTGAAGGGGAGGAGACGAGGAGATATTATTACCTGAGGATTTTGGACTATGCGATTATCCGGGGAGATTGGCCTGACACTCAATACGATGTTAACTGAATCGTTAGAGATAACACAAGCCTTAGCTCAGTCGATCCTATCTACCCCTTATATTTATAAGAGATGATGTGATTTTATGGAAGACAAACTTACCTATAAATGCGAACAAAGAATGTTAATTTTAATATAATACTTAATATAAACTGATGAAATTATTGATTATTTCAATAATTACATTAATAATATCACGACTCCTTGGCCCTCTTTAATTAATTAGTATTTGGTTCCTGATTCCGGAATAGGCATTATTGCAAACTTCAAAAATACATGCGTGGCTACCAGAGTATTACTCACTGGCCACACCCAGCTATCATGAGGATGCTAAGGATTATCTCTCGAGGATTGAGTTCGTGCCTAAAACCAGACTGCGCCCTCCATTTCTGGAACAGCCTAAAAGGGCAAAGTATTGCCTCACCAAAAAATTACATTCAGTATTTTAATACCGCCTTGTTAATGGCTCAATTTAAAAATCTTACAGGCCACCTCAATATTGTTTAGACATAAATTCAGGAGTTTGATTAGTCTTTATATTATCACTTCTTTTATGCAGTCAGACAAGAAGATTCTTCAGTACTTTAGACCAGGACATTGAGTTATTTTTGCATTAAAGCAATATGATTGTTATGGCGATTAATGACACTTCATAAAGTATTAATGATTATCAAAATTTTGTTTTTTCTAATCGACAACTACGAACTGAAATTCGTGTGATCATTTTAATAAAACAGGAATAATAAAAGAATAAATTGAAATGAAAAATTATGACAGTCATGTTATTGAACTATTTTTTTTTTGCTTACTTATAGGCGTTTTCAAGATTTAAATACGTTGTTAAGAAAAGAAGAAGGAAAAAATTGAAATGAATTATGATTGGATTTAAAAGTCACTTAATGTATCATTTTTTTAAAGATAAAATTATTATAATTATAAATATTATAATTATAATTGTAATTATAATACAAATTATAGTTATAACTATATATTTTATTTATTTATATTTTTCTGATTGATTTCCAGTTTTATATAAAATACACTACTGCAGTCGGTACCAAGGTGGAACTTTTCTTATCTCGCGATTTTATAATTATAATATATTAAAATGCCTGGGTGCAGGGGTGTCACCATGGGAGGGACAGAGAGGGGTGTCAAATTCTTCCTCCCAATAATCGGAAATTTCAAAAAGTTGGGAAATTTGAAAACTTACTTCAAACTACGAATATCATGGTAAAACATTTTATTCGGAGAGTTAATAAAATTTTAAACCAATACCCCTTTTAGGTTAAGAAAATTGGGATTTTTAAAAGAAACTTTTTGTTGGGAAATTCGGTCATAATTTTGGGGAAATTTTAGAGTTGCCCCAATATTCCTGATCAAATAAATATACAATAATATTTTGTCGATGAAATTGTTTATTTTCAGTAATATATAATGAAATAAATTAATCAAAATATAATAATATATTTATAGAAATTATATCCTTAGAAAAACTTAGTATTAGAATGTGAATCAGTATTTTATTTTATCATAGGGTATTCATAGGTGGTGGAGTGTAATATTTATCAACAAATCTGTTACTAATAAAGGTTGTTTTTGTTCTAACAAAAAACATTGAACAAGAGAGACTGGTGTTAAAATGGTAACACGGATTGTTTAAAATGTAATATAATGCTAATTTTGCTATTAAACATTTTTATTTTATTACAATGATAATTAGCTTTATTTTGTTAATTAAATCAAATATAGCAATATTTTTATGCAATTTGTAAAAATTTAAATCAAGTTCTTATAATCAAATTGAATCCCACGATCTATCTTAAAAATAATAAATATGGAGTGAATTCTGAGACCTTTGGTACAGCTACATAATCAATACATGTAAGCTACATTAAAAATAATGAAATATAAAATATATTTAGTATATAATACAACAAACAAAATAAAATTATATTTTAAAGTACGATTATAAATAATTTAAAAATACATACAATCAGATATTTTATTTTTACTTAATAATAATGCAACTTTTTGGATAATGCGTCTGGAATTGAATATTTTCCATAGTTCTATTACAATCCCAAATTTAGTTTTGCCATGAGTTCTAATAATTCTTAAAATGAATAATGAAACATATGTATTAATAGCAAAACAGTATAGTACCAAAATAATTTGTAATTTAAATAAATTAGAAGATATTTTCCATTTTTTTGTCCGTTTCAAGTATTATAATACTAGATCGAATTTTAGATAATTATGTAATATCGACAATAGTGCTTCTATGGTGAATTTATTTCATTGAACGAGGCAATGGTATAGCTTGAAATTGTTAATTTTTAATGAATAATTTACTGCACTGTTTATGAAGTAAAGTTATATCTGCCATAATTACGAATGATTAGCTGTCCAGATATAAATTATAAATTTATCAGCATCTTGACTGACGGGCTTGCGTTAATTGTCTATATGCACTTTATTGATTATTTTGTATATAATATGACTCATTTATCGATGTACCTGGAGAAGAAATAAATTTTAATCGAATTATTGCTGAGTAAGTCGCTCGATATGAAGAGAGGAATATTTGTATGTATGATAAAAGATCATGTCCTCGGCATCAATATAAAAAGAACCACGCAAAAAACGTATCCGAGGCTACTCATTTTGTGACCAATATTGCAGTAAAAAACTGGTTCAGCTCATTATCATGAGAGGATCACGCGAGGTGGTGCTCAACATTTGCCTCAATGGTACTTTTTCGGTATTGGTACAGGTACCCTGAATTTAAATTTCTATTCATCCAGAGGCTTGTAGGATTCGCCTGGCGATAAGGGAGAGTTTCAGTTGACACACATTATGTAAATGCCCATTTTGATCAAATAATCATTTTTAAATGTTAAATAACGGTTATTGGCCAAAGTGATTAGCTGTTACAATCAGCAAACGACTTGAATTTGAGAACTGAGTCATGATCATATCACAGTTAAGTGGTACACCTTACTATTCCGTAATATCATAAGTCATCATATAGCTGATAATTATTAGGAGATCTCTCATCCTACATTTATTCTTACTTCGTTATCTAATTACTGTTCTTAAGTTTCTTCTTAGGTTTATTTTTTCAAAATTTGATTAGATCAGAAGACAGTCGAATTTGAACTCTATATTTTCCATATGAGGGTGTATTTGAATTAAAAAAAAAATGTAAATAGTCGCAATAATAAAATAATTAATAATAATTGATAATTTAAGCTGTATGCTACCGGATGCAATAATTGGAGTAGTTCCTTAAGAAAATATTTGTTGATGTAAACTACAATGTAAACAAAAATATTTTGATGAAATATTCAGATTATGTACATATAAAATTATAAACAAATGGAGTTAAATTAAATAAGCATATACTGAGGAACAAAATAAATAAATATTACTACCAAAAACAAAGTCAGTAGGCATCGGACCATTATAAAAAAAGGTATCTATAGATTACCATAACTATGCGATAATTATCTAAAATAAATGTCAGCAAAGTTAAAGCTACCTGAATTTATATTCTAATCGTACAAAAAATAAAAACATGAGATTCTTCTTTCGCCTAATTTAAAGGCAAATGATTTTTATGCTTAGTGATACCAAATAAATTATTGACGTACGTATCATAATGTCGTTTCCGCTAAGTTTTCAAAACTGAGATTTCAAATTTTAAAGGATTTGAGTTTTTTTTTTTTTTTTTGTTCGGCTGATCTCAGGCTTATGGGTACAACCATGTAAAAAATTTAGAAAAATATTAGCTTTAATAAAATCCAAAAAGTACTAAATCTCACAACATTTGAGGTTTTCTCATTATCCCAATATTAGATTCCGTACCTTTTGGAACTTATCTCCATTTTATCTGATCTTTATAGTTATCAATATGTTAGTGTTGTCTATTATTTTATGATGGGATTAGGTAATGAATTGTGAACTTATTATGGCTAGATTAGATTGATAACCTGTTGGATAGCTCTTCCTTCTTGCCTTGCTGGAGTAGATAAAGGCACTAAACCAAATATAAATTTGAGATATTTTTGGACTTGAAGTCATCTGAAAATATTATTAACAAAATTGTATAATTTTCAAGTAAATCATTAGACCATCCATAATGCAATACTGGAAAGACTTCAGGAAAGATTCTCTCATTAATTCTAAATTATATATCTGTAATTACAGTATTGTACACATGGATAAAATAATGATTTTCCTCGGTGATATGAATGATAATAATATTCATAAAAAAGTTTTTATTTGAGGTCTTATGTTAAAATAATTTAAAAACAACATAATTCTAATTTTTATTTTTAAATTACCTTTTTTTCTTCATTTACTTATAATCAACGTTTCGGAGTTATTTTCTCAAATTAAAGAATAGTTCATAAGTATCTTACCCAATTTATTTTCATATAAAATATAAAATTTTTAATTTGTCGATTGGAAATAAAAATCACTTATTTAAAAATTGGAATGGTAAATTAAAAAAAATTAATTTAATAAAAAGTAAAAACCCCAACTACGGAAATAACTTTTATGTCTTACTGTTCGTCTTAAGGGATGGAACGAACTTGTCTACTTAAGCGCATTGGCGGGCTGTTAGTGAAGTTGACGCCCAAAAATATTGAAACTTGGTTTTCTAGTCGCGGGTGCTTTGCACACTCAAACGAAAGTGAAGACTCTTCTTTACTCGATACATTAATTTACTTTTTGTATGTTTTCATGCAAATATGCAAGGAGCTTTCTGTATTTTGACATGCACAGATGAATGCACTTGCAAGGGAACGTAACATGTAGTTGAAGGCACCAGATTACTGCATCAAGGTTCAATATTCATGAGTCCTCCACTTCACTAAGAACCTCCCATTGTGCTTAAGTAGATACACAAGTACATTCCGTCCCTTGTAAGATATAAAAGTTATTAAAAGTTATTTTATAGAAAGCGGAAAATACTTAAAAATAATGAAATATTTTTAAGTATTTTGAGCTCACAATGTTTCAAAACATTCACGGGAATTGACTCAATCTTAGTAATTTGAGCCATCAAACATAAAAATCGGTCATGCAGTTCATTAAAAAAATCGTTAGATACCCTCAAACGGACAGATTAAACACATTTGATACAACATTTCTTTAGTATTTTGAGTTAAAAATGTACCAAAACATTCACGGGATCACAACGAATACTTTGACCCATCAAACTAGAAAATCGGTTGAGCCATTCTCTCAAAAACATCGTTATATACTCTCAAATGGACAGATTAAACACATTTAATTCAACATTTCTTTAGTATTTTGAGCTCAAAATTTTTCAAAACATTCACTGGGTCGTCGGTTGAGCCGTTTCCTCAAAAAATCATTACATACCAACAAACGGTCTAGCTAAACTCTTATTCCTCCTTGTGGCTTCGCCGTTGTCGGGTAATTATAGCGAGGCAATAAGTACGCTTCAAATACGTATGGGATAACATTAAAAATAATTTCTAAATGAAGAAAAATAAAATAAAAATAGTTTAACTGCATGGAAATTATGGTGAGATATTTCTATTGTGAGTGCAAATTCTGTGCTCTCAATGACGCAAGATCGAATGCCGCAAGTCAAAATCTTGGCAGCGTAATGTGCTGGACCGATGCCACAGTGCAACAGCATCGCCCACATTTCTTCTTCAACTTATTTTTTTGTAGCATCAGGATTAGGGAGAAGCTCCATAATTTTTATATAAATCTTTCCTTGTAACTTTGCCTTAATCTTCGTGGAAAGATTCTCTCATTAAATCTAAATTTTATTCCTTTATGTAAAGTACTTATTGGTCATTCCTGTTCGGCAATGATGAAACAGAATCAAACAAAGAAGGGCTGTTTCAGAAAATTAAAAATAAACTACAGGAGTTTTAAATATACGATCAATACATCTGTACTTCGGATGTAAACAGCACCACGTCCATTTTTTATCGAGTTAGCAATATTACACATTTTTATTTAACTGCTTTTGTTCTACCCATACATACATAACGATGCCCTAGATCATAGGTGCTCAAACTGTAAACTCATTTAAACGCGTAGCCATTACCGGTGGTCCGCGAAACAATTTTGACATTAACTTTACATCCCCCAACATTTCACTTTTATTCTAATAACTCATTTTATAAAAATTCTGCATGGCCATGACTTTTTGTATTTGTTGTTACTAAACTAATTATTTACATAACTAAACAATAATTAGTAAAAATTCAGATGCCTAGGATTGCGATGGAATCCGAAAAAAAAAATATGTTCAAGAGGAGGCTCCCCTGCTCTAGACCAAATGTGTGGAGAGTTCTGTGCTTTAAAAAAAATAACACGCAAACATATGTTCAAACTGCTTTCCTGTGAAGTTAGGGTATAATTGATTTTTAATTATTTCTGCAATTTAAAAAAAAAAATACAAGAATAGACGTTACCACGTTCAATATTTATTTAAGGTTATTTTTTATTGGAGCTCACCCTTTTAAAATATTGGTAATGTAAGGCCGTACATAATATCTCGTAAGGAATGAACCAAATGTTTATTAGGTATGATTAATGTACACACTATAATTGATAGAACCACAAACGCTGCTTATTATTAATTAAAAGTTACACACCTTACCGTTAGATTCCATCAAATTTTATATCTTTAAATCAGAATAATTGTTATGGGAACTTTTTCGGACGATTCTTAAATATAAGAGTTCATGCTAAAGCTTTATCGATAACGGCTCAAAATAGAAAATAAATGAAGGAAGATGACATTGGGAACGATCAAAATGATCATGTGGCATTTTTTAAAATAACAGGACATTTTTTTGGATTGGATATATACATATTTTAACCATCAAACTCTCTTTATCTCAGGTATTTGAGGAACAAAAATATACGCTCAACTGTATGTTTATCCGTAGATTCGATGAATAAGAGGTGGACTGAAATGGAAAATGGACTGAAAACATTAATTAACTAAAGGCTATCTTGACGTTGTAATACCTTGTTTCGTTGTATAATGACCTACGATTCCTTAACATAATAGCGCCCTTGTAATAATTACTCGCTCTTAATAGATTTTTTAATTATAAGTCCCTCAAAATATTTATTTATATTTGTTTGAATGGCTTGAAAACAGAGCATGATGATATCACAATAAAATTGTATTTAATTCATCCATATTCATCCTAGAATATAATATGATTCGTTTTGACTCGCTAGTTTACAACAAAATAAATAAACAAAGAAGATGAAAACAATTTTTATAAAGATTATGCAAAGAGCTTTTAAATTATTAAATGACAAATACATTTCATTATATAGGATTAAGCTCACTCTAGGATGCCCATTTAACGGCATAACGTTTCGACAATTTTGCAAGAAGAAGTTCAAAAATTACCCCATTGTCATCGAAACTTACTCATATCAAAATGAGGGATATACCAATCTGATACCATCGAGATATTATTAATGAATCAAAGTAAAACTACAATTAATTCTGATTTTAAAGATATATCCAGTATTTTTATTTTAACATTGAATTTAACTTATCTGCCAATAGTATTAATACTATTGGCAGAGTTCAATTTCTTTAATGCATTTTAAATCGAAATCTGTGAACAATGATAATAAGTGTAGATCAACGATTCCTAATAATTTCTATGAATGTATAAACATATAAATTTAACATATCTAAAGGTACTGCGAAAAATTAATTAATTTTTTTTTTGTTAGATTTTAACTTTTTATTCCGGATGCTCTGATACTCGCGTTTTTTTTTTAAGTCTTCTCAAGAATTTAAACATAAATTTCAAATTTTCCATCACGAGAAATTCTCTGCGTGCTCACCTAGCATTAAAAGCATAAAAGGTCTAAACAACGCTTAAGGTGCGGATTTAAACCCCAAAATTAGACTTGACTTGACTGAAGTCTTGTACCTATCCCGTATAAAATACATGATTTAGGAGGCGAGAGTCAAGCCTAGTTAGGACAGTTAGGAGCCGCCTGCTATTAAATATGGATTCGCTACAGGACTCCAGTCAAGTCAAGTCCGGTTTTGGAGTAGTCTCATCTTTAAAGATGGACTAGAATAGATTGGTCATGACCGAAAAATATTTAGTGTCTGTAAAGACAAAAAAAATATATAAATATATACACATGCATAATAAAAACTTTATTTAAAGTTTTAGGGTGGTATTTCATTGAAAACGAATAAAAATGGAGATGTTTGTCTTTTTCAATGTTAATTGAAAGCGGTAATTTTGATCAGTCGAAATAACAATAAAATCAATGATATAAGTAAGTACAATTGAATTATTTGGAAAAACAAAAAAAAGGACTTTACTGGATAATCATTAAGATTTAATAACAAAATCCTTTAGATAAATTTAATATAAATCATCAGCTTTTTAAATATTCATATTATAAATTACGATCAGAAATTACTTATTAAGTTATTATATAAAAAATAATGATTAAAAATTTTCACTTGGTTTTATTTTAATAGTATTGATCTTCTAATTGGTTAGATGTTAAATTATAAAGATTAATTTAACAGATCAAGCAGATTGGTGGTTGAAAAATAGATAAAACTTGTACAAATTTAACTATTTTTCTCTTAACTTCACCAAAGCACTGAATTTTTAGAAATTAATTCTATATATTCCTATTTTATCGCGTTTTTATTATCAGATTTTAATTATAGTAGGTTCTAATAAACATAAAAATTGAGTTTTTTAAGTATTTTTAACAATAATTGAAAAACTATTTTTTAAAGTCAAATGATCTTTATGAAAGAGTTCTCTAAAATTTGGACATAAACTTGGTCATGCTTTCGTTCTAACTATAAAGCATAACGCGAACGACTTGAAAACATCGAGCACATTTATTGCTTAAATTTGATAAGTACTTTACCATTCAAAGTTTTCACTCTTGCGAAAAATCCGATTTTCTTAATCATCTTAATGGCATCGTATGAAAAAACATTTGAGACAATATATTGTATTTGTTTACCATGACACAATAGTGAAGATGATCCTCCCAGGAGTCCCTCCAGAGCAAGATTGAGCAGAAGAACGAAGAAGACAAAGACCTACCCCACTCCGTGGAGGCAGGGCTGGATGGTATATAACAGACTAGGGCCGGCTTTGAGGTACTCAGTAGTACGGCCTTCATTCAAGTCACAGGTAACAGTCTCCTCTGTTTAATATATTTGTGTATTTGGCTTACATAACACAATAACGGTACCAAATGTCAACAAGGGTAATTGAGTACAACTTTCATATTTATTGATTTAAATACAACGAAAGAAACTGCAATTTCAATATACAAAATTAAGTGAACATTGCTGAAGAATTTTTTTATTTAATATTTTTTATCATATTTAATTACATTCTCAAAGTACCTCAAATATAGAACATATAGTCTCTTCTTAGCCCTGCTTACAGTCTAATGTAATAAGAGTAGATAAAAATTAATAATGATATTGGAGAAAACTCTGAGTAATTTAGCGCACTTCCTTGAAAATAACATGCATAAAATAAGTTAATTATTATTTTTTAATAATATTATATTACTTGAAAAAACATCGCTCAAATTGTTAAAATTTCTAGTCAAAAGAAAATGTACATCCTATCTCGGATTTCCAAATTCTAAAGCAAAAATGGTGAGAAATATAATATTTATGGCAATTTTGTAGGTCCAATAAATTTGGTTATTTATCTAAATTCACTAAAAAATCTTCATCGGATGGCTTATTTGATATAACTTAAACATTAAGATTTTTAAGTTTATAAAGGTCTCATGTTTACGTTTTCCCGTTTATATAATTTATAAAAATAAAATTTAAATATAATATAAACTAAAAATAATCTAATATATACCTAAAATTATAGGACCTAAAATAAAATAATGAATCAGAAAAATCTTAAAATGTATCAAAGATATTGTAAAAGGACATTGTTCTTGGACATTATTTTTCAAAACTTTTAAAATTGGGATTAAGAAAAAAAATAGTATACATAATATTCTGGAAAGATACCACTAACATATAAATTTATAAAATGATAATTCATGTAAACGTTCAAGTTAATACTTAAGAAATTAATATGAATACATTCTAAAGGAGCTCAAAGGTCATAATTATCTTTAATAAAATGTTACAAAAACTGTACTACAATATTTTAACATAGGACGATTCACCTCGTTGTATTTAGGGGATGATTAATTTAAAACTTAAAGTTAATTTATTTAAGAATATATTTATAATAAATAAATAAATATGGGCAATAAAATGATTCTCAGTATCTTAAAACATATTCTAAGATTTGCTTCTTATTTATTTTATTTTTTTACTTTAACCCATGTCAACCATTAATTTGATAATTTAGTTACGTCGTTTGTAACAACATTACTTATACAGTATATATATCCTTTTAATTCATACCTTATTTGAAATTTACAAAAAATCCTTTACAATAAAATATATACATATTTCTTTTGATTTTTTTGGAAAGTCGGTATTCCATGTAATAGACCGAATCAATTACAACAATGTTGTAAATTAGCATATAGAAGTAGATAGGTGCAGACTTGCACGAATCTTCACTTAATTTTAGCTTTCCTGTATGGATATGCTACATCTTTATTCAAGTTTCAACTCAGTTATCCTGTTATCAGTTATCCGGGTAATTAATTTCTAGACAAAAATATAAGATTGTGCTTATATGATTTATAGTCCGAGGCTCTCCACTGTGGAAACGATCCTGATATACAACCAATTTTAAAAAATAAATAAATATGAATTATACCCTAGGGAACAATTCAAAACTTAAACGAGTTTTTTTTTTTTATTTATTAAAAAAATTATCTTTTTTTCTGATACAAATTGTATTTGATAGTATAAAAAATATTTGGTTTCCATAAGTTTTTAATAAGCAGATTGGATTTAATATTTGCTGGAAATGAGCTGTCTTTAAGTAATTTTTATAATAAACGATCCTTTTTGAGATTGATATAATTTATCCGTAAAATCTAGAATAAATATAAGTGAGGTTAAGCGTTAACATTTTTTCTAAATAATTTTTTTTTTTAATATGTACGCAAAGATATGTTTAAAAAAAATCTATCAAATAGGTCGGTTAGCTTCCTCTTCATTTCTCAATTTATGTGTCCGATGAATAAAACAATCAAGCACATTTTGATTTGATTCGTTAAAGAGAATATTGATACTAGATCGGCTAAATCGGACGAGCGTTTTTGAAATAGAGGCAAATCAAGGAAAACATGTCTGTGAATGCATTAGCGAAAGAAGTTGATAGAATTAAAAAAAAAATTATATGGAACCATCAAGATACCAACCCGCACAATCCCTAAAAATTTTATCAAAATCGGATTAACAGTAGTAGGTGTTATGCCGGTCACATGGATTTCACTACAGACACGAAACCACATTTGCATAAAACGTAAAACGCAAGTGGAAATTTTCGATTTTGATGACAAACATTTTTTTTTACTTCTAGCATTAATGCAAAGCTTCTCTACCTTCCGTAAGGAGAAAGCCCAATACAGTACATCGGGTTAAGTTGATCCTAAAATTCCTTTGGTTCAATTTCTGTTTGAACTCACACCAACGGTTCACCGTAGAGTCCTTCTAATTTTTTATCACTAGTAAAAATTATATAATAATAATTATATATATAATAATTATAGTCCAAAATGTTCGCCAAATTTCCTCTGTCATATATTGCAAAAAAAAATATTATGCATTTCGTTAACATTTCTACTTGCTCCACAGAATTGGAGTAAATGTAACATTGTTTGATTACCCTTGTAAGCGTATTGAAAAAGAATGGAGAAAGTGGAAACAAAAAAAACGCACAAATTAAATAGTGATTTATTTCCATTTTTTTTTTTTAAATCCCCTTTTTAATTTTAATCAATAAAATTTTAATCAATTTTAACAACAAATATAAAGATTTCTAACTAAAATATGTAACATCCTTGAAAAAACTATAATCATTCCAAGTTTAACTCCATCTCAATGACTGAGGAGTAACATCAGGCGTCACCAGGTTTGACTTCCTTAGTTTAAATCTTTCCTGTTGAAATGGAAGCAGACCATTTCACTTGTTCCGAATTTCCACTTACCTCAGTTTGCCTTGCTCAAAGATACATATTAAATAAAGTATAATATATATATATATATATATATATATATATATATATATATATATATGTATTTAAAAACATCGTCAAACAGATCTATATTTTTATCCTAACATAATGGGACCTCAAATCTAATATTTTGTTCTTGGTCTACAATTAACATCTTGGAAAAATACGTTGTTTTAACTATAACTCCACAGCAGTCATCAGCGATCCTACGAAGATTTTTTTTTCACTGATGACAATTAATGATTACTAGCGGTGTTCTTATAAGAATATATAAAATGGCAGTCAACATTGCTGTAATGAATTTCAACTCATCCATGTCGTGTTTCCACAAAATAAATATAGTGGAAAGTTTAGAAAAGAAGGCATCTAGAGAAATCCCACATGATGATGTCTATTTCACTTAGATAGAGTTTCTAATATCAGTGGCGTTGCTTGGCCAACTGTTGCCTGGGGCAAATTTCAAAATTGCCGCCACCTGGGTCGGAACTAGGGGGTAAAAGGGACACATTCCCCGGGCGGTAGAATTTAGAGGGTAGTAAATTTTTAGTGGAAGCTTATTTTTAGATTAAGTAAAAAATATTTGTTTCTGATTTTAGATAGTTTTGACCTTAATTCAACCTTCTCGATACCGGCACTCATTCAAGCACTTGAAACAAATATTCGATAACACTAAGATAATGATACTTCATTTGTATCGATTGGAATCGTACATCTCTATCTGCTTATTATATGTATTATTTCATGCTTACTTATTTAAACGTATGTTCAACTTAAATCCAATAAAATAAATTTTCTTTTCGGAGTCTGAAAAAGAAGGAAAAAAATAAATTATTTTTGGGCATTTTGGTGCCCCCATTAACCGACGTCCGAGGCGGCCGCCCTCCCTTCGCCCCACCTTAGCTACGCCTCTGCCTACTATTCCTATAAAAACTACCTACTATTCTTATGAAATTACTTACAATTCCAGTATAGAGTACCCTATTATTCCAATGAACCGTTTTTAATAAATTTTAAAACTGAAACTGAAGTTCTTCTCTGAAAATTGGAGCATTGAACATTTTGGCTTGAAATAACACAAAGATACTAAAACCTTGTCATCATTTAAACTCAATTAAAAGAAACGAAAAAAAAAAACAGATGTCTGATTCCTTTTGGAACCGAAATCATCATGTGTATTCATCCATTATCTTCTGAAAGGAGGAGACATAATTAAAACCACTTAAAATGCAGTAGCCTTCTAAAATTGAATCTTAAGGCAGCTAAAATATACAGGAAAAGGTTTGTTGTTCAAAATCAAACCTGTTGCTTTTTTTCCCTGGATACTGGAATAAAGATCACAACCTTGAGTTGAGAACAGCAGTTAAATCCTTTTTCTTTTAGACCTCCTACCTAATTTATTTTTTTAACGGTACATTCCCTATGCAAGATTTTTTATTCTTTTGATTTAATTAATTAAACTCGGTTCATTTTGGAAATTTAATACACTAAAATCCATGGCTTTAGGTTCTTATAGGTTTAGGACCTTAATAGGTTCTTATCTATGGTTTAGATGTCATTTATAGTTTTCAGAAACCAATTTTAAGATATGAGGATTTTATTTTTTTAAATCAAACAAGATACATATATTTAAGTGTGTTGACCATCAGAGTCATTTACGCTGAATTTAGTTCGATGCATCTCTTTCTATATTTTGTTATATATTTTTATAGCTTCAAGATAATTTAATTATTATATGTATTAAAATTATATCTGTTAGAGTAAGCGTTAAAATAATAAAGTTATGGGCGGCTCAATATTTCTTGAAAGGGACTAAGCCCACCAAATCGTTGCTACTATACTTACCTATTGGGCGCGTCTATTGGTAACGCGGCTTCAGGTAATTAGTTTTATCAGTAACGTAGCTAAATTAAATGTAAAATAAAAACTGGGCGTAAACAGTTTATGTGATTATTTAATAATTTAATTTAGTTATCATAATTTAATTATCAGAAAAGTGGAAGTGGAGTGACATTAAGTCCGGAAACCGCATGGTGTGAGTGATTTTGGTAACACTCATAAGTTAGTTATATATAATTAACTAAATTATGAGTGTTAGCTTATGTCAATCCGTACCCACTTCCACTTTTCTGATAACTGAGCGTACCACTACCTGATCTTATGTTATTAAAGAGATATAAATAAGTCTTCATAAAAAAATACAAACTAATTCACATAAGCTCATTTAACAAACAACGCAATATATATTACAGTAAATATATATTACAGAAAATAATAAATTGAAAATAAAGTTCAAAAATCAAAAGTTAATCTATTTCACATAATAGCAGCAACAGTAAGATTCACATAACACCAAAAATTCTGCAAGTAAAAATGCATCCATCATAAGAAATTTGGAGGTTGTGAAGAAAATATTTTTTAGTTGGAAGTATAATGTTGTTTGCTTACAATCAGAGCATCAATGTTAAGCTAGGTGGAGCATCAACTTGATTCTTAAGTCCTCTTCAACAATGAATGCTTTCGCCTTTACAACAGTAATCTTCCTGAATTATAGATCATGTTTATTAATCTAATAATTTAATTATTATTAATCCTAAAACCCGTTATCCCTCATTGAGCGTGTTAAAAAGATGATTTTGTCCCGGCGCGTCTCTCGGTTTTCTTGCGCCCTAGGAAAAACAAATTTTGCGCCCCATAATCTTAACGCTCCCGCCGATCCTCCAACACTAAACACATCATCCCATTGTTACTATTTGTGTAAGCGTAAAATTAAATAAAACTTATCTGATTAGTGACTAGCTAGTTTATAAGACAATTTAAGATCGAAGATTTTTCTACCCGTGAATTTTTCCGCCCTAGGCGTAGGCTCTGTCTATGTGGACGAGTCGACCCTGATTTTATTCATAGATGGGGTGATATGTGATTCATCCTGAGATGATCTGTGATTAAGGAGCCAAATCTCAAAAACATCAGACCCGTAGTGTCGGAGACAAGCCATGGACGATGGACCGCAGACGGACGGATTTTTAAAATTATTTTTTGGGATTTTACGTACTTGAAACGTAAAACCTCAAATTTTGGAGGGGAGAAATTAATTTTTTTTCTTGGTCGATTACAAAGGTTCGTTATCAAAAATTAGATACCAAAAAAACGCATTCAAATTTTCGGATATAAACAATGAATTCTGAATAGCCCAATAAAAGGATATCAATCTTAAGATTCTGGTAGAAAACTTTAGTACTTGATTATATGTTGCTTTTTCTTCTTATTTTATTGAAAATTATTCCAGGAATTGTCGTCAACTTTAATTTATTGCTTTGCGGGAAAACAAGATATTATGAAAACTTTTTTGTGGTAAGACTGTGAATCAAAATATTTAATTTTCAGGAAGACGGAAAATCTTTTAACTTCATATTCATTTATTCAAAACACCCGATGTTTCGGATCATACCTTGTCCATTCTCATTTCCACGCTTTCTTTAACTGACTGTCATACTGTTCCATTTTATTCTACAATCAAAGATCCTCGTATTAATAAAAAACCCTTGTAATATTTTTCAAATTCGATAAAATTATTATGTTGTTAGTCACTTACTGTCCAATTAAAAAAAAAAAAAAAGATCCTGTAACGCAAAAAATTAGCAAAATCATTTCATCTCATTATTTCAGCGTAGTTATGAAGTTTTAAAGGTTTTTTTTTTTTTGTCATTTTCCTGAAGATTGCATAACGAATAATATTGAAATGCCTTTCGACACAAATTTGAATTCTATATACTGAAGAATATTCTTATATTTATTTATTTCTTAAATACCAGAAGCATAAATTTTATTTCATATAGATTAAAATTAATTTCACAATAAATAAATATTTTTTCCAGAAAGGAAATATAATGAAATTCTATTGTTCCATACTCAGTATTAATATTTTTACTGTAAACTAAATGAATAACGATGAAAGATTATTTATCCTTTCTCGAAACTTATATTAATGCACTTTTAGAGAACGAAGAAGTTTGTCATTTGTACTTGAAGAAGCGAAATGACTTATTTAACTAATTTTCGCCTTCTGTATAAATAAATGAAAAATATATACATTTAAAGTACTGAATATTTAAAACTTTAAATACTGAAAGAAGAGAGATGATATTTGGAGACGTTGCAACACAACTGCCCAACCCAAATACTTGACCTCGTCGACAAATGTGAAGCCATCAACTTCTTCTACAGCCTTTGTCCGTTAGTTGCCTTTGCTACTAACCTCTAGTTTTCACTCAGAACTGACGCAGTAATTGAAATCTCCCATTGACAGGTTAAATTCAACTTGACAGACCAAAGATCATGATTAACCTAGAGGTCAAGTTTTCTGGTTCAATTCTGAGTAGTTGGTGGCATCAAATATTCAAAACATGATTACGAAAATATAATTAAATCCTCCTAAAATATAATTAAATTTGAACGTGAATTGCAAAGTTCCCTTCCTTTCCTTGACCTCCTCATTATAAGAAACCCTGACAACTCTATATACACAGAGTGGTATACCAAACCGACTTACTCTGATAGACTTTTGAACTACTATTTCCAACATCCTTACCACCAAAACATAAACGTCGCCAAAAACCTCATACATCGATGTCTTTCCCTTTCCGACTCCCACCTTCATGAAACCAACATTAATCGTATCAAACAAATCCTCTTAACCAATAACTTTCCCCTCAATACCATCAACAAACTCATCCACAACTACAAAAACCCTCCCCTTCCCATCACCTCTACCACTACTTCTTCACCACCCACTGCCATTCCCTTCTATAGATCTCTTCCATAGATCCCCGCCCTTTCTGAAAACATACAGACATCCTTACGCTCCTCAATTCCCAACCTGCGAATTGCTTTCAAATCCCACAACAAACTTTCCAACCTCTACACACGTGTAAAAGATCCCATTCCTCTTAAACACCGTTCCCATGTCGTATACCGCATCCCCTGTTCCACTCCCAACTGTAACTCTACCTATATCGGCGAACTAAAAACCTCCTAACTAAAAGATCACATCACCCAACATGAATATTCCATCTCTTCCCGTAACCAGACTGCCTCTAAACTTTCAGAACACGCTTTATCCTTAAACCACACTTTTGATTTTGACAGTACTTCAATCCTCGCCAGAGTCCCTAACCATGACAAACGACTCCTCTCAGAAAGCATCTTCATCCAATTAGAATCCCTTCCCGTCAATCAAAAAACTGATATACAAAACCTTTCTCTAACCTATTCCCAAATATTCAATTTATTAAAAAAACATAACTTTTCATTACCCAAACTTTTATTATTTATTTATTTTTTTATTTTTATTTTTATTTTATTTTATTTTATTTATTTATTTCTTTTTTAATTTTTTTTATTTTTTTTTTCCCGTGACAGCTCCTTATACAAAGTATTTATTTAATTTTTTCCTTAGTAAATTTAACCCCTAATATTATTATTTAACTTATACTTATATTTAACTTAACTTTAATTTTATTATTATATTATTTTATTTTTTAACTCGTAACCTGTATTTATTTCCATTGCCATTTTTTGCACCAGTTGGAGTGAACGTTTTTTGGGTGAGATATTAATTTCTAATTTAATTTTTTAACATTAATTTTTTTTTTTAATATATTTATATTTTTCTAAATATACTTATATCAATACGTTTTTACAGTTTTCAAATCAATTATGTCTTTTGATCACACAGCATTTAAATTTAGTGTTAGTTTTATTTCAAATCACTGAGTTGGTAACATTGTTTTAACGGTTTTTCTAATTCCCGGTAATCCATTATTAATATTCAGTTGGCGCTCGACCACACGCCTCGCTGGTATGTAATTATCACGTTTTTCTTTACATTTCCTCCTCCTCATTGTTCTCTATCCTTCTTCTTTCTTCACCACATAGGATTTTTTATCTATTTTTGTTTTGGGACTTACATTACTTTATATTTTACTCCTTCATCTCATAATTATTTAATTACAACAATGTCAACTTCTTTAACATCATAGTCATCTTTTGCATAACTTACAACTATCTCTGTATGCTTTACACATTACCAAACCTTCATACTGTTTGTCTTTTTCATTAATAGATTTTATATATTTCAATATTCCCTGTGTAAATATCGCAATATTTTTATTTTCAATTAATTTTTACTATTTCTTATTTTGAAATTTTAATAAATGAAAAATTTATTATTAATTTTTGTTATAACATTTATTTTATTTTATTTTACTTTTTCATTTGTCTCTTGTATTACGTAATTTAGTGTTATCTTTTTCTTTTTATACTTCATACTTTTTTATCTTACTTGTATTTTCTGTTAATTATCATTTTTACTGTTACTGGTACTGCCTCTGTCTCTTTTTTCATTGTTGTTATTTTGTTTTCCTTTTAGCCCTGAAGATGGCCTAAAACTTAGGCCGAAAAGTCGGCACAAAATATATAAATCCGCTTATGGTAGTGTAATTCTTTGACCGCACCCCCGACCAACTTCTCCCTTTAAATATAAATATACGGTCAACAATAACTCCCTCCATAATTAAATCCTAATTGTTTTAAAATGATATAATATGATTGGGTAAGTAAGAGGTTTTCATGATATTAAGCAAATATTTTTTATTTAAACCGCTTCTATATATTTTGTTAGCAGTAGAAAAATGGGTTAATCTTGTGTAACCAAAAGAAGTTAATAACAAATCATTTTATGTAGATGCTGCATTACTTGCATGGATCCAGAATAGAATATTAATTTTTTTTTTTTTATTCTAATTATAATTCTATCCCCTAACTATTTCATGGAAAGATGTAATAAAATAAAATAAAGATATCTGATGTTTGACAAATGGTATAACATATCTTTTCTGTACCAATATACAAAAAGAAACTGATGTAAGCTATGGCTTATGTCTTTAGCTGAACAATCTAAAGGTTGCCTATCCTATGCAATCAAAATGTAACGTACTTAAACCTCAATATACTGATGATATAAAATAGTAAGCATTTTTCCCGAACCAATTTAGGTCTAAATTGTTGAAATTGTTTTATATCAATAACAATTTTTTAGATGACTAAAGCTCTAAGAAGAAAAAGTTTGTTAAAAAACAATAAAAAATAAACCATGCTCTGACATGTTTGAGCTACCATTAATTTACCAAATATATTTAAATGCATTATAGTAACATATCAGTGTAATTGATATAAAATTAAGTGTAGCCTGGAGCCTTTCAGTCAATTGAAGGCAACACACATCGACTGGGTCTATCGTATCTCATGTGTTCTAATTGAGAATCGTGCTATGGTTCTTCAAGAAGTTGATGTACTTAAGACATTAAGTGACAACCTAGAGATTCTGTCCTACTAAGTACCTGAATATATAGTTTTTACTATCTCATTTAAAAACATAAAACTCCCCTATACTTTGTGTTTTATAACGCAATACTTTAATATGTTTTATTAACAGAAATATGACATTTACAAAAAGTATACCGTCAAAATTTTTCATAAACATATAAATTATTATTTTCTTGAAAGGATGAAGCTCTTTCTGCTAGTATCTCTGCTCGGGACAGCACTTGCCAGCGCTGGAGAATTTTCATACAGCTCCTTCTCCACAGCCCATGGCCCACTAGCCAGGTAAATATAAGGCATGTAATGTAAGACAGGTATGTAATGTAAGGTATGTAAATGTAAGGCATTGCAGATAAAATAAACAATGATTGGTAAAAGCCATGCATTGAGTGAACACACATGAATAGTTTAAATTAGCCCTAAGATACTAATAAAGTTTCAATAACATTTTAATTATACTATGTATACATAAATATGATTAAAACCAGGAATATGATTTTATAAATTAAAAAAATTGTTTTTGAAAGAAAATTGAGATGATTTAGGTACTGTTTTATAGATAGACAATTTATAGATAATAATAAGAGTAAGTTAATAATAGAGGGTATCCATTTAGAAAGAAGGAATTAAAGGAATCTAACAAAACTTAGGACAAAAAAGGAGAAGGGAGACATTCTTACACAATGCATGTATTTGTGTTACTTAAATCATTTTTAAATATATGGACCTTTCATTTGTAATTATAGAAGCGCTCTTGCTTATGGTGGCTATGCTTCATCTTCATTGGCTGAAGTTTCTGGTTATTCCCCATCTGCTCCAGTTTACGCTGCTGCTCCAGTAACAGCATATGCAGCCCATGCTCCAGTGTCAGCATATGCAGCCCATGCTCCAGTGTCAGCATATGCAGCCCATGCTCCAGTGACAGCATACGCAGCTCATGCACCAGTGACAGCATATGCTGCTCATGGACCAGTGACAGCATATGCTGCTCATGCTCCAGTCACTGCCTATGCTGCTGCTCCCATAGCAACCTATGCTGCTTCTCCAGCAGCCACTTACGCAGTAGCTACTGCTCCAGCTGCCGCAGTTGTTCCTGTTACTAGAGTATCGGCTCAACCTGCTGTTGTGCAGAATGTTGTAGATGTAGCTCAACCCAAGTTGGCTACCAGGCGTTTTGAGATTCGCCGTCCTGCAATTGAAAAACAGTTTTACGATGTTGAAGAACGTGTTGTAGTACGCCCAGCAGGTTCTGCAGTTGTGGAACTTGAGACACCCGTTGGTGCTGATCAGCGTGGACCAACCAAGGTGTGTACCATATACCTACTTTCATATATTATTATTGATATTCTAAATCTTAATGCAACAAAAAAAAAATATATTTGAGCCATATGACTCAGATTATAATGAGATATCACTTTTTTAACAATTCAATAGCTTAATTGGATTGAGTCATTTAATTTAATTATAATAAATCACTGTATTTTTCAGATAACTCCTGCAGCTCCACCAGTAGCCCTTCACTCCTACAGTTCAGCTCACTTGGCCACCCACTTCACACCAGCTGGTATCCCAGCAGCTGTTGGTGTTTCTGCCATTCATCACCATCCTCAAGTGATTGAACAGAGTCATGAAATCCAACAGTTCCCTCAGCAACCGGAACATGTTCAGCAAACCGAGTCTGTACAACAAATTTCAGAGCAATCTGAGTCTGCACAGCAAATTCCTCAACAACCAATCCCTCAGCCAAGCTTACCACAACAAGACATCTCTCAACAGCAATTTGATGATTCTGATTCAGTTTCCATTGAGAATCCTGAGATTTCTGTCCGAAGAGGGTCAATATCCTCAATCTCTGGAAGTACACCATCTCCTTTGTTCAGATCTCAATTTCCAGCATTCCTTCGAGCTGAAGCACCTCTTCCTCAATTTTCAAGGGGACAGGTGTTCGAACAATCTAATTCTGAGGGTTTGCCTTCTTTTTCAAGGAGCCGAGTATCACAGTATTTGCAGCCAGAATCTCTACCACAACAGAGGAGTGAATTACCTCCACAGTCAACATTAAGACCTGAATATGCTTCATCCCGTCAACAACAGGCTGAATTTTCTTTTGCCAGCAATCAGTTCCAAGTGTCTAATTCTAGAACTGCAGCATCCCTTAGACAAGGCCCAACTTCCCAATCACTGTTAGAAACTGATGTAGAAGTCAACTCCTATGGTTCTGATCGATTAATTCCTTCCGCAAGGCACCTCTCTCCTGAACAAAGCCAAGCCAACCAGGCACGCCTAATTGAGCTGCTAACTGCCCGAGGACCTGTTTCAGAAGTTAGATCTGCCTCTGACCCAGTACGTGGTCGTGTCATTTCTGCCACTCCAGCTCCCTCAGGTGCTGAACCAGCTGATGAGAGGGTGAACACAAGGAGGATCGTAGTAAACCGTCCAATACAGACAGTACAGGAAGTGGATGTAGTAGAACCTTTTACTAAATTGGAAAGGGTTGCAGTTCATCAACCTGCTGTTGTAAAAACAGCACACGTCGAGCTTGCTGCTGTACCTGCTGCAGTACATACTGCTGTTCCAGCTGCTGTCACTGTAGCTCCTTACTACCATAAGTAAATTAGTTCACCACAACGATTCCCAATAATAACTGTGATTTACTTCAGTTTCAAGCATTAATTTACATGATTACTCCAAGAAGAAAAGCGATATTGGTAAATGCATATAATACATAATTACACCAAGAAGAAAAGCGATATTGCGGTAAATGCATATAATTGAATTACGATAAAATACAGTATTACTAGATGTTAAAAGAGATCTAATAAGTTATATTTGATTTTTTTTTTATTTTGAAAACATAGTGTTATGAAGTAATGAATTGACTCTTCAATAGTCATTCAGATATTTATTACTAAGAATGAAAAATTAAATAAAACAGATTGACAAAATAAACTTATTTTTATCGATATTTTGTCATGTAAAATAGGATAGTAATTTTACTTGATATTTAGAAATATAAATTTTATTTATTTATTCTCTTTTAATTTTAGTAAAATAAGAACAAACTAAATAAAATTGGTCATTAAATAAATCAATATCAAAGTGTAATTAGTTCCAACATAATGTTACCAATCCATGTAAGTTTATTTGTTTTTTTAAACTTATTTAGCAATAAATGTTTCTTATGTGAATATTCCATTTATACTTTTTAACCCTAATATTCTCATCTATAAATTCAATTTTAAAATAAATTATTGGTGGTCATCAAAATAAAAATGTCAGAAAAATATTAATCAAATGAAATCTTGATTGTTAATGAGGAATAGAACTCAAAACATTTATAAACGTTAAAACTATATAAAAAATGTTTTTTTTAATTTATTCCCCTCCCTAAATACAAAAATATTCTATGAGAATCTAGAAATAATTGTGAACAAAAAATGTACCAATAATAGAAACACTAGAAAAAACAAAATGAGCATTATTGATTCTTCTTTATTGAAATTTATTCTAAAGGCAGTAATCAAATGGATATGGATACTAATGTGCTCAAAATCAAATCATATATTTTAATTAAATTTAAATGGTTTTATAAGATACCACCACAAATATTAGTACTTTATATTAGATTTAAGTACCTAAGGGCCGAGCCATGATAAGATATTATTCCTAAACAAGCTTTTTGATTAGGAAAGTGTTGAAACAATACACACAATGAGGCTTAAGCATCAATTATAAAAAAACAAAGTACACTAATGTGGATAAAGTAAGCAACCCAGTTTTTGCAAAGCTAGACCGAGTGCAAATTTATTGCTACCTTGGCTCAATACTGGAAAGTAACGAGACCACGGACTGAGGTGAATAAAAGAATCAGTAATAATAGAAAGGCTATTGGCAAGCTGAATTCTCTCCTCAGGAGCAGTTATATTCTTGGCATGATGAATAAAATTATGAATAGAGTACTGGTCAAAAGTATAATGTAAAGTAGCTGTTTGGCTCTGAGACTTGGACCTTAAATTGAGTACAGGAAAAAAGACTTTTATCAGAGGAGATGGATTTCTGGAGGTCAGCCACGGTTTCAAGGATAGAGCATATCAGGGACAACAAAATCAGAGAAAGAATGGAAGTGAAAAGAAATATCTCAGAAGTGATTGAAGAAAGAAGGTTAAGGTAGTATGCTCACCTAAAATGAATGAGTTCAAGTCGAATACCGACATTGATAATGGAATGGGAGGCTGAAGGCAGAAGAAAGAAAGGAATACCTCGAATACAATAGAAAAATAAAGTAGAGGAAAGCGTGGTTGGACATAGATTGAAGGAAGAGGAAAAAATTTACTAGGAGAAATGGAAATAGAGACTTAAGGAGGAATTCGACTGAGGGAAACTTCATACATGAAGAATCCTAAATAAATAAAAAAAATACAATTGTTAGGTACTTTATGTACATTACAGTTACAGTTATGTACTTTACAATAGTATAATTTATTAAACAAAAATATAAATATAATAAAGATGCCAAAATATTATAACATAAAATATCCATAGTAATATGAAGATGAACAAAATTTATTTAATAAAACATATGTTTAATATTCCATTTTGGTCGGATGGGAAGGTTCTATTGGTTTTACAATTTTTTTTTTTACTAAATTAGAGTTTGCCTGGGACAAAGGATTACGCCAATCAATTTCTGAGTCCCGAAAACTTTTTTTCTAAACTTTTGAGCAAAATCCTTCTGTGGGATTCCAAGATCCATTTTGCAGACAGAATGACTGAAATTGCTCGTATGAGAGTTTAGGATATAAAAATTATACAAATTTTCCTTTTTAGACAATTGTGTAGTACTCTGATTTATTATTCTTTCAATATATTTATCAAAAGAATATCAAATTTAATAACATGAATGTTAAAAAATTAATAAAAAAAGTATTTAATATATTATGAAACCAATATTAAACAATTTAATACATTATATGATAAAGTTGAGAACTCCTTTCACTGAAAAGTCCAATTGATCACTGAATATTTTTATAGTTAAACAATAATAACAACACTCCTCTGTCCACCGATGATCATCATAATCAAAATCTGCAAGATCAGCCTTAACACAATCCTCTCATTTAGATCTACCCCTCGGACATTTACCAGTCTGCTCAGCTTTTATTATTTTATACACAGATTTTATTAACTTTTTAGGGATTTGTTCTTTACTAAAACCAAAAATGCTCATTTTAACAGTCACGATGCAATGATTATTTTAATTATTATTAATAGATTTTATCCAATTCATGTATTCTAGGTTGACAATTAATTTATTAATTTTTGTCTAACTCCAAAATAAGAAATCATTATTTTCAAATGAAAACCAATTGGCAATGTCTATAGAATGGAAGATAACAGGATCTCATCAAAGGTGTAGAAGAATGCATACAAGAGTAAGAGGAAGATATCGTGATGGCTGATTTGAGAAAGGCCAGGATCAGCTCAGTGCATGCTGTAGACAGAGGTATCTGGGGTAGAATGATTGAACAGGCCAAGAACCTCTTTTTGCATCTATCATCAATTACCCTTTATGGAGAAAAGATCAACAAGGAAAGAAATAATCTAAACTTAAGATTAAGACTAAACTTAAGATTATTATACTCAATTCTTGCAAGAAATTCAAAATTAAAACTTCAAGATGAACTTTTTTTCATTTGTTTTTCTCTCTTCCTAATTATGGGTTATGAATTATGGGTTTGTATATGCCACTGCTGCAATTGAAACTCATTTATTTATAGTTTAATTCTTTAGGATTTCCATTTACTTTGGGAGACAAAAGGGAAAAATGGAATTTCTGGGGTGTACGTTGCACACTTTAGTGTTGGGACTGCACCTAATTGCTTCCTTCCTCCTGCCCTCACTTCTTACTTAGCCTTGTCTGCTCCTCCTATTGCTCTTCCATGGTTGCCACCGTCCAGCATCTTCTTCTTCTGGGGGACTGCCCCTGTTAAGGGTGAAATGAGAGAGGCCTACAACCTCCTTCCATCTCCTTAAGAACTCCATGAAGAAGAGGTAATTTCTCTCCTCCATCAATCCCAGGAAATCACTAATGTTAATTACAAGCCTGGAATCGCACTACCTCATTCTTCTCAAGTAATCATTACATTTATTTCATGCCAGTTTATTCACCCATTGTTTCATTTGATTAGATTGTTGTAAATAAATCAATATAATAAAAAAAATAATCTTGCATTGAAATCAAGAAGATATTAAAAAATATGGTGTGGTGCGAGCACCACACAACTTTCAGTTACAACTCTAGTTAGAGTAGAACTTAATTTATGCTCAAGTAGGGCTTTTAAAATTTAACTAGTCCTATTAGTTCAGGGAAATACCATTTATTTTACTTGGAAACAATTAAATAACATATATATTTATTTATAAATAACATAAAAGTAGAAATTATTAACTCCTACAATCACTTTAGTTTATGCCTTTTTTTGTCAATCTCTATTACCTTCTACGTTTTCATAGGTTAAAAATTAATTTTTTAAAAATCCTTAGCTTTCAAACGGTATATTATACATCTATATTACTACTCTTATTTCTGGAAATTTGATTTCAACCTGGGAAAATATTTCTCATTTTTTTCTCCTTTAGTTATCAAATTCTATCACAGTTTAAGTGTAAGTGTACCCCCAACCTGGAGGACCAGTGGTTGATTGCGGTACTGCGACCGGGCGATGGGACCACCACATCCCTACCGCCATACACTTACACTATCACTCACACAGTACACAAATACAGCACAGTGTACACTAGGTCATGCACAGTACATACCCTAGGGTCACCTTTCCTAGGTAGCCGCCCCGGAGGGGGTGTCTGTCTGTAGACACAAAGGTGGTAGCCCCACCAGCAGACTAGGGTATGTAGATTGGGTTGATAGCCCCGCTACCCGAAAATAAATATATCCAGAAACCTAAAACAGCCTCGGAATCAAATAGTCTAAAACGGAAACGACCCGGCAATCCCAGGCTTAACTTCAACTTAGGATATTGGAATGTCCTAACTCTCTGTAGACCCGGAGCACTAAAACTGCTCTTAGAACAAACCGGAAAATATCATCTGGACATTACTGTCATTCAGGAAATCCGATAGACTGGCCAGAGAATCGTGGAGAAGAAGTGCCACACCATTTACTACAGCTGTAGTGAGAGGTCGCATGAATATGGTACAGGATCTGTGATAAAAGGGAGATATCAACAACAAGTAATTGGGTTCAGAGCTGTAAGTCCAAGAATCTGTGTAGTAAGGATCCAAGGAACATTTTATAACTATTCCATTTTAAGTGTGCATGCCCCCATGGAAGTTTTGGAAGATGGAGAAAAAGAAGCCTTTTATGAGCTCCTGGAGAGAACTGTGGATGCCTGCCCACAATATGATCTGAAAATTATTGCAGGTGATTTTAATGCAAAAGTGGAGAAAGAGTCAATATTTCTCCCAATTATTGGTCGCCATAGTCTGCATGAGTCAAGCAATGACAATGGAGTAAGACTTATAAATTTTGCTGCCTCTCGAGATCTTACTATTGCCAGTACTCTCTTCCCTCATAAGAAAATCCATAAAGGAACTTGGAAAACATTGAGTTTTAGCGCCAATTGAATCACAGTTTATGTTTATCAATTTTCCATCACTACTAATAATGAGAGAAGATTGATTATTTCAAATAAACAACATTGACGTTACATAAGTTAGTAAAAAATATTTAACATTAGTAAAGCTAAATTATATTTATTAGTATTACAATTTATTTTTAATAAATTAATAACGTCTCAATTTTATTTATTACAAATAAATACTCAGGACTCACTCAACATGATTTTTTATTGTTAATGTCATATTGACTGAGTCCTGAATATTTATTCCATGATATACAGTGACTCACAAAAATGTACATAATTTATTTTAAATTATTCAAATTATTATAATTTGATCCCATTATCTTTCTTTTTTTTCAAAGGTTTTATCTGAAATATGTATATATATATATATATATATATATATATATATATATATATATATATATATATATATATATATATATATATATAATATGTTATCAATATATCAATATTAATCAATCAATATCAGTAATAATTAATAGTTGTAATAATTTATAATGTAATATTTTCAATTATAAATTTATATTGAAATTTTATAATAAAATAACAAATAAATAAATATCTTTATTTGTTTTTGGGCGAGCCCATGCAAATGGAGTTAAGTTTGCATAGGTTTTATATATATCATGGGGCGGGTGGCCATGGGGGTGGCTGAGCGGACTAAGTTGCAATAGGTAATCCAAGTTAAGCAATGTCGAGCCTGGTTAGTACTTGGATGGGTGATCACCCAGATTTGGGTGACCATACCGGAGAAAATATCTGCTCACACCGAACAACCATAATCTGTGGGTCTAGATCGATTTGTCAATGTCTTTGAACCCGAGAAAGTCGGTGTGAATGACACTGCTGAAGTGGCTCCAAAGAGACTGGCTATGAAGCAACGGGCAGCCTGCTGCTGCACTATGGATACCATGGTTCACTGCAACATGAGGTTGGGTACCCCTCCAGGCTGTCTGAGCTCGGCTAAAGATCTGCATGATCTATAGTGCCAACAGAAAAAAATAAAATAAAATAAATATATGTATATATATATATATATATATATATATATATATATATATATATATATATATATATATATAGGGGTTGGACAGCATGCCATCAGCTATTTAAAGATGTGGACGAACCTCTAAGAGCCAAGCTATTAGAACTAATCCAGAAAATATGGGAGGAGGAGGCTTGGAACACAGGTCTCATATGCCCTATACAAAGGAAGGGATCCATATATGAATGCTGTAACTACAGAGGCATCACACTCCTTTTGGTTGCCAATAAGATAATATCCTGCTAAACTGGATATATCCCCACTATGAAAATATAATTGTGACCACCAAGAATTCAGAAGAGGAAGGAGCACACTAGCAGGATGCGTATGCCTTATTTGTCGATTTCAAAGCAGCCTATGATTCCGTGGACAGAAACTGCCTATGGAAAATCATGACTGAGATTGACAAAGACGTGTACAAATGATCCCAAACACAAGGAGATGTGCCAGAAGCTTTTGAAGTTTTGAAGTTAGAACAGGTCTGAGGCAGCGAGATGGACTCTCGCTGATGCTGTTCAACTTAGCCCTTGAGAAAATAAAATAAATATATGTATATATATATATATATATATATATATATATATATATATATATATATATATATATATATATAGGGGTTGGACAGCATACCATCAGCTATTTAAAGATGTGGACGAACCTCTAAGAGCCAAGCTATTAGAACTAATCCAGAAAATATGGGAGGAGGAAAGGATACCAGAGGCTTGGAACACAGGTCTCATATGCCCTATACAAAGGAAGGGATCCATATATGAATGCTGTAACTACAGAGGCATCACACTCCTTTTGGTTGCCAATAAGATAATATCCTGCTAAACTGGATATATCCCCACTATGAAAATATAATTGGTGACCACCAAGAATTCAGAAGAGAATATAAGAACATTAAGTTCTAATATTAGAACATTACTCAAAATGGAGGGGTGCACGTCTGAATGAAACATAAAATCCTAGCATCCATAAAGTCCGGTCCTTGGAAGCCATGAAGAGGATTTTGAGAGACTCGCTGAAACTCTGTTAAGAGAAGCAGAGCGAATCGACTTGCAAATAAATGAAGATAAAACAAAATATACGATAGTTAGCCGAAAAATCCACTCCAACAATAATATCTGTATGGATAGCAGAACATTCCTGAATGTAGACGGCTCCACATTAACTTCAATCAATGACCAGCATACAGATATAGACCAGCGTATAACAAGCGCAAACAGAGCTTTCTTCTCTCGTTCAAAAGTGCTGAAATCCTGAAAAATCTCTAGAAATCTCCTATCAAGGGTGTACAATGCCGGGATAAAACCAGTTCTGATATACGGCTGCGAGACCTGGGCTCTAACTGGCACCCTACAAAGCAGAATTGAGAGATTCGAAAGGAAAGTCCTCCTCAAGATAACCGGAGCGATACGGGATCAGAATCTAAACTCATGGAGAAAAAAAACCAATAAAGAATTGCTTACAGAAACTGGCCAGTCAATATCTCATGATATGAAGGCAAGGAGGTTAAGATGGGTGTGGCAAGTAGCTCGAATCAATCCATCGGCAATCCTCTTCACAACAATGAATGCCACAATAGTTGGCAAGAGATCACGTGTTGATGGAAGACCAAAAACCAGATGGATAGATAGGATCAACAAAGATGCGACAGAGCTGTATGCAGCAAACTTGAAAGCAGTAGCCCAAGAAAGGCAGAAGTGGAGAAGGCTGGTTCAGGCGGCCAAAGATCTACAAGGTCTGTAGAGCCAATGGTAAAAAAAAAAAATATATATATATATATACATATATATATTATAAATTATGGATATATTTATCATTTGTGAACTAATAGGTGATTAATTAATGTAAATGTAAACAGGTTTGATAAAGTAGTAAACAAGATAAACCTTCTTAACCATCATAAAAATGAAAATAAAACTTGTAATAATTAAAGCTTAAAATAAAGCATATTAAACTTAAATTTTAAAATAAAGTTATTTATTGGCAGAGAAAAAAAATATTGAAATTCAATTATAATAATTTCAATTACCATGTTATATTTCCAATTGCACAAGTCTTTCACATCAATTTCGATTATTTTTTAAATAAGCGTGTAGTACTAGACAAACTGGCAACTGCTCGTTTGGTTCCTCTGCCAGTTGAAACCAGTTCTTCTGCTGGCTGAAATCGGTTCTTCTGCCGGTTGAAATTTTGGCTGAAAACGGTTGCAGTGAATGCCCGGGCTAAAATGTATATTTCCATTGAAAACTCGGATTCAAAATCTTTCACGATCACAATACTTTCTCTTACAATATATTTCATATATAAGTAAGTGACAGTAAAATATATGTGCAAATATACAAAAAAAAGATTTTAACCAAGCCCTAACATGATCAAAACATTGAATTGAACTCATTTTAACAACCAGAGGCCAATTGCTAAACTCTTTAAATTGAAATGTAAAATAAATATAAGAAGGCTGCCCGCCTATCTGTCCCACAGACATCTGAAATTCTGAAGGTCTACTTGACTCAAGGTACTGCACTCAACGCTAATGTTATCTGATGAAATAACTAATATGCTAATGTGATTCCAAAATGAAAATATGCCAGTTAAACCGACAGATGTTGCATACTTTTGATGATGCGTCAACTATGTAAATTTTGGTCACAGGATCATTATTATCTGTACAATACCACATAACTATACATGAGATACCTATGAAGGAGACTGGATCAATTTTTTCAGTCAACCAGTAGCTTAAGTATGAATTTGGAGACCCATGGGAGCCAAGTTTTGAGGTTCTCTATGCTTCTTACTCAAAATTTGAAGATGTTGCTATGAGTTTTACATAATAACACAATGTTAGTTATTAATTGTATTACATCATACAATATTGTATACTACATATAAATACAATTGGTTATTGTATTTTATTGTTATAAAGATCAATTTAAGGCCCCCTTGGGACAAGGTCTGTGGCATTTGCCACCTTGCCATCTCCCAGTTAGCTCCTGGTGTCAACTGCCTTAGAGTTCTTAATCTTGCTTCCTCACATTTTTATTCCTATGTAGATCAGGCCTTCCTATGCACTCGTGCTTGTCTGATTTAACTCTTTTTCAGATCTCTTTATCAATTTGCTCTTCATCCATAAGACGAATATCAAGATATTCAAAGATGTCACATCAGAACTCATATCTAAGATATAAAAATAATCTTTGAATATTATTTATCTACAAAATAATTATTTCTTCACACAGAAGTAATTGTTAATAGGAACTTCTGAAGTTTGCTTTGATTCAGTTATATTTCACTATGTTTGATTTTCCAGATGGTATTTCTAAGAACTTTAGAATAGTATTGGTCAAATGAGTATAAACATATAAAGTAGACATAGTTTATTACTATTTCAAATTGATTTAAATAATAATAAGAATGGTTGAGTTAGTGAAATTGTTGGTATTCTTCATAAAATGAGCAACAGATAGTAATCATCAAATATTATAAAATGTTCTGTAGTATTGCCTGATTTATAAGTTATTTTGGGCTCGACTGAACAATCTCTATTTAAAATCTTCACATTTACAACTGATATATTTTTAAGGAAAATTGGGAAACAAAACTGTATCTTTATCTTTATCTTATATATCTACAAAATTACAAGAGCATATCTCAAAACATATAAAATATGAATTTCATTTATATGATAGACAAATTTCAAAATTAATTATGGCTAGGACACGGTGCCGAGGCAGAACCTTAGCTTTCTATAGCAGCATCGGTTCAAATTTGGCGTGTGGATGTAGTCTTTTATTTTGTGGTAGACCCAAGTAATAACTATTGTTCTTGAATCTCTGGCTTGAATAGGTTGGTAACCTGTATTACCTATTCTAGTTGTAGTACTTGTGATGGTTAAAACAAATGAACAACAACAATTATGGTTAAAACTTGTAAATGTTAACCAGGCAGTGCAACTAGTATTAGAACTATAAGATCGGTCAACTATATACATATACTGTTAATATATACATATTATTAATAATAATTAATTAATAATTAATATATATAATGTATACTGTAAATCAGACTCCAAAAACTCCCTCTCAGAGCAATGGGCAGCACTTTAGAATTATGCCTGAGTTTATTCAGACTTTGTTGCATGTTTCTTTTCTTTTTGGCCTACTTTCAGTTCCTCAGGGGTAGATTAGTTCATCTTCATTGGGAAGGGGAGGTCATCAATGCTTTAGAATGGTTTCAGTTTTCATCAAAATTAGATCATATGCTTCATTACTAAATAAAAATTAGGATTGAATTGATGTGCTCATGCCATTAATCATGAGGGAAGAGATGGTCTTTAGTGACCAGAGGGGCAGTTGGCATAGCTAGTTTTATAAAACATATTCTACGCATCTTATCTTGGGTTTGCTAAATTGAGTTGTATTTTTATAATTGACTATTCTACGATTATTTCAGCCATTAAATCCTATAAAATCAGTTGATGAACACATGATAGTACAGAAGGATCAATGTAATTAGGGATTTATAAATTATTTGCTTTTTCTATAATTTTTTTTTTTGACATTTCCATTACTAGTTCAATGTGATAACAAACCAAATGTAAGCTTTTCTGTTTGATATAGTCTACTTAAATCTTGAACTGAAGATGAATGTATAACATTTGAAACTAGTTTTCAATATAAACAAAATTAATTATAGAAGTGGCAAATAATTTATCAATCCCTAATCATATAAAATGTCCTAAACTGCTTTTACACTAATTGTAATTGGATAGTTGATATATACTAAGTTGTATTTAGATAACTTGTCTATTACTAAATTAATAATAATTTATTTTTATTCTAATCTCAAGAAAATTGGAGGCAACATTGTTTTCAATATCAATATCACCAATATCCACTCAGCATAGCTTTGGGCTTCCCACTCACCTCATTGGGTGTAGCTCTTCTCTTCTCTCCATAATAGCCTTGGAATCTCAGAATTCTTCATCCTTTACAGTAACAAAAATTCTGCATTAAATCTTTCTCTCAAAGATAAGGAGATCCTTTTCATCATTCTTTGATTGGGTTAAGGTCTGTGATGCATATGATAAGACTGGCAATATTTGATTTTTGTATTTATTATTAATATTAAAAAAAAAAGGTTTAATTGACTTTCAATAGTCTGCCAATAAAAATAAATATAATGAATTATATTTAAAAGGATATTGTATAGATAAAAAAAAAAAAGGAAGAAAAATAATAAAGAAAGAGAGAAATGTTTCATTTCTATGACTACAATACGAGCATACTTATCAATTGTTTATTGACATAAGATAAATACTTTTTTTTTAACCTCCTTACTGCATTTTTTTCCCCAGTTAACTGATCTTACTTTCATAACATACAATCGAAAATTAAAAAACTCATCAAATGCTAAAACTTTACTAGCTGGCATAAGTTTCAAGACATATATGACTAATACAAATTGCTCAATACGATTTCATATTTTTAATTATGGTAATTATCCCGAATTCACATTCATAATCACAAAACAACTTTATGTTTCCTGTTTTCTTTAGTTGAAAGGTCCACCCATGACTGAATTCCAAAAACAGTTTAACAAAGCCAAACAGCCTATAAAAAATTGAGCTAAAAATTATAAAAACGACATGCTAACCATCTTGACTGACATATATCTCAAAGAGAAATAGAATTTTCAAATTCATTAAAAGCTTAGGTACTTCATTATTCCGTCAATTAGTACTGTCAAGGATTCAACCTCAGAATGGAAGATACTGAAATGAAAATTTGCATGAACCTTTATTATGACTTTCTAAACGTTGACTAAAAAGTCATATAAAATCTTGTGTCAACATTTTAAGTTAAAGTTAAACGTAAAAAAAAGTGACTAAAATTGTTTTTTTGTTAATATCTCGTTTTGTATGCGTCTTACGTCGTTAGATGTTGTTATAATACATGTAGGAAATTTAATTCTCTACAAGTCTGGTCTGTTATATTTTTTTGCATGATCAGCCGTTCTCTAGATATTACGGAAGGGGAGACAGGACCAAAATAGGATACTCATTTTAGGAGGTTTCAATGTGAATTACAAAAACAAAGGACATTTATATGTAAAAGAAACCTTGTATGCCGTTCCAAAGCCGCTACCATAAAAAATGTAGATACTGAATGAATTTTACTCAAGAAAAAACCTAAAAATATCGCTTATTTTTCATTCCGTGCTCAATATCTTCAAGACTACCAATCACGCGAAAAACATTATGAATACCTTTTCTAAAGAAAATTAAATTTACTAAAATTTGAACTCAAATAGGACATTAGCTTTATAAGTTCACTAGTTGCTGGGATATAGAATATAAAAAAAAAAAATTTTTTTTTCTCCAAAAAATGAGAAATCACTATTTTGTGAATTTATTTCGGCAAACATCTTGGAAACTGTTCTTTCTAAGAAGATGATAATTATAAATTGCTTAATGGTGCATTTAACTTGCTCTTATTTGGGTGGTTATAAACATCAGCATGCCTAGTAGCTTCCGAGAAATCTAAATTTTATTATGAAGCGTTGCATTATGTAAAAATCGTGTATAATCTGTTTATCTCACAAAATTACTTTATCTCAGGAACTAGTTATATTAGGGCTCAAATTTGACCAAATTCAATTTTCTTTAAAAAAAATTTCATAGTTTTTCGCATAGTTGGCAGTCGTCAAGAGATTGAGCACGGAATGAAAAATGAGTAATATTTTTATGAGCAACTTCTTCATTTTATTGAAATTTTGCCGCTCTGGACTGCAACATCCATAGGACTGCGGTGACCACACTGACAAATGACCAAGAACTGTCCTATGTTATATGAAGCACAGGACTAAAAAGAACTAATTTTTTTGAACTTATTTTATAATATTTTGTAAACTAATCAATTTAGGTATATTTGAAGAGGATTATATATATATATATATATATATATATATATATATATTTCTGGTATGGTTCACAAATAGAATAATTGTTTAATTATTTCATTTTTAATTATTATTTCATGCCTATTAAGGTATGCTACTGAATTAATAAAAAATTTAACATAAATAGATGCATATAATCAATAAATCTTTATCATTAGATTCTTTTATTTTTTTAAACGATCGTTTTGACGTAAAATCGCCCTTCCAATTAATATAACATTATGTCTAATTCGGCATGAAGTGTATGGGGGTGTAGAAGGGGTTTACCGTAGTGGGGACCGTGGTATCCTCAGTCAACAACCACCAGCCGACCAAAGGCACTGCACAGACGCTACCTATTAAGGTACGTACCCAAATTTTTGAAAAAAAAATAGATATCCGTAAAATATCTTTCCAATATAAAATAAAATGTGATTTTTTAAAATATATTATGTATGACACTTTGGAGAAAAATGGCAAAAATAAATTTATTTAGGATTAATTAATTAATTATTCAAATCACCAATGTTTATATTAATAAAAAAATACCATTGTACTTTCATTTTTTGTATTTGTATTTTTTATTTTTCATATGCTTCTCTAAAGCCTATAATCAACTTTACGATCTAAAAAATATATATACATACTAAGATGTCAATAATAGGTGTCTATAAACCATTTCCATCAGTGTTCCGGAAAAAACATTACTGAAGTATAGGGACATTTTTATTTGTTAGAAATGTATTTGAAATATTTTTAATTTGTATGTGGTTACTAATTTTATGAATTCCAAGCAAAATATGACTTATTTGATTATTTTTTTCAAATAGTTTGCTAAAAAACCAAACATTATTTTTGTATATTAAATTGTCAATTTTAACTTTCATTATTTTATTGTTTGTAATTGCCTTAGTTTTCGTATTTTTTTGAAGGTCTATCATATAATTTAATCTAAAAGTAGTAGCTGCCTTGGGTTTAATACCATTAAAACCATATTTTTGTAGCCTTTTTACTTTTTTATTTCTATTTTCAAATATATTTATGTCTTGAGAGAATTTATTTTTATCAAAATTAAACAAAAAAAAAATAAATAAATTAAAATATATATAGATATATATGGAAACTTTCATTTATATGGAATAATTTATGGAAACTTAAATGTAGTAACTTTTGTACTTATTTGAAAATGAACTTAAATTAAAATTAAAATTAATATGAAATTGTTATTGATATGAACAAAAACATATTAATAATAAAATTTTAGTAAATATTAAAAAATATTATAATATATGCTATACGGTAATGGAACTACCGTTCTAGTTGGAGCAACTACTGCTTGTTAATCCCAGAAAACAAGAAACGATGAGCAGATAAAAGATTTTTGATAGATGAGTAGTGGTTAATAAAAGTTTATAAATGCTTACATTATTTATGATCTTAATCATACGAATTTTAAATATTTTTTTAATACTTAAAAAAAAAAGTAAAATAACATGAAATCGAATATAAAAAAATATATTTAAAAATCACCATTCTTTTAAAACCACAACGGACGGTATCAATTGAGATATCTTCCATTATGAGCATACCATTTTTTTCCCTTTCACTTTATGTTAATAACATCTCGTGTCCAGAGCTACTGCAAATATGTTTCACAGTTTCCTCAACATGATATTTAGGCAGTATAAATAATTAATGCTATACAGCTTAGAAAGCCACAGAATCTTGATTTTTTTTTTTTTTTTGTAGATATATTGTTAGAATGTTTTAATTTAAAATAGTAAGAATATCTGTGGTAAATATAATTTTTTAAAAATGTAAAATAATAAAATTGGTTCCTGATATTTTTTCAGACCCTTCTTCAAAATTGTAAACAAAAAATTAAAATTTTGAAATCAATAATCATTTGTAAAATACCTATATAAAATTTTGGTTGTCACCACTTATTATGATATTGAAATATCCGGTTAATCTTCAAGAAAGTTATGTGTTCATCAAGCAATGCTGGAAGAGTTGGTTTCTGTTGACCATATAAAAAAGATTATGTCACTATATATTTTTTAAAATTAAATTTTAAAAATGCTAAATTAAAACAGAAAAAAACTTTTTTATACAAAATTTTATAATAAGCATTAGCTTTCGTTATGAAACTTCAGAAAGGATCCTAATGTTTTCCCTTCTCAATTTTACTCCATTAACTATCTAAGAATTTGTTTTCTCGTGAGTTTTCTTAATTTATACTTTTTAAAGTGATTTTTCTGGATTCGCATGAGCTGTGCCCTAACTCATTACTATTACTCTTAGTTCAAAGAATGGTCAGATATCGTGTTTCTCTACAATTTTGAGGGGGAGGGAGATTTAAAAATTTTCACAAAAATGCTTTTTTGTTGTGTTTTTTTCAGCAAAACTACTGGTCTAAATGAATCCGTCTTTGTGGACTAATTTTAATTAAACTACTAATTTTAAAACAATAAGATGTTAATCGAAAAGAACGTGCACGATAAATATATTATTATATTTTTACCGTTTGAAATAGTTTGGATACAATTCACAATTACATAGTTATTATTTTAATGAGATGAGAAATTCCTAAATTAAAATAAATCATGCAGGTACTGTTTTTTTTTTTCTAACGAAGGATTTCTAACGAAGATTTTAATAATTCTATTTTTTTATTATTACCTCGATATTGAGAATATAAGACACAGGATATAAACCAGGAGGCTTTTTAAACAACGTACAACTAGGGGTTTACATACGTGATAAACAACGGGGAGAAATGTGAGTCCAGATTATTGAGAAGGAAGTGTTCAGAAGCCCACGCAATCTGTTGTCTACCACAGTCCAGCAAATTCGTTGATTTATGCAAAATTATTTTATTTATTTATTAACAATTTTAGGCTCTGTAACTACTTGGATTATTTTTGCCCGCTACTAAGCTTACAGACATTGGTAAATTGAAAAATTTAAGTTCAATCGCAAAGATTTTAAAGTTTTAGTATAAATTTCAATTATTTTAAATGATAGTGATGGAGAAGTGCGTGAAATTTCAAAATAAAATTTTCAAAATTCTACCAAAATCATTTCTAGTACCATTAAGTTACTAGTGCTCGATTTATTCATTTTAGGGCCAATATGAAAACAATAGTATTTATATAAGTATTTTAAAGTTATATGTATTCAATTATAAAAAATCTATAAATAGATTTATAGATAATTCACAAGTATAATTACTTGTGAAAAATAGATATTTGTATTTCAAATAGCAACTAGCTAAAAATTGAATAATTGTTATAGAATACAAATTACTAACTAATATATTATATTATATGCTCTTTAATAAATATTTATTTTTTACGAATTATAATACAACATGTCCAATTCTCAACGATCATGAAACTATGAAATAATCATTGATATTTTAGGTGAGACCGTTTGTGTTGTACGAGTTAGAATTGTATTTAAAAAAAAAAAAAATAATAATTCATACTTATCATAAATAAATTTGATTGTATCAAAAAAATACATTTCGTTTTACATAAAACTGCATATTATTACATAATTGATGAGCTAAGTGGAAAAACATGTCATGTGACGTTTTAGAAAATATGGGAATTTTTGCTTGAAAGAATATTTTAAATACTCCTTTCTACGTTGTACCTTGTTTAATTTTTCTAAACCTTAAATTGCGATAGTGTTCCGAATTTAAAAATTGAGTAATCTACTCTAAAATAGGAATAAAAAATCATTAAATTAAACTTTTCTCATATGCAAATATTTGTAACATAGCTGTTAAATTGTTCCAATTGCTTGAATTCATTCTACCGATATATTCATTAGCATTGTGCGGCTATATCACCAGACTGCTCACCTTGAACTTTGCTAAATTCTACCAGTTTTCAGACCAATCTAACATATTTTAAATCTGATTGGATGTCACCGAACAAATAATTAAATAAAAATAAATAAGTTAGCTACGTAGATATTATACTAGTTGTTTCCCGCGATCTCATCCCCGTTAAATTTTGGATTAACCCCTAAAATACAAAATAATCTTTAAAATAACAACCTACAATATGTTGTTCAGTTTCACTGTTACAGAAATATTCAAAGAACATGGTCGAAACGACATGATGACTATAATGTTTCACACTTTTTTCCCCTTACTCTTCCATTTTATTTACAAAATGTTAGTAATTTCATACACATTATAAAGTTGGTGTAGTCAACTTGGTTCAACAGGTATGAAGTTGTCATGACAACGCCACGTGCACAAGTTTGACGACATTTTTTCTCTCATGGATTTATTTATGGTTACTGATCCATTCCTTTGTGTCGTAGCATAATGAATGTTTAAAGACCAAAGCCTTCCTCGATAAAGGGTCTATCTATCGCAAATAATTTTTCAAATCAGACATGGTAGATTCTGAAATTAGCTCGTTCAAACTAATAAACTATTCACCTTTATATATTTTTACAGATTTACATTTATATATATTTATTCATATAAATTACATCCATTCATTTCTCAAGTGAAATACATAATTGTATAATTTATAAATAAGAAAAATGAGTCAAGTTAACCTAGTGGCCTGTAAAATCTGACTGAAAAGTTTATTCCTCGAAGCAATCCGACAGGTTAATTAATCAATCTTTGAAACTGTTCCAATGAGAAGTTGGGATTTTCATAGCCAGTTATTACCTAGGAAATAGGGTTTATATTTTGTTGTTAAAACCATACTTCGTTGCTCGTTATACTGCGGATTCGGTTATAAAGTTGGTTTCTAATCCCTTATCTGTCTATTAATAAGTTAATTACATATTATATTTTTTTCTTAAACATATTCTGTAAAACAAAGAAAATGTTAAAGGAATACGATCATTGTCAATTCTACTTGTCAAAATACACCTGTCACCTACCTATTCAATCCCAATTTGCAGTTAATCAATTGTTATTTAAGCTGTTATTTAAATTGTTATTGTTATTAATTGTTATTTTACAACTTTTAAGGACTCACTAACAAACTCGTTTACTTGTTGAGGACACGACGAGAGGCGATATTCCTGGTATGGTCCAACGATGGTCCTTGCTTACTTGCTTAGAGTAATGCCTCATTTATATCATGATGCCATGCCTTGATGCTTATACTTGTAAAAGTTACCTTATTCGAGTTAACTTAAACTAAATGAAACAATTTATAATTTCATTTATTACGTAAAAACATCATATTGTTGGAAATGTATCCCCTTAGAAGAATTAATCGAACCAAATTATTTATCTCATCCTTGAGCTTTGAAGAGTTTGCGCAACCTCTTTAGTGATCCCTCTTTGAAGTAATCTGCTAAAATAAAGAGACAAAAATTGATCCCGATGAAGAGTTCCGACACTCTTAAATGAAGAGAATATCAATTACTCTTGTTCTTGTTACTAACTTGCAAAAAGGTGAAGATTCAAAACTAATTGTAAGTGGAATAGTACGTACAGTAAGAAATCGGCAGAAGGAACAGGGAATTTCCCTCTCTCCTTCCCTTCCCTTCCCTCCACCCCCCAAATAAAGAGAAGTAACCTTCATCGGGCCTGATTGGCACTTAATTTATATCCAATGGGTCGTCTTTCACCGTTTGAAAATTTCTCTCTCTATTTCGAACCTAATTTCAATTAAATACTTAACATAAATTTTTTTAAAAGGACATTTATTGTAATATTTTATGTGTGTTTTTTTTTTTACGTAAAACATATTTTATTTATATCTTTTAGAAATAAAGGCAGGCTGCTTTTATTTCACCAATTTATTTATTATGATGCAAATTTTCGGCCTACAAGCCATCCTCAGGCATCTTAAAATAATTTAAAATGAATATACTGCCATATTTAAGTCCAAACCGGACCAAGTCGAAACATACAGCGTCAAACTTCAAAAATAAAATAATAATACGGGAGCCATCTCAGTCATCACAGCCATCACAGGTGAAACTCCAACAAACAGGTATATCTTTTAGTATATAATTTATATAATAATAAGGAAATGCATGGTAAGTGGTCTGACCAATTAATCTTGGAATTTTTTGGAACGTATGAGAAATGCCAGGCTATGGCCTAGAGGGCTTAAATGGTAGGAAAGAATTGTGGTAAAAGTTCAAGCTTTTGCTTATTCGGCGATTGGAACTTTTAGTTATTTGGTTGCTAGATTTAGAAGTGTATCTGATAGTGTTAAAATTATTTTATTTCAATGAGTAAAAATTAGCCAGTGTAGGTTGGGTTAGGATATGTAAATTAAAATCGTACTCTATTACGCTGTTATGAGACAGGAAAATAAATATTGAACGGGCACGATATATCCATGCTAGTATCAATCACTGTGGATGTAAGCTTAGAAATATTCTGTAGGCGAGTTAACACTCCAAAACTTTAGGATTCGACATAAAAGGATTAAGGTTTAGGGTCAAATAAAAGGTACAATAAGTCCATAGTGTGTCAACTTTCTTTCATTTCCGTATTATAAGTGACCGTATATAAGTGATTTGAAAATTTGGAAAGTGATTTAAATATAAAAAATAAAAAAAGAACATTGGCTATATAAGTAAAATAAAAAAAACTATAAAAGAAATTTCCCATGTGTACCGTGAAAAATACCAAAAGACGCAGGATTCTCGAGCCAAAAGCGACACAGTTTCAAATCTGGTCTGGAAGGGCTGACATTTTTTTCGTGCTGTAGTACATAAAGGCGTTATAAACGCAATAAACAAATAACCAATAAATCTATAAATCACGTTTTAGAAATAAATTATCTATCAACATAAAAATGATAAGCAAGAGAAACACTTCGTTCATGCTATTGAAACATTTTACTTTCTTTCAAAATATTAATTTTCCCTTTCTAATATCTGTTCTTTCTTTTTTCCTTTTTATCTTCCTTTTACTGTCTTTTCATGAATAAATGATAAAATGCTTGGTGTCATTATTTAGATTTCAGTCTTTAATTTTGAGATAATGCTTAAAGATGAAGTTCTCCTACCACCTTCCAAAAAAAATCTCTCTCTTTCTCTCTCTCTCTCTCTCTCTCTCTCTCTCTCCTTCTCGTAGAAACAAATTTTTTTTTTTAGTTGGATTGTAGACTTAACGTAATTTAACGGTATCATTGAAAAAAAAAAAAAATAAATAAAATTGAAATTCATCTGAACAACTTAAATAATAACTGAAACTGGTAGTTTTAAGTTTTATTGTTCAGTAAACCAAAATTTAGAAAACCTGGAAATTATGCACAATAGAAAATAGATAAGTTTATTCGGATTCATAAACATATAGGATCGGATAATTTATTACTTTAATCCTGGTTTTTATATTCGTATTTGATTATTTTTTCCCCCATCTATTTTGATTATGAGGCATATCAATGATCAAGACCGCTTAAGTACCTATGATTAGTCACTTAAGGCCGACTGCATCCGCGGTAAGTGGGACGAGTTAAGTAATAAATGTGCAAACAGAAACATTCGAATGAAAATAAGCTCGAATAAAATGGGTCGGTCCAGTTACAAAAGACGGTCAGGCATCAAGATTAGCCGTGTCCTTTGGTCACACGACCTCGACATATTATGGCATTTTATATTTAGACATCCTCGGCAAGGTGTGAATGTGAATATACAATTTATATAATAATTCATAATTATAGGAAATTGGATACGATTTAATCATAAAACCAACTTCAAAATATAAATCTGTTATTATTTTCCCTCTATAATTCATCACGTTGAAGCCAGAATTTGATCCCATTATTACTTACTCTCTTTTACAAAAAATATTAGTACATCAATGATCATGCCAATGTACAATCCAAAAAGAATAAATCCAGCTAAAGGAAAACAAAAAAAAATAAAAATATATAAAAATATAAATCCTTATTCTGGCACTCCCGTAAATAATTAACAATAATAATAATAATAGAAATTTAAAGGATTCCTGAACTTCTTATTAACTTTTTTTTTTCAATTTATTTTATTGCATTTCGTTCAACCATTTTTTTTTTTCACTGGTACCACACTATGTCCGTCATTGTGGTATTTCGAAAAAGGATAGGTTATAGCGAAAAGTACTTCTAAAGCTGTTATTTAAATATAAAAATTATTCTCTTCAATAGGATACTTATGAGGATAATAAATACAAATTAAAAAAAAATTGAAAATAAAGTATCTAATATATGATTAGAATTTCATTGATTTGAAAAAATGAGGAGGGAAAATTAATAGAAAAGCAGTAGCAAACATGCTAAAACTGGTTATCATTTTTTTGGAATAATTTTTCTCTTCCAAAAAATTTAGTACATTGATTATTCATCTAAACTCAAGCAACTCATCAAAAATAGCAACTCAATTTTTGTTATTAAACTGAATCAGTTTTCATTTATCTCTGTATAAGTAATCTGTGAATTGCATGAATCTTAATCCAATTGCATCAACTTTAATCCAATTATTTACGAATATTACAGAGTAATGCGCATCAATTATTATATGTCGTTTTTTTTTTTTTTTTTTATAAATGAGGAACATCGAGGGACTTATCTTGGTAAAAATAAATAATGGCCCACGATTTTCCATACTATGTTCAGCCTTCGAGAAGAATTTGGGTGACTTTCACTTAATCGCCTGGACACGATAGGCAACACAACTTGATCTTTGTATCTAAAAAAAATAATTATATATACCATTTCTGGACTATTAAAGTTCACAGACCCATTCAAAATACCAGCATGTTTTAAACGATCTCATATTTTCCTACTTTTAAATACAAGATCACATATTCATTTCCTTCACTCAATTTCAACGCCAAGGCATTGTTTGGCAAAAATCAAACTATAATACTAATTTTATCCATCATTCAGTTCTTTGAATAATAATGTTATTCATTTTCGATCTCTCAAATACACTCGAGACTTTGAATGTCACTTAAAATATACAGATTAAAAAAAATATTGTTGGGTTTGGGCTATCTCATATATAAGCCAGGTTAATAGGGTTTACATTACAATCATCCTCTGCAGTAGTCCATCAAGGACTTACATTAGTGACTAATGTCCAAAGATTGCAAATAAAGTTAGTTAGGTTTTTAATGTAATCATTATTTTCATCTTTTTGGTGTTTTACTTTTTCAAAACGGTGTTGGATGTCATTAATCGAGGACAAGAGAAACCACAGATGCGAGGCCAGGATCTTCGGGCTAAGGGAAACAGCGGTTCGGAGAGCAGCCCAGAGGTACCGAGAGACAGGCAGCTACTTCAGGAGACCGAGCTCGGGGTGGCCAAGAGCAATAGACCAAGCCGACGACCGCTTCATTGTGATACAGACTCTCCGAAATCGTTTCCAGGCCTCAGAAGAGACGTTTTCCCAGTTTATTGTATCTCAGGGTGTGAATGCCAGTGTGCAAACAGTAAGTAGACGAATCGCTGGAATTAACCTGTACTCTAGGTTGTCTACCACAAGTCCTCTCCTCACCATAGCGCTTCGAGCAACTCGCCTCCTATATAAGTATTTAGGATGTTTGAAGCCATCGTACATTTACACTCAAAAATTTTAATCTTAGCATTTTATGTTTAATAATTGGTGGAAAATAATTTCAAAGATAACAAAATATAACAATTATTTCGTCAATTAGGTTACCTAATGGTTTTTGCTTTTGATTTTGCTTTTTTTTTTTTTTTTAATTTGTTAACACTTTAAGGGTCTCCAGAATCACAAAATAATTTTCATACTATAAAAGTATAAATACATAAAAACTATAGTTGTCGTCTCCTGTTTCTAAGTACGTTTAGTTCTCCTCCTCTGAGCCTTTGTCGATGAACCTTTACAACTTGTAGCTGGTTAATTTAGAGTTTAGCCAGGCAAATCAATGCTCTAAAACTCAGACAAATAGAAACAAACATTTATGAATGCTTTGAAGCATACTTCGCACGCACAATTTAAATAAATACACCCATGCGGCCAGTAATACGAAAGCGACCAATCAAAGGTAAAGCAGACTCTATTCAACCATATAATTTGTCTTTTTAAGATTTTTTACAACAGCGTTTCGCAACCGTAAGACATTCTAAAAAGGTGCATATGTGGGAACTATGTTACATTTGCATCTGGATATTGCTGGATCGATTTTTTATTATATTTATCGAATTTCGCAAGGCGTTATGGGAACAGTTGTGCCTAATAACCTGGCTTCAATGTTGCGTAACAATCCATAGGTGACACATGAATTTCTGAAATGCATTTAAATATCTGTAAATATGTCGTTGCAAAACCAAACTACATAAATGATTTTTCTAATTTTGTTATAAGATATTTTTTATAAGATTAAGATTCTTCAAATCAAATTTAATTTATTTTTTAATGAAAAATATAATCAAAAGGAATAATAACCTACTAAACTTTTTAAAGTTGTTTTTATTGACGAATCTTAAAATAACATTTTCAGCAATAATTAAAATGAAATATAGCTTTTCATTTTACATTCAACGTTTGAAACTATTGTAGTTGTCCAAAAAATGTAAATCAGGAGCTGGATTAGTCAGCTAAGGCGTTTTAGAGATAACTGGAAGATTTTCAATATTTTGATATGTCTACTTTGTCATATTTTGTTTTGTAATTCAGTACATTACAATCGGCTACTTTTAAAGCTGATCAGAAATAGCAATCTATGTACACAATTATATCGGGTATACTAGAAAAAATAATAAATTAGAAACTATAACTACAAAATGAAAATAAAATAATTTCGTGACAAAATGGAAAACTAAAAATATTTTAAAATAAAAACATAAGTAACATATCCATAGTTATTTTGAGTATATAAACTTAATTTGATGCCAAGTAAGCCCCTCTCCATACATGTAAATTACAGGGTATTGTTGGAAACGTAACACGAGATTTTATCTATGACTCCCAGGATTCAGGATAGAAAAATTGGTTATACTTGACGTTAAATATTATCCTTTTTTTTTTTTTGTTCAAGTTTTTCGGCTTATTTTAAATTAGAATATATGATTGCAGACGACCCATTTGAGAAGAATGTTGCAAATTGTAGGATCTAGAGTATTTTATTCTATATAGCAGGTCAAAAAAGTTAATATAATAATAATTATTAAATCTTGCGTTCGTCATAATTTATACCATGTTCTAGTTTTTGATTATTAAATTATGGCTAATTTAACAGAGACCTAGATTCAGAAAAGTAAGAAGAGGTTGTTCTTCCTAAGAATATATTTTTTTTTTGCTGTAACTGGGATTGGTCTATTTTGCATTCATCAGGCTAAAATAATGATTAATAAAATCGAAAAAAGTTGTATAAATATAAGCAAAATCATCAACAAAATAATAAACCAATAGAATAAATGCACTATCAAATGTGAAATAAATAAAGAAAAAAGCAGCTATATACCAACTAAAAATTAGTTAGTTCTTTGGTGAACAAACAAATGATCTTTGATGCATTATTTGAGTACTAGGTGAACAAGGAAGAAAGCGGAGGAATAAATCCATACTTCTTAAATTGCCATTTTCTCAAAATACTTACTTTTAATTTTATTTGTTTCAGGACTATTATGTGGAAGTTCTAAACTCACTAAAATTTGAGCAAAATACCAGTCATGAAACTTTTTAGGTGAATCTAGGCCTTAAAATATTGCACTGAGTAAAATATTTTGGGCCAACGCTCCCAAGGAGCTCCTGAAAAAAAAAAAATCGGGAAATTCGCATACACAAAACAAATTTTATTTTATATCTCTGGTTCTGGTAAAGGTAGAAAAATGAGTTTAGCACCGAAATGCCCCTATTGCCAAGCGAAATAAAAAAAAAAAAAAAAAGTAATGAAAATATTCAAGTATGGTAAGAATCCTAAAAAGATCAAAAATGCACTCAAAATAGAAATCATTTTGGGGAGAAACATTAGTTTTCTCAGAAACCAAGATCAGATTTGGATTTACCATCCCAAAAAACAGTTTATTTCAAATTTTCATGAAAATCGAAAAACAATTTTAAGGCCTAGATTTATCTAAAAAAGTTTCATCAAAATCTAGGTTCACATATGGGATCATCTCCTTGTAAGAACACTAAAAAAATAAATTAAAAAGAGACGTAATAATGGTATACATTTAATATAATATATTAATTTTATTATAGCTCATTTAAAAATAACATTCGATTTGATATCAGACGGTGATCGGAGCTGATTATTAACTGATACTTTTCCGGACCTATTCACGTCGTAATGTTATAATATGCAAATGTTTTAATATATAACAGGCAAGAAACGGCAATAGCTACACGTCCTGTCGAAAGCAACTTTTATATAACCCATAAGGAAAGTGGGGATATGGCATGCCTCTCCGGCAACCTGCTGTCTTAACTAGGTTTTATACCTTTCCTTGACATAGTTATTCATCATCAATAAAAGCCCATTTATTGTTAAGAGTTATGTGCGCTGAGTAAAAAAGGAGGAAGGTTCATAAGTTGCAGTCATTTCTAGAAAAGGTCTTGCGAAGGGTTTCTTCAGGATACATTATGCATTTAAACACTGAATTTCGATGATATGTTATCACTTAAAATAAGTAGAATCGGAAACTGCTCATTGAGATTAATAAGACAATAAACAAGATTGAGATTAAACCCTCTATATTCCTCTAAATACCACCAAGTCTTAATTGTAACTATCATTAAGTTCAAGATCCGAAATTAATATTTATAAAATTTTAATTTTTTTTCCATAATATTCTACTACAAGCAGGATGCCTACTAAAAAATCTTTCGTAACCTAAATATTTATGAGATTCATTTGTCCCCCAAGATAGAGTTTGATATAACTTCCAGTTGTAAGTTATTATTAGTGATTAACTGCGCGTTCTGAAGACTTTGCTCTGTAAAATACTAGTACTTAGTGAATGCTAGTCGCACGACCGCAGCGAATATTTATGTTTAGGTTTTTCTATAGCGTGTTCGACATTTGAGTTCAAATTAATTTAAATTATCTTAAAAAAAATCCCCTGCAGCGCTTAATTGATAATTCCAATTCGATTGATTTAAAATTAATCAGAAAAATAATAACGTATAATACAATAGAAAACATGCTTACTTACAACAGGCCCTCGATAAATAAATTTCAACCTTAAATTGTTCAGCAATTAACCTTAAATGGCTTGACTTGACCATGGGATGACTGGCCTGGTAGAAGAATGCTGGTTGACGAAGGACCAACTTCTTTCATTAAATCAGCTCCACTTCACATTGAAGATGGTCGTCAACACTGATAATACTGAACAAAACCACTTGGAAAAATATATGATTATTTTTTTAAGATTTTCTTCGCCAATCGTGCTAATTCCGTCTCATATTTATAACCCATATTTATATGACCATGTATGCGAAAACAAAAATTAATTTGTATGTATATTTCAATATTTTTAATACATGTCCTTAATAAATTATAAATGTACATTTGTGAAAAATCTGAAATCGCAGAAGTAATTTGTACAATTTTTCAAATAAGTGTTATTGATCGTTCAGTTTTGTTTTTCTTTAACCCCCAAAAATTGCCTTTGATACTTCTTAAACCCTAAAGAAAGCTGTAGTTATTTTTAGGCTGAAAAGGGTGACAAATTGCAATCTTTCCATACATCGAAATTACCATATATCGATTTTTTTAAAGGAACCGTCATGTTCGATATATAGAGGTTCGACTGTGTGTGTGTGTATATATATATATATATATATATATATATATATATATATATATATATATATATATATATATCTAGCTACAACCCTCCCCTTCTGTCCCATTATTATTCGTATTAACTAAATTCTTGAAATTTGCTTGGTCTAGGAATATGACGTCCCTGGTTGATTGTTGTTCCCTGGATGGTTGTTAGACTGAAATTAACTTTATTACTATTAGGCAGACGTAAGAGATGCAAAAACTGAGTGGAAAATAACTCCTTATCAAACATACCACACCATAATAATATATGACCATAACATTTAAAGACTGGCCAGTCAAATCTTTGCGCTACTTATTTAAGTTCCTTTCTAAGACAGTAGAGTTCAACATGGCTACCATCATTTCCTTTTTTTTAAACCACAACAACCCTTAAAGGTTCTTGAGTTTAATATTTACTATTGAAGAAAGTCTTGACCAACGGTTATACAAGGAGATGTTGTGGTCAAGAACCATGCTCAACCGCCAGGTTTATCCTCCAGCCGTATAAAAGGCCAATTACCGACTTTATAGAGGTTTCTCGAACCCAGCAATGATCCACGGCTGATATAGAAGAAATAAATTATCTGCCACAGCCGGATTCCAGAATTAGAATTAGAATTTACCCACTTTGCTATTCCACTCCTCTTCTGTTTCTTTAGGGAATGTATATGTTTAAAAAATAACAGACAAGTAAAAGGAGAGGAATTTGCTACTTTTCAAATCGCGTTTAAACTTTTTTTAAAAAGCATATCTCACTTAATTTACATATTTTAAGCTTTCCTGAGATAAAATTTATCCTTCTGATACTGATTTCACCCTTAATTTTTAAGGATCCCTTGTTCTCTAAAGCTAATAGACTAATATAGATCATATTTTACGGTAATTAAGTCAATAACTGCGGACTATGAATCCTTTCTACTTAGAATATAGACCGAGATGAAACCAACCAATAAAACTACAGATCTTATTTTAGGAATCGTGTGATATATTGTTAATGGACTTTCCACTTCAAGAAACAGACCAGTGAAAGAACGCTGTCAAATGCTGAACAGAACTGCACAAAACTTTTGTGCTCATTCATAGGTGACAACCAATCAGGGTAGGATTCTATGGGGGCGCCATTTAGTCCTTTTGGGCCAGTGTATGGACCAACTTTCTTCCGAACTTTGAATGGCGTAGGTAGGACCATGAAATCGTTTTAAATAATTCGCCGTTGAGGAGAAATCTTAGCCAAGAGAGCCGCCTCAGAACCGATTTAACCTGATTACATTCACCGGACACGTACGTGCCCTGCTACCACCTATTCCTAATAGTTTCACCGTTGCAGGTGTATGACAGCATAAACAATAGCAGTCACAGTCCGCTGGTAATGGCTTTATCAGTCATCGTACAACAGTGCAAAATGAAAGGCATGGAGGATCGCCATTTCATCAAATCGAATTTTAATGAAATGGCCGTTTCTTGCAAATGTGATCACCCAATAATTTTACAATATTACACTTAATTTACCAGCCCGCAGTACGACTTGAATCGTTCCTGAATCTTTAGTATGTTTTTTTATAAAATCAGACTCTCCTGCGGATTCAGATACCGTTCCATACTCATTACAAGATTACTCTAAAGATTTTTGGAAGCAACGGAAAGTACTGAAAATTCGAATATTTCAAAAAATTATTTTAACTATTTATATTTTCTATCATAGTATCATTTATCTAATTTTAATTGGTATCCCTTTCTCAGCCAATAATTTATATATGACTAGTGATACTAAGTATGTTTTGAATTCTGTTTTTTTGCAAATTATAGCGACAATTATTTAGCAGGTCTTTTTTAAAGTTCAGTGAGGAGCAACGGCAAGGCAGATAAAATATTTAAAAACTGTTTATCAATACTCATTTTAAAAAAGATGGGTCACATTCCATTAATTACAAACAATATTTAGCGTTGATAGTGCATATTCTATGCTATTATACAAAGCTCAAGAGTTTACTACGCACTAATTTCAGAAACTACCGGTTTAAAAAATTCGTTTTGCGCTACACAGACCGTTTATGGAGGATGGATTTAGGCATTATAATATCACGACTACGGCCCATAGGAATGAAGCAGTAACCATAAATAAATTGCTAAGAGAAAAAGTGTCGAACGTTTCGTTGTTTCGTCGCCACGACTTCATCTTTCTATATCTCCATCTACACTATTACATAAAGCTGAAGGGTTTGTATGAATGAACGCGCTAATTTCAGAAACTACCAGTCCGATTTGAAATTTCCTCCAGTCTTGTTTGCGTCAAAAACTTCATACTTTTTTTATTTTTATGTTTTATTCTACTAAATTTTAATACTTTAATTGTTATTATCCTGAATTTTTTTCGTAGTCCTAATGGAGACCTACAGCTTAGGCCGAAACGTTGGCACACAATAAAAAAATATCTTCCACTTATTAATGTGATTTTCTTCATTGACCGCACTCTCCGACCAACTTTTTGGTATATAATGAATGAATGACATAAAAGAGAGTGTCAGAAGGGGCTAGAGAGACGTTGTGTTGCAACGATTAGGCCATGTGACCGCTTTGGTTGTTCACTACTGGCGCTTAGAATTGAAGATGTTCAAACCGTAACGTCAGTACTATACATCGCTGCAATTATAGCTCTAGCAGCGAACACTTTTGTTCACACAACAAATATTCAAGTAGCAGCCACAATTCGGTTATTGTTACTTGGCTTTTATTGGATATGTAAAATAAATAGAACAAAATCCTAATTAAGTAGTTAAACCTCCAAGGGTTTAAAAATTTGGTTAAAAAATTGGTTATTACCAATATGAATAATTCGTTATTAACAAGTTTTAAATCATAAAGAATGAAATTGAATTTAAAATCGAGAATTAAATGCATATCCCAAGGATAATGCTTGGAAATTTTACAGAAAATTTGACACTGAACGAAAAAGTTTCTAAGGACATAGGTCAGAAAATAAAATCTTTGCCAGTTTCCATACAAAAAACATAAAATAAATATGTTTTTCGAAATTAATAAAGAAACGGCTTCTAGCGTCAAAAAATCGAAACTAACGCGATTGAAAATTAGATTTGGCGTCTAATGAGACCAATAGCAGTTCGATTGATCAAACACGTGATATTTGGTGAACTGTCGGCGTTTACAATATTTTCACGATGACAGGCGAAAGTCGAACTCCAAACCAACTTGTTATTTTTAGAAAAATTGGTTTTAGATTGTTTTGCAAAAAAGAAAAACATTCTAAAAATAGACAGACCATATTTGTTCAGAAAGGTAAAACAGGGTTTAACAAATACCTAGAACTTGACTTTGAAAGTCATGTCAACTCCGATAATTTAGGAAAGATCGTGCATTGGATCTATCTAGCTACTGTTGATCTCATTAGACGCCAAATCTAAAGCATCTGCTATTGAGGTAGACAAATTTACGTACAAAGAAATTTTTTCGGTGGGGATTTAAATTTTTTTCAGAGGGAGATATTAAGAAGAAGACAAGTAATCACCTAAATATCTATGATAGCCAACCTGGAAATAAGGTTTGAAATGAATCAAAGACAATTGTTAAAAATTACCAAAAATATTACTTAAAATACAAACTTTATTATTTGTCGTACATTTCGGGAGGATATATCCCCCAATCCCTCATGCATATGTCCCACTGTACAATAGGGCTACTGTCAGATCTTGAATGCAAATGATTAATGAGTATAGACAAAAATTAATATAAAAATATATATTAAGATCGGCTTTCAAAGTAGACTTTCGTATTAAAAGACGTTAAAACCGTAAAATAAATCGAAAATCTTAAAATTCATTCGACGGTCAGGCGTGTATTTTGTCCATTTATCTTTTCCAATATTTGATTCAATTTCCAATGTCCTCGGTCCACTTAGTCAAAGGAGACATTCATCTCCCACTCAGACTTCTGTTGAACGCCTTTCACCTTGCCAAAATTATATATTTTGAGGTATGCAAAAAAAAAATTCGAATAATCAGAAGCAACTATTTGCTGCAAGTTTTCCATCCTCCTTCGTTTCTAAGTCATTCAAACATCTTCCACAAAGTTCTCGAAATATACCTAGCATCTCTCCGTTTCTGAAAAAGATTCTGTTATTTGACGTACGAATTATAAATCAGACCCTTGGGATTGAATTATTTTTAGTAGATGAGCGCTTTATAGGTTTTAGAATATTGAGGGACTTTTTGTTAGAAATCAAGTTAACATTTAAAATTGAATACAGACTGAACGATGAGCCATCACCAAATCAAATAATAATAAAATGTGAAGAAGTTGAGATCCCACGTAGCTCAACCTGTCCGTGATCTAAAAAATCAATGGAGGCATCACAAACAATCCATTTGCCTTTACAAGTAGATATTGTAGAGAAGATCGGCAAAATCGTGGCACGGCAAGCCGGCTCCGATTTACGATCAGGAGAACTAGGCATTTTCCCAGTTTTTAAGTGGCAAGATAATTAGTTTTCGAGGATGAAAAAATAGCAGGACAAAAAAATTAACTACTACGGCGCGCTTAAAAATATTAGACTTAAAACCAAGTAATTTAAAAACAGTTTCAAGTAGTTAAATAGTACAAGTAGTTTCAAACTTCAACAACCATTTGAGACGCTCCTTGGCTAAAAGGCAAATTCGCCATGTGACCATAATTTATTTTTTAATCTAAAGGCTGGTGTAATATTTTCTACGGTATTCTTAATATATATTTATAAAATTATAAATTGGCTGATATAATGTACCAGATGTATACATATGTATATTATTATACATTATTATTATACATTTATACATAATATATCAGCCAACGAATAAAGAAAAAAAATTGTGACATGCCGTATTCGCCTTTCTTTTATGGAGGGCCTCATTTAATGTATTTAATAAGAAAAGCGGAAAACAGCCTATCTTGAAAAACCTTAGTATTTAGTTCCATATGTGGGTTTAAAAATGATCATTAATAAACTTGAATCATTAAAATTGTATAATGTTTAGGAGGAAATGAAAAAGGAGGGGAAGCTTAAGATTATCCGAGTCGAATACTAACTATAGGTAATAACTTCTCCGAAGTGTCATTGGCAAAATTTTGAAGATACATTTGTTAACTCGTTGCATGGAAATTGAAAAATCCCTTAATGATTGATAAAAAATCATGAAATTGTTTTTAACTAAAAGGTAATAGAAATAGTGACTAGATAGAAAATAATCAAACCATTGTTTAATCTACCTCTATCAGTTATTTAAAATCATTTTTAAATTTTATTTGATCTAAAATTGAAAAGAATGGTGCCCGGTTTTGCAATTTGAATAATATCGATAGCTATTCGAGGCCAATGGCTAATATCATCGATTATCCAACACTCATAGTGAGCAACGTTTATAGGAAATGATGAGTAATAAAAAAGACAGCAATAAATTTATTTCATTAACCATTCCTGGAAGTTATTCTTTGAGAAATGGTCTAATCAAAAAGATTTGATAAAAACATTTATCCTATTATTCCTGATTTCTGTTCAAGCTGTTGGTCTCATTTCAAAAATTATTATTTCATGATAATTTTCGTATAGTATAAATGACAAAATTAGATTCCACAAGGGTCTTCAAATCCATCAATGCTGTAACATATTATTTAAAGCACTTTAAGAATAACAAAGGTTCCCCTACATGAATGGGTTCATGCTACGTCATCAGTCACATTTTTATCAAAATTGTGATTACACTAATATTGAAGTGTAAAAGGTCCGGCATATCAATTCATGTAATAAGGTACTCATCAGCAATCCATGTTAGTACAAACACCAGATGAGAGGCGGGGTATCATGCAATAAAGGTATCAACTTTTGTTTTTCCAAAAATAGACTGATGCCCTTCTACTATGAATCAAATCAAATATACGCAAGATTTATAAATTATACATCCATAATATTCGTACATTTTGATATAAAGATAAGGTCTGAACCCAAGTTTTTGTCTTATTAGGAATTTTTCACATTTATTAGTCAAGCAAATGTATCTGAACATACATTTCAATATAGGTACTATAAAGCCTAAGTTGGCAGATTACTATTAACCGCGACCTGATTAATATTTTTTTCAATTTAATTCGATCTAAAAAAAAGCAACATTCAGTTTTAAAACCACTTTGGTGTTCTTGTTCCATTTCATTTGAGAAACTAATCTAGTAAATTAAAATAATATATGAATGAAGTGTCATGGATAGCCGGGGCTCTATATCGAGGTCGCCTGTATACTGTTTACACAATATATGTATTTTTTAAAACAGATATAGAGCCTAAATATCGACAGGATATTTAATTTATACCTTTAATTCTGACAAAGGGAGATTTTCATAGATTGCTAAATCTATTTTAAATTTAATTCCGCGTTTTAGTCAGTGATTTAATCTTAGTTGTCGTTCGAAGATTCCAATCTCCGATTCGATTCAAAGCCTTCAGTCTCTCAAATAGTAATAAATTAGTAATCAATCAACGTTTCGTCATTTCCGCCATCATCAGAACTGGAAAATGTTCATTATTGTAGCTCCTGAATTCCTTTTAAAGTGACGAGTTTCCAAAATTATTGCTGAGGAGCCGCAGAAGGCCCGTTATGGTAATCAATGCTGATGTGGAGAGGAAAGGACAGCGGTCAGTCCGTGACGCAACGCAACTGTAATATCTAGTCGCCGAAAAGTTTTCGCTTTAGATGGATTTATGTCTTATAAATTGCCAAGAGGTAACTATGTTTTCCAAAAATCGCCTATTGCTTGTATTTTTTTTTTCATTAATTATAGGAATAATACGTTAATTTCTTTAAGACAAGATGGCTTTCGTAAGATATTTCTGTTCCTGCTTTAGATATAATAAAATTTTCACACATATTTATAAACATTGTGCATTTAAAAAGGTGCTAAATTTTCAAGAAAAATAAAAATCATTCAAGAGAATTTATGTTACACCAATCCAATATTTAAAATTAAAAAAAAAAAAAAACGACTGTTGGTAGCACAGGTGGCAGGGAATGGTACCAGTTCAAACACATCGACTCTCCATATAAACTAACTTGAGTTTCTCCATATATATATATATATATATATATATATATATATATATATATATTGCTGTTAAACATATAAACATTGCTGTTAAAAAGCATTTCTCTCCCGCTCTCACTCTCACTCTCTCCATATATATATATGGAGAGAGAGAGAGTGAGAGCGGGAGAGAAATGCTTTTTAACAGCAATGCTGCCCAAATACTTTGGGTTGCTACACACACACACACATATATATATATATATATATATATAAAAACAAAGAAATCCTCAAAGTTCAGTAGTCATTACACCTTATCAAGGTACAAATATTACTATATTTGTACCCTATCTACTGATAGGGCTGATAAATAGTGATGGGATATTTTTGATTTTTATCTCACCATTAATAGATTCCTTAAATGTTTTCGAATCAGCTACTATTGCCATTCCTTCAATTGCAATGATGAGCGGATAGAGAAAATAAATTTGAATGATTGTATTTGCACACACACACACACACACACACACACACACACATATATATATATATATATATATATTTAATGACTACTGAATTTTGAGGATTTCTTTGTGTGTGCAGTTTACTGGGGAGGTTTCACAGACGTTTCTCATAGAATCAATCCCATTACTCACATGAGAAATCTAGGATCCGAGATACTCCATATAATTAAACGATGCAATAATTGATGAAGAATGACAGCTCACACTAAAAATTTCAAAAGTAGTTAGAGTATAAAATTCATTAAAGGTACAGTATTTAAAAATAATATCAGTAAGATTACATTCGACGTAACTTTAGGCCAATGGTCTTTTGACTTAACAATTCATAATCTATAACGATTTTCATCATTGAAAAAGATGGATGAGACGTACAGCTAACTTTTCCACTTTGACTTTTATCCTCATAACTAATTAACAGTTGTTATTAACTCTATTGGAAGGCTATAAGTTATACAACAATTAAGTAACAACTACTAACAATCAATCTTATCACTTAAAGTTACCTTAAGCATCTTAACTGCAATTATTCACACTTAAAATAATTACTGCTTTCAGCTAATGATTATTTTCTTTCTTCAGTAGCTGTCTCACGCAATTGAAAGTTCAGAAAACTACTAGAATTTCTAAAAAAAATGCTTTTATATTATAATTCCATATAAAGATATTCTATTGAGGATTAATGCCACACATTTTAAGATGAACCAATATTATATTAGCGTTTTTTAATTAAGGCATAATTAATGAATAATTTAATTGTGACAAAAAATAAATCATAAACGGTTTGATGAAAATTGATGATGATATTGGTCATTGTTAATAATTGAGATGATCGCTCTGACAAAGGGTTACATAGATCATAAAGATTTATTTCCGGAGTTGTAAGCAGTTAAAATATTCACACCTTACGATAACTAGAATAGGTTCGTCAAAACAAATCATTATCGTTTCTCGCAATTTAGTTGACTTTGATATGTAGACGGTATTATTCTACAACAAAGTGATTCTTCACGTTTTGCAAATTTTATGCGTCTTGTAATTTTATAATTCATTAATTTTTAATAACTCCATTCTAAAGTTTTAATAAAAATAAACTTTAGAATGAAAGACTGCTTTGTGTTTTTCTTCTGTAGTTGTGCATAGAACTTTATTTGTAAAGATTTTAAATAAACATGAAATTATGCAGGTGGGTAAATACCTTAAAAATAGCAATCAAAGAAGATATTGGTGGTCAAACTGGAAAAATGGTAGTAGGTAAACAAAATTATTGAAACATTGGATTTTTATTTATTCATGCATATATGTTTGTGAGAAAGCTTCTCCCGTTAACCCCACTCAACCGGCATCAGCTTCTGTTCCTCTTTGGACCGACCTAGGCCGGAAGCAAGGGTCAGGGCTTAGTGAATGGCGTAAGTAGAGGCTGAAAAAGGACTGTGGCCAGGCCGAGGCGGAGCGGAGCGGGCCGGTCCTAGTGGCCGTCCTGCTTAATAAGAACCATTTTATGGTAAATAATATCATATGGGTAGAGTTCGTTTCTATAAGCCTTTCTTTTTCAGAGGAATTCCTCATTCCTGATTTAATTTGTGTTCAATAAACTAATAAATAATCAAATTAATAGTTTATTATGTAGTGATGGTAGACAAATTGTTTAATAAATATTAAACAATTTGAATACATGGTATATGAATTATCAGTTATGTAATTAAAAGAAGACAGACCAGACCCCTCCGAATCAGTGATCACTGGGTACACAGCCTGAAGAGCCACCAAAGAAACGGGTCCTCTGACAAACTCTGGAGTTAATGGGCACGTGGCAGGCACTGTTTTGTCTGCAAATTATAGCTCCTGTGCGTTTCATAAAACTCTCTTCCACGTTGCGTAAACTTCGGCTCAGGGTGTGCAATGTACAATCCTGCCGTGCCTTGGCGTGGCAGACTATAAGAAAGTTAACTACTTTAGAACGCTTTGCTAATTGAGCGCTCTTTCTGACTAATTAAAATTCATCGCGTTAGGATGAGCTTAAGAGAAAATTCTCAATACAGGGGAAGATGTCCAGTATAGGAAAAAATGACAATATAGGAAAAACATTAACTCGAATAATATTAATCAGAAAATCATATTTCGCATTGTAAAATTTGTTCATTCAATGATTCCTTATCTTAGATTCAACTAATTATAACTTGAATTTATAAAAAAATATTTATTTTCCGCTGGACTAATAAAACCTCAAAACTTACCTATCAAGATGTACCTATTTATGTACCTATTTATGCTCTTTTCATTCAATCGGCGCTACAACTCGATGTCGAGTCTTGGCCTCCTGCACCAGCCTCCACCAATAGTTCCGATCCTGTGCTACTGCCATCCAGCTCTTCACACCCAACATGGACCTAGAATCTCCAGCCACTCCATCACTCCATCGAAGACGAGGTCTTCCTCTTCGCCTTGTTCCATGTATCACCTCCGTCACTATTTTCCTTGGCAGATCATTCTCAGCTATCCGAGCAACATGTCCGGCCCATCTCAATCTACAGAGCCTCAAACACTGCACCACGTCTGGTTCCTTAAATAAATCTTTGAGCTCCTGGTTTGTTCGACGTCTCCATACCTGGTCAACCATCACAGCTTCAAAAGACCATCAAATTCAGCTCATCAATTTTGGAGATAGTTCACCTATCTGAGGCATAAAGGAGAATTGGCCGGATATTCGTTTTGTATAATAAAACTTTTGTGTCCTTAGTCATTGCACGGCTCCTAAAATATGGACTGAGGCCATAATAACAACGGTTGGCGCTTAGCACTCTTCGTTTAATTTCTGAATCCACAACATTGTCATGGGTTATGAGTGACCCGAGATAGATAGACACGGCCTGGGGATTTCCTCTGTGACCATGTATTTGGTCTTTGCTGCGTTTATTTTAAGTCCCATTTTTCTCGCTGCTTCTGCTAGTTTAATGAATCCATCAGGGACAGCCTGGAAGGATCATCCGGCGATATCAATATCATCAGCATAAGCCAGAAGTTGTACAGTTCCACCCACTTGAATACCAGATTCTCTAATGGCCTTCTCCAGAGCTAGATCGAATAGGAGACATACCAGTGCATCCCACTGCCTCAGTCCTTTCCCAGATGTGAATTCCTCAGATCTTGCTCCCCCAATCTGCACCATACATCTCACTTCTCTCATGGTGAGTCTTTCCATTCTAATAAGCTTTTCCGGGATTTCAAGCTCTCTCATTGCCTTGTAAAGTTGTTCCCTGTGGACACTGTCATAAGCTTCTTTAAAATCCACAAACAGATGGTGCGTTTTAAGCTTATATTCGCGCCCTTTCTCAAATATGATGCGTAAGCAGAATATTTGGTCAATAGTGGATCGTCCTTTTCGAAAGTCACACTGGTACGGACCCAAGATCTTTTCTGCAAAGGGGAGTAAGCGCTGAAAGAGGATGTTGGACAGCACTTTATATGTACAGGAGAGTAAGGAAATGCCTCTATAATTGCCACAGACCAGCCGGTTACCCTTTTTGTGTTTTTCAAGTTCCTTTGTGGATTTTCTTATGAGGGAAGAGAGTACTGCCAATAGTAAGATCTCGAGAGGCAGCAAAATTTATAAGTCTTACACCATTGTCATTGCTTGACTGGTGCAGACTATGGCGACCAATAATTGGGTGAAATATTGATTCCTTCCCCATTTTCAAATCATATTGTGGGCAGGCATCCACAGTTCTCTCCAGGAGCTCGTAAAAGGCATCTTTTTCTCCATCTTCCGAAACTTTCGTGGGAGCATGCACACTTAAAATGGAATAGCTATAAAATGTTCCTTGGATCCTTACTACTCGGATTCTTGGATTTACAGCTCTGAACCCAATTACTTGTTGTCGCTATCTCCCTTTTAACACAAATCCTGTACCATATTCATGCGATCTCTCACTACACCTGTAGTAAATGGTGTGGCGCTTCTTCTCCATGATTTCCTGATCAGTCCATCGGATTTCCTGGATGGCAGTAATGTTCAGATGATATTTTCCGATTTGTTCTAAGAGTAGTTTTAGTGCTCCAGGTCTGTAGAGAGTTAGGACATTCCAATATCCTAAGTTGAAGTTAAGCCTGGGGTTGCCGGATCGTTTCCGTTTTAGGCTATTTGATTCCGAGGCTGTTTTAGGTTTCAGGATATATTTATTTTCGGGTAGCGGGGCTATCAAACCAATCTACGCACCCTAGTCTGCTGGTGGGGCTGCCACCTTTGTGTCTACAGACAGACACCCCCTCTGGGGCGGCTACCTAGGAAAGGTGACCCTAGAGTATGTACTGTGCATGACCTTGTGTACAGCGTGCTGTATTTGTATACTGTGTGAGTGATAGTGTAAGTGTACCCCCAACCTGGAGGACCAGTGGTTGATTGCGGTACTATGACCGGCCGATGGGGCCACCACATCCCTACGCCAATTTATGCTCTTACTAACCGAAAACAAACTTCGTTGGTATAGCCATGTTCAAAGAATAGGAGAAGAGAAAATTAATAAGCAGATCAACAAAACAAAATCCAATGGCCAAAGATAGAGAGGTAGACCCAGATGAAAATAGGACATCGTGTATATTATATTTTGTTCACCAATTTTGACGTCTACCTTGATCATTTTATAACACTTAAAAATTCTATAAAAAAAAAGGAGAAAACTATATTACTAATAGTAGTATACTAATATCTAGTAATATAGACATATAACTATAAACACACGTGTCGTATCTGTGATATATAGGCAGTTGGAGCTGACTACGGATCATGAAAATACATACGGCTTTGATTTCTGAAACTTCAAAGCATTTTTCCAAAAAGGTTAAGCCTGGAACGAAGTCCATGTAGCTTCGTGAAGATAGTTAAGTAAAGAATGTCACGTATACATTGACACAAAATTAGCACTCCTGTATTGGCAAAACTTGCGTGCCAAGCCCTATATATAAGTTATTAGCTCTATCAATTATATTATATTTTATTTATCAAAAAAGCATCTGGAATGATCCGAGATATGTATAACTTTCGAGTTATTCGAAAAAGTAAATGGATTTCCATGAAAAAAAGCGCAAAATAATTTTAAAAACATAGGTACAAAGTCCAATAATCCGATCTTTGCTAATAGGTATTTATCCGATTAAGATGATATTTTTTTTTGAACATTTAATTAATTTTTAAGAGATTACATAGAATTTTCCACAAAATTACTTTTGGTCATAACTTTTTTTCCTGTTTTTTTCCAGGGGATGCACTTTATATGAAAAGTTAAAAGCCTTTAAGATGACTTTAGGCAAATTTAATCAAAATCATTATGACAGTTTTATCGCTAAAATATATAGAAAAATACGTTTTTCGACTATTGCGCCAAAGTCACATAATTAATAATTAACAAAATCGGCCCACCGTTTCAAGAGATCCATTGAACAAACACAATGACACACACAAAAAAAAAATAGCCGAGAATGCATTTTTGAACTCAGATGGCCCTGAAAGATCTCTTGTAAACAGGATACTGAAAATTTGATCCGATTATACTACCTTGAAAGTAAGTAATAATACGTGAAAGGAAATAATATTGATAGTAAATAAAATTGAAAACGACAGTCATGATATCGTTAGACTTAGAAGCATTATGATATGTTTAGCCACGGTTAACAATAATTAACCGTTAAGTAATTTTTCGGTTTTTAGCTTTCGCAAAATATTGTGCTAAACATAGCTCGAATAATAATTATAAAAATTGTATAAATTAATTTACAAGCATAGCAACGTTTTTAGCATTGTCGAGAATCTCTATATTTGCATTGTCTATTAGATTCTGTTCACATAATAAAAAGTAGATGTTAGGCGATAGAAAAATTATTTTCCGTAGAGTTACCTATCCTGAAAGAACAAGTCGTTAGATGAAACATTGAATCATCAAACATTCATTTTACTATAATTATATTTCGCTTATAAGATTAAAAAATCCTCTTCCGATTCATGAGGGAAAGCAAAGGAAAACTTGGTTTTAAAGGAACGGGACAAACCGTACAGTAAAAAGCCGTCTAGTGTGAAAGCGTTGTTCAAACTGTAATCCTTCACTATTTTGAGTCTCAGGCTATGTTAGTAGAATGTTTTAGCAATCAGAAATGTCGAGCCATTGCTTATGTTCCTCTTCTTTTACATCTGTCCTAATTATGTCAGTTTATTTATCTGAGGCCAGAAATATTGTCAAAGGAAACATTAAGTATAATGTCGCAGCGTGATTGTAAAATATTGCGACATTGTGATGAAATTTCATTTTCCATTTTTTTAAACAGGTCTGTAGGTCATTGCTGTGGTTTTGCGTCTTGTAAGATCATTTCAGGTAATACTTTTATATTAGAACGTATATAATTATTTATCCAAGTACTTCATAATAATAATATTGAAAAGATTCAGTAATTTAAGACTGAGCATCTCTGAAATTTTTCTCTTCTCCAGTCAGGATGCGGAACTGGAAATAAATTAAATGAGTTAAATTAAATAGAATAAATCATTGTGGAAATAAATACAGTCTGTACAAAATAATCTTAGAATGCTATTTTTCAATTTGGAAGAAGAGTGCCACAAAACGAAAATGTGGAATTTTAAAATTTGCCTAATTGGGTTTATTCCTGTTCATTAACTCACTGATAAAACATCAAATTGGACATTTTCTAAGTCAATACTGAATACTAACCTTTTTTGTTAAAATAAAAGTTGATATTCATTTTTTATTCATTTAATCATGAATCGTGAGTCAAATTGTGATAGTTTTCATAAAAAAATAGAGCAAGCTCCTTTAGAGTTTACGCGTAGCAAAGAAAAAAAAAAAAACTTCAACAAAAAAACCGTTTTATTAAACAATAAATTGAGTTTGTAAATAAAAATCAACTCAAAATCAGTACAAAATAATATTTGTAACATAAATAATAACTTTTTCAATTACCTATTCATACAGAAGCAAATTTGACACCAGCAGAAGAATAAACTAGTATAAGTCATTACATCATTAAAAATAATTTATTAATATATTTATCAAGATAGTCTTTATAAAGTTACTCCCTAATCACAGTTTGAAGAAAGTCGTTATATTTAACTAGTGAATTTATAATAAGCTAAACTAACAATTTCTTTTTTTTATTGCGGTAAATATCGAAATTAAAAATCTGGCATTTTTTCTTAAAGAAATATATGTAAATAAAAGCTTTGCAAGGCAAAAAAAAAAGGAAAAATAAATTTTATACAGCGGCACTATTCTTCCAAATAACCGATATCGAAAATTTACAAAATATTATTATTTGTTCCAACACATGGTCTGAATAAAATTTATTGTATGCTGTTTTTGTAGCAACTCAATATATGTTTAGGCAGTATCTTATAAAAAATAAAGTATTTATTTCACTCCTATTATTTATTTATCATTAGAAATTCTCTGTATTAATTCACAACCAAATAAATTATTATTATTACTTTTTCAAAGGGCCTTTAAAATATTTGTATTCAAATTATATTTCAGCATCTAAACCCCATATTTTAGTCTTAGCCTGCTCCAGCAGGGACCGAACTGTATTCGATGCCGTAGTCTTCCATTCGCGATTACCGAGCAGGCTTCTGACGCCTATGACGACACAAACAACCCTTTGTAACCTTGGTCGTTCCCTTTCAACTCGATCCTTCGATTAGCTCGTTGAGCACTTTTTATTGCTCTCATTATTTCTTTTCCTTCAGTGGTACTCTATCAATTATCTGGTTGAACGGTTTTATCTGTACCCTTAGCTGGAACTGTTTGAAATCCTTTTACTTCCTAACTCACCTTCTAACTCCGGAATTGCTATATATATATATATATATATATATATATATATATATATATATATATATATATATGATGGATAAACACGATCTACTATGAATAAAAATAATTCAAGATGCATACCGTAGAAAAGACGAAACCACCCACTATTGAAGAGGTCTCAAGAATCAAGTTGAGGCACATCAAGCTCTCATTGTAAATAATGTAAACAACATGATGTGAAACTTATTGAAAACAAAACTGATTGTAAACATGATGCTTCTAATTGAAAAATATTGATACTTATCTTCACAATACCCAAAATATTACTTTTGATGGATGCAATTTTATTTGTAGATATTTTAGTGTTATTATGTGAATGTTATTGTTGCTGTTTTAATGAGAAATTGATAAATTTTTGATTTGGAGCTTTGTACTTTTCAAAATCTATTTCTATAATAATAGGTTTGCATTTTATTTAAGAAGTCGAATCTTTAATACTAATATCATAGGATAAGGTAGTGGTAGTTATCAGAAAAGTGATATACAGTGAATAAAGTCTGGAAACCCCTACTATAATTGATCATAATTTAGTAATTTCATCAAATAAATTCGGGCCCTTTTATTTTAAAGAAAAATTAAATTAGTAATGTTCAATAGCTTTATAAATTAATTATCTATATATTTTTTCATCTACTATCTAAATTCATGAAATGTCACTCATAATAATTCTTGACCAGTTTGGCCTTGATACCAAAAGATAAGCTTACTGTATTATCGAATTTGTGATTGTTTGATAAGCGAACGTCGAATTGCAGTTATTCAGAATCCGTGACTGAAGGAAACCCTGACCGGGAGGATTATTGCAGGTGATGGCCCCAGATAAATTGCCTTGTTCCATGATTACATGATTTATGTTTTTATTTCCTTATTATTTAATATTAAATACGTTTATGTCCAGTTTTCCATTTTTTATTTTGTTTATTTTTTTTGTTTTTATTGAGTTTTTATTATTGATTATGTAGTTATTTATTTAGGTTTACTTAATATTTAATATTGTTTGCTTTCGTGTTAACTTAGGTGCATTTATATGGTTTATGTATAATCAAGGATTTATGGATTAATTCATGTCACATAATATTTAAATTTAAATAATTTGAATTTAAAAAAATGTTATTATATTTCCTAAATAAACATACATTTCATTCGTTTATTCATTTATATGGTCAGGTTATACTGAAAAACTAGTATTAGCATTAGTACTAATGATAATATTACGAAAAAAAATAAAAATACATAGATGATCAAATTGGTAGAATCAAACCAAAAGAATGATTAAATGAATTAGATCCATTTTCTCGAATATGTTATACTTGTAATGTTGATTTGATAATATATATATATATAACATATATATTATATATAAATATAAATAAATAAATAAATAATAAAAAATAAATAAATATAAATATATAACATGAGATTTGTATATAGCATTGCATTCTAGTGCAATATATGTTATAATAATGCATAACATTCTAGTTATACGCGGTTCAAATTCGTTTATTATTCTTTACTGGATTAATGTAGAAAAGATTTGAATAACGATTATTTTACTCCTCTATTTTATTCTACCATAAAAAAGACATTTGAGCAGGAATTTTCACATTTTAAAATAAAATTAAAAGAAAAAATTGTTTCTTGATTCTTGAAAAACAAAATTCTTACATTGTTCATGAATTTTTTTCTTATTAGTAGTGTAGAGTATTGTTTTCATGTTCAAATTTTCCGAGACCCCTTAGTTTACTCATTAAGAGAGGGAAATAGTTACTTATTCATTAAGGGTCTAGTACTAAATTCGTCATCCTCAAGATTTTTCACCTCGTCTGATGACAAATAATTCAATTTTTATAAAGACTAACGCAGAGAAAAATGGATCAAAAATCATAACTTGTTTAAAATGGTGTAACGAACTGGTCATCCTTACCAAAAGTAGAGAAATATGTTGGCGATTTTCGTTTGACTGGATAATTAGCCATAATTTTAAATTAAATAGATAGTCAATAATCAAAATGTTTTAAGTTAATTAGATGTAAATAAATTTCATTGTTGATGTTGCTTGATCAACTGTGATGTTATTATATATTTTGTTGACTGCATCCTGATTATTAGTTCATCGTAAATAAATTTCGTTTTGGGAGTTATTTGCTTTTGAAGTAAATAGTAAATTGGGAATTTAATTGGGGGGCGAAATTAGGTCCATTCTTTAAAAATCAGAACATTTAGATAAGTACTGATTTTGTATGCTCAGAGGAAAGATTATTTAGTTCTGTCCAATAACGATCCAAACATTTGCTGGTATAGAACAGAGCTTCTTGTATCAATGTTTGGAAATTTCGGACTTTAGGTTAATATTTGTAATTTCTAATTGATTAAGGAGATGATATTTGTGCACCTTCCCTTATATGAAAGAAAACAACATTAATATGTGTGCATCCTTTAAATTTAGATCTTATCAAAAAATCTATTTGAATACTTAAAATTTACGAAAATTAAATGTACCAATCCACCATTTATATACATTTTCGTTAATAGGATATTCAAGACATGATCCGAATGCTAAGCAAAAATATCGGCGGTGAGCAGGGGAGTGAGGGCAGGGGATGTAGGTTATTTCCTAGAAGACTGTTTAAGGAGAGGAATGTTGGCAGGAACGAGAAAGCTGGAGCCGCCACATTCTTGACAAGGTCCTTCGCGCGTCCAGCTGACCGCACTGGCTCCGCACCTCCCCAGCCCGCGCCGCTATTACCAAAGTATCTGGTTTCACTCCGGCTCTGAAGAAATTCAATTGTATGATTTGCAGGATGTTACTGCTAGCCATGAGGAAGAAGGACATAGCTGCTTAATTGCTAGAGATGTTGCTTTTTACTGTTTTGGAACAAAAACCACTGAATTTCCTAAACTTAGGGAGAAAAAAAAAAAAAAACATATGGGGATGGATATTGCTAATAAACATATAAAGATAGTTGAGAAAAATGTAAAAGTTGAATACATCGATATAACTATTAATTCTTAAAAATACTATCTAAAAAAAAATGAGTGGCTTTGTTAAGTTGCACAAAACAATTACTAAAATTTCTTATTCAATGATAAAGAAATTTTTCCATCTAGAATAATTCAAAATGACATTTCCTTGAAAGCTGAAATCGTAATTTACTATCTACTAGTAACTATAGTACTATCTACGTATTTACTAGACTACATTGTCAAAAACATTTGTAGGCTATATTATAACAAAGTTAACAATTATTAAGGTACAGTCGGAAAAATCCTTCCTGAATTTTAAAACTTCTAGTTTTTTATTAACTGAATGGATAAGTATATTTTTCCTAAGGCCAAAAGGACTCAGTTTTTAAATTAAAATGTGTAAAATACTATGCCAAACATTGCTTTGACGTTTCGGCGATCATATATGAGGAGGTCAGAAACCGAGTGGTTTAAGTGCAGAAATTTACACTTGAAATAATACCAATAATTACAATAATACCAATTGTGATAAGGGGATCAGAAGCGAAGAGGTCCAAATAACAAAATAAATGAATTTATTTGCAAAGAGATTCAAGTAAAAAATATGTTTTAACACTGCAAAAAGTAATTACCTATTATTATTTTTCAAAATTATGACAACAGCCCAGAGTCAAAGGACGGACCCAGTAAATAAAAAAATTCTTAGAAAGTTCTAAATTTAATCTTAAAGTAAAGGCAAGGAAATAATATACAATCTCAGGTAAAAAAAATCAAGGAAAAACGAATAAAAAAAATGAAAACAACTCAATATTAATATTTTGTTACTTGGACCTCTTCGCTTCTGATCCCCTTATGTTATATTGGTAAATTACATATTCCTGGCTGGATTAGTTTTTATTTTTTTTTACTATTCAATGCGAGCAGCATGCCATTATATTTTTTTATATATAAAAATAAAAATAATATTATACTTTCACTAATTATGCGTTTTAAGATCAGTAAATACTATACTCATATCTATTAATCACCACTTCTCCGTTCCTCTTTTTTTTTAAATCTTCTGTTTTTTTAGTATTATTATAAACCTGAAAATACTTTATTTCTTTATGCAAATAAATTATTTATTTACCCTTAACACTGCTAATCCCTGAAATGAATCGGGTAAGCCTCATATTCGTAACTAATCGTTGATATAATATAATTGTAAGTCTTGGAAATCTCTAAACCTTTTCTTCAATTGGAAAATATTTTAGAAATTGCTATTAATGTTAAGAAATTTGCATTTTCTTCGATTCCACATTGTTAATCCTCAACAGAAATTTTTTAAACTGGGTGCTCTGCTAACCTGTCAATTTCGTCATATGTTAGCTTGCGCAATACCCGCATACAACTAGTTTCACTGGTGTCTCTTTGTTGAACAATTATCTATTTTAACAAATAAAGTATTTCCACATGAGAGAGAGTTTGTGTTAAAAGCAATGGTAAAGGCTATTGACTCTTTCGAAAATATTACGAAAAACTAAGAATCTTTCGAGATAAATCCAGGTTAAAAGAATGATTATTACTTTTTCATGATAAGGCTTGGACTGAGGAAAATGTTTGAATTAAGTTTATATTATACCGCAATCCACTCATTCTATCACTTACCCACCTGTTACACGGTCAACATGAACAGAGGTTATAAAGACAATGGTCTAGAGATCTTCTGGCTTACCAGCAATTCAAAATTAGAACACATTATCAAGCAGATTGAGGACAAAAAAACAATGTCATCGAATTTTCTTGATGTGATGCAACGCATTTGCAAATTTAGTATAAAAGAATAAAAAATAGGAAAGAAAGAAAATGGTGATGATGATGATGATACTGCTTAAGCCGCAAATATACCTTCCAATGGCGTTGCCAGAGGGTCAGTGGAGACTTCCTCCATCAAATATACAAATTACTTTTACATATTCTTATCTATAAACAAAAATTCTATAAATCTATTTAATATTATTTTATAAATAATTTACCTTCGCATATAATATTATAAATAGAAAGGGGCTCCCTTAAATAACCGTTTCTTTTAACTAAATCTGCCGACTGCCGACCCTCCCTCCCCCCTCCCCCTGAAACAATATCCTGTATATATATATATATATATATATATATATATATATATATATATATATATATATATATATATATATATATATATATATATATCAGACATCTCCGAAACCCACAAAATCGTGTTCTTGGGTTTTTAAAATGCATCCCTGCATACCCCGATAATCTTCATTACAGTGCAAAATGCTGTTATTTTCGGAGAAAATACGACTATTAAAGCACTAGTTTGGGATATCATTGGTTATTAATATATTTTGTTTAATTCGTTTCACTTATATATCATATATTTCTAAGGCTTTTGAAGTCGGTGAAAGAAGTAAAAGGTTTACTTCCTTCACCTTTAAATAGCAGGTATGTCTTACAAGTGCCAAAAATGACAAAATTCGTTACAGAATAAGTAAGTCTATTCTGAAAGAAACCAAAAAGAGATAAAACAAGTTTATAGCGATGATGTGGAACACTATACACTGTAGGCTTGGTGTAATTCTTGGACGAGTGCTGAAATATTTCCGAAGGATATCCGAAGTCCGTGATAAGTTGAGCCACATGCTATTGCAATAGATCATCTGCTTGAATGAATTTGACTGTATTTAATAAAACAATAATTTTCTGTAACTTTTATTTTTTTTTTTAAACTGATAATATTAATATTTTTTACTCCTCCACGGATTTTCTGAATTTTTGATATTCGAACGTATATTGGACAAGCTGTGTTCACATCGGCAATGACTTCACAATCCTTTAGCAATATATGGCAGTAGGTTCCATACCCACTTTCCATACCCTTGAAAATGTTTTGTTATGGCTTTCGCAATATGGAGAGAATGGCCTGACCAATATTTGCTGATTCATCTTTTTCTAATAAAGTAAATGCCTAGAAAAACTTTAACCATACACGGTACGTTTGCGTGAACAATTTGTTGATAAAACCAAAGATACAATACTATATACACATCGAGGTTTAACAAATATTTATATTGCTTAGTCAAAGTATCTTTGTCTATTCTTGTCAAACTAAGCAATAATGCTATGCTTTTAGTATTAGAAAATTTTGTTCCGTCCATATCATGTACAATTGAAGTCTTTGCTTCCATTTGAAAGCAAAAAGATGGCTGTAGACGGGTATTTGTATTATCTATTTCAAAATATTTAAATCTGGAAGAAATGTGGGACAGTAAATTTTTGAACTCTAAGGTTGCAATTGATAGTGCCCTATAATAAAAATGTTTGCGCCACAGAATCTCACCCCGCCTCCTCCGAGTAGCTCCGAGCTTGTCTTCAAAAAACTTGTAAGGCGCAGGGTATACATACGTTTTGGTTAATGTTGATAAACAGTACATAAAAAAAAAAAGGAAATCGTCCACCATTCCGCTCTACAATTTTTTTGCCCTAGACGAGTCGCCGGCTCTGCGGGCATACAACTACAAATAAAAGCTTTTTTATACTTTTTTTTTTTTTATACTGGACGGACTTAAAACTTAAACCAAGTTTATATTCCAATTTATAGTTTATATTCCATGCGTAGATTTACACATGATAATTACTTAAATAACAGACATTGTGCGCAGCTTTAACACTGCAGTAAATATTTTGATAAATTAATTAAGAAGTTACAGGGGTCATAAGTCCACTTGTCATCTAGGTCTGATTTTAAGGTTATGTGATTTCAATTTCATTTTAAGTACGATAATGAATTTAAAAGTTCGTGGTTGATGGCTAATGGAAAATTCCAATCGGTACTTAATTTTGTGTAGGGTATGACGTAACGGTGACGCAATAAATCTTATTAAAGCTATCCACTCCAGGATGTTTACAAGCTTTAGGTGAAGTCACAGCTTGATGCTTTCACCCCTTCCAGCTCATGTTATAACAGTGTCTGGCTATAACTGACCACAGTAAAAATTAAGAATATATCAACAATTAATATAATAATTTTACTTCAATAAAAATGTAAACGATTAAAAAGGAAAATGAATTTTCATTTCATAAATCTATGTACATTAATTTGATTCATGTACATAAAATTCAAGTACACTAAACATGAAAAATGAAAACTTGAAAAGAACACAATGAAAAGAACACAATTACTCAAAACGTGAAGGTGGAATCTAAAACTAATCCAACTTAAAATGGATGTGAAAATAAGTAAAAATACTATAAGTAGGACTATAGGGGACAAAGGGAGCACTTCTCCGGACGGTAGAATTTTGGGAAAGATAAATTTCGCAAAATTTTAATTATGAGTTAACCTTAATTCTGGTAATATGATTTAGTGTTAATAAGGTGATGATATTTATTTCGAAATATCTTCCTTCCTTTCTTCGTCGAACCCCCACCTACCGCCGTTGCAGTGTTAGGGTTCCCTTACTGAGCCTGGACCAAAGATCTCTTTCTCCTTCTCCAGTCCATTGCTCTGGATAGAAAGGCTTCTTTTATGCCTTCCTCCCATCTTCCAAGAAGGCCCTCCTCTTGGTCTACGACCATCTACCTATGTCCCATAGGTTATTTTGGCCATCATTCTTTCATCCATTCTGCGGACATGTTCGTACCAACGGAGTTGATTCTCCTCAATCACTGTTTTTACTGTGAAGTTTGTACTTATAGTGGTAATCCTTGTTCGGTCGCGCCTTATTTCCCCTCCCCTTTCCCCCCAATTCTCCGGAGGAATCTCATCTCGGAACTCTGCAGTAAACTCCTGTGCTTTGTCATAGTGGTCCAAGATTCACTGGAATATCTCAGTATCGGGACGAATGTGTTTTTGTAGATACCTTTGTTCCTCTTGATATCTCTCTACGGTTTATGAAGCCCATTTTGACAGCATTGAAAAACTTTCCAGCCGACAGTATTCTTTCCCTAATTTCCGTATCAATAAGACCATTTTCCGTTAGGTGTGCTCCTAGATATTTAAAGCTATCCACCTGTTCTATTATTTTTTCATGTATACGGACTGTACGCAAGTTATGATCTCGGAGCTTTCCAATCCTCATTACTTTCGTTTTTTCTTCGTTTATCTGCATGTTTATTTTTTTCAAATCATCTTTTAGGATCCATATGTTATTCTGAAGATCCCTGCCGTCCTTTCCAAAAATAACCGGATCATCAGCATAAGCCATTAACTTGTAAATAACTGGTCTCAGATATCGGTATCCAAGATGAAATCCCCTCATTTTAGGTTTGGCTTTCTTTAAAGCTGAGTTCAGTGTGCTGAGTGAAGTTTGGGACAACAGTCTTGCCGGATGCCAGTGATTGTTTCGAATTCTGTAGACGTGCAGTTGACTGTCCTCACTACGTTTCTACATCTTTTGTAAAGGCATTCAATAGCCATCTTGAGTCTCGTGTCCACTCCCTGCTCCTCCAGGGCCCTAGCTAAATCTTCCTTTCTCGCTTGGTCGAAGGCTTTAGTCAGATCCATAAAATAGCAGCTTATCTCTTTCCCCTTCTCGATCAGTTTTTCGGAGATTTGCCTCATAATGAAGATTAGGTCTTAAGTGCTTCTGGTTACGGAATCCATGTTGCTCCTCATACAAGACGCTGTCTATCTTTGTTCTCAGCCTTCTTTCCAGGATCCGTGCATATATCTTGCTTGGAACACTCAATAAAGAAATTCCTAGATGGTTTTCACACTTCCGGTTATCCCCTATTTTGTGAATCGGAATGATGGTGGAAACTTCCCAATCTTTTGGAATCCTTTTTTCCTTCCATATGAGGTTTATAAGATGGAGAAGAACTTTCCCTCCATCTTCTCCCATGTATCTGAGCATTCCTGGTGTTATAAGATCTCTGCCTGCTGCTTTAAGCAATACTGCCTAATTTCATGTTTAGCAGTGCTTCATCTAATCCTTCTTCCTCTATAAAATCCTCCTCCTACCAGATTATCTGCTCTTTGTGGTAGTCACCATTGCCGCCAATGTCTATTTCACATGGAAATTCTTGAAAATATTCTTTCCATCGGTCCGATAATTCGAAATATATTACCTGAAATAAAGAAATAGAATAAAGAAAGGATATAATCATGAGATATCAATGGAAATAAAATCCGCTAAAACAGAATTGTAGTGGTATTGGCACTAAAGTAATTAATAAACTTTTCATTGTTCTTATTTATAATGACGTTGGGATTGCAAATATTGCGATAATGTAAAGATCCTGGAATATCACTTGAAATAAGAGAGAAAACTGTCTTGTTGGTATATTAGGTAAAAATAAAATAATAAATTCATTGTAAATGACCTGGATGAAGTAAAGGCTATTGAATGCACATAATGGCTCTTTCTTCATTACATGGAGATCCACTTGAAATAAGAGAAACGACTGTTTTAATTATAAAATAATAGATTAATTATAAATTGGCTGGATGAAGTAGAAGATAATTAATGTAGAGGATTAGGGATTGATCCTTCTATACCGTCATGCAGATGCCAACTGAATGCAGAGGATGGCTTTCTTGCAAATAAAAAGTATTACTCGGTATATTACGCAGTCATTCATGAGTGTTTAGTGGAACATCTAAAAACTGACCGCTTCCTGCTGGAAGGTATTAGTACTTGTGCACTGGGCCTACGGCGAAGAGCGTTCCACTTGCAGTCATCGTGGCTATTGAATGCTGCCACTTTCACACAGGAACATCTCAACCGCCATCTATAGCTCCTGATGAAGGAGCCAGTCAGAAGATCGGCGATGAAGAGATTGATTGATAGTCTCCTCGTCGGCTCGTCGTGGCAGGCACGTGCTCCCATCGTAATCGAATTCCAGTTGTATCATTATCCTTCTCGTTGTGGCAGATATGGTGAGGATGTGTATTGCATTTGGTGAACTGTATTTCATTTAATTAATGAATAACCTTTATAAATTATAAACATTTATAAACGTTTTATGTAGTGTAGTGTAACTTTTATTTTTAGAAGATTTATAATTTTTTAGATGAATTAGGAGGCATAAAAACAAATGAAATACTAATTGATGAAATGTACTAACCATTATCTGCTTCAAAAACTACATAAATTAATTAATTACATAATAATAAAATTGACAAATTCCTGATGCACCGTCCCTTAAAATCGAGACAAGGCCTAATCATTTGCCACCAAGTCTAATTAATATCCTGTAGTTGACCTTACATAAGTAAAATGTGAAGGTCGGCAAATAAAAAAAATATGATATGTAAACATACTGGTTTAAAATATCATTCAGCCGTTGCTTTGAGAAAAAGGAACTTAATAAATCTCCTATTCTGCAGGAGATGATTAAGAGATATACTAGAGCAAGCATTCTGAGAGTATGCATTTTTAATTATCCGATGGCTCTAAAGATCTGATGCGGTGCGCGCATTACAGAGATTTCCCTTATCACTCTATAATAATAATATTTTTAACATAATTTTAAAGAGTTCTTGCACTTCTTCGCGTTTTGTCCCACGAAAATACAATGAAATTTTATTATCCAATTTTGCTTTTGATATGATTTTAGTACGAAAATTCTCTACACTATATATTTTTGTTTTATCAAGCTGAAAATATATTTTAATAGGTTCGATATAGTTCAGAGTCTCTTAGTGTCACATATTGCTTATAAGATAGATGTGTATTTGCTAATACTGGTTCGATATAGATAATTAGATTTTTTTAAATAGATGGTCCGATATTTTTTTTGAGAATTTAATTACCTTTCATGTGATGTCATACATAGCTTACCTTAGAAAGCATACTTTTTGAGTTATTCGCAAATAAAATTTTCAATTGTTTATAACCATTTCTCTACATTTTCTTGGTGATATACTAAATATATAAAAAATTAAAAAGGCTTCAACGAAAAGAATTTAGGCAAGTTTCATCAAAATCGTTACAACTGTCTTCGAGAAAATTTTAACAAAGTGAAAAATCAGTGATTTAAAGTGGTTATTCGATTTTAACGAAAACGTTTCTGTAACATCAATGGCATACATCTGCCTTAAATAAAAAATAAAACAATACATAGTTTCAATTCGTACAAGTTTTCGTATAGCTAGATTGTTAACATACATACAGACCATTTTGCGAGACAAACTCATTTGAAAAAAAAAAACATCTATTTCCGTTGAAAACTTGAATTCGAAAATTTTCACGATTGCAATACTTCCCCTTATTGTATATTTCATATATCGGTAAGGAAAAGTAAAAAAATGGGTATCATAGTTCATAAATTAACAGAATGATAACGCAAAAGTTTTTAGTATATTAACGACTATTTCCTATTAATGGGGAACTATCCCAACACTCTCTCAAGTGATACTTTCTTATAACTAATTAATAACACCTATTTTATATTAATATCACGTTTATACAAATTAAATCTGAGTTGTCATCTTAACTAAACGGAAAATAAATTTCAATTTTTCTGAATGCACTAAACGTTTATATGCGATTAATTATAAAATTTTTATCACGACTCATGGATGCCTCGCAGTGGTCATAATTTCATAATTAGCGCAGCAAAACAGGATTTGTTGAAGTACTCAATGAAGTTCAGAATAGTCGATATTTCTAGGAGACTGCTATATATGTACCTTGGCCCTGAAAGGATGAACTGAAATGTTTACATTTTCCTGGCTGGCGAACTTTTTTTGTTCCAGGTAAATCAGTTGTTTTCTCTCGCCAAAACAAAAGGTGTTTCAATTATTAATTGATTACTAATAATAATATTAATATTAATATATATTAATATTAATATTAATAATTAATTATTAATATGTATTTATTGATTTCCTATTAATTAATACCGTTAAGATATTGTAAACAAACTAAAACCTTAAGATATCTTGATAAAACAGAATGGTTGAAACTCAAAGCTCTCAAGAGAGATGTAGAGGTTCGGGAAATGATGATGATTATACAAGAACGATTCTCGACCACAATTAACGAAGAATTAACGCTGATTAATTTAACCAACGATGCTAAAAATTTAAAAACACGTTGGAAAAGTTTGTTACGTAATTTATCAAATTTCAACCATCGAAATGAAAGGTGGTTTAAAAAAGTACTTTGATATTACTTTTCTGTCGAAAATTAGACTCATTGGAAATGCTGGTGAAATCAGCTGACGGCAGTTCCACAAACCAGTGATCCTACGTTAACATCGACTATCACGAGCCTCGAGAATCTTCTACATTGATTCAGCATTTTGACAACATCGGCTAGTGAGTTTTGAATTAATGTCGATTAATTTGATGATTACGTAAAGGAGACAGCTGAACCATATATAAAAGAGTTTGTACCACTTGCCTCAATCTAAACACAAAATTTTGATTCATGGAGAGGTCATCTAGGACGCTGGTCTACCATCAGGACAACCAAGAGAAGAATGGCAAGAATATGCAAATCATATGTTCAAATTCGTTCGAGAACACCGTACTCGTAAGGACACACGATTCTCCATGAATTATGATCTGCTGCGCCATCTTCTTTTGTAGTCACCCGTGCGTTTCCGAAACAGACAGTAAGGATCGGTTCCATCCCAAAGATTTCCCTCCAGATATGTTACCACTTTTAAAAGAACCTAATTTACTATTACCACCCACCTGCTCCTCTGATGTGTTATGTCTTATTACCACAAGACATTAAAACATGTTTATTTTATGCTATTCCCTATCGTTTATTTATTATAACCATTTCTCACTGTTTAAATGCTGAAGGAGAATGAAAGTAAGTTTTTATTTTTGTTGCCTCTAAATAAGTTTCAATCTCTCTAAGTTTCAATCAATATTTTCTTTTAAGCGATCAGCTGATACGTGTTTTTCCAGTATTTTTAAAAATTTAAATAAAACAACATGAAACTGGTAAATAAATGCGACCAAAAGATAGCCTATAAATTTATTCTTTTTTCTTTCACATCATGTCTTCAGATAAATCAGAGATTTCACTTCAGCGGTAAACCATCACAATGATTTTTTAACGATCATTTCTTCCCTATAATTTTGTTTACTATTTATTCCGGTTTGTCACGATTCGTCTTTGTTATTGCCATGTTTGTTTTTCTACTATATATAATCATAAAATAAAATAAAATAAAAATCATCATGTATAATTTAAATTTTTGAAAAACTATAAACTTATATTTAATTGATCAAATTTAATAATTTTGAATAATACAATTTGTTTTTTCTTAAAGTTCTAAATTTAATTTTTTACGCTTTCAGATTCTTCCTTTCCCTTTAATTATAAAGTTAATTTCAAGAAGATATAAAGACTGTAATGAAAAATTACGTTTGTACTTTACTGTTAAGCATGGAAAGTGAACGACATTAAAATACGACTAATAGGAATTGCTGTGATGTATGTATATATATTTATATTCACACGCTCTCTCTCTTATACACACTCATGCAATCACTCACATGTATTTCCTGGAGATAATAAGGAAATTTTTAAGATAAAGAAACAGATAAAGGGATTTTCAGAATAATAATTTTATTACTTTTTCTCTGTTAGCCGTACTTATACCTCAGACAGGAGAACTAATAAATATATTAATATAATACCACTAAATTAAGTTCTATTTATTTTCGCTATGTTTAGTTATATTCATCACCAGGTATGCTATACCTTGACTTCAATGACGGGCTTGAAAGACTCTTCTTCGTTTGTGAAAACGCGAATATCTAGATCTTGTTGTGAATTAGGGCGAACAAGAAACGGTGGAAGGAAGGGTTACCACATCGTATCCTTTAAATTAAGCAAAGAATTGTCTCTATTTTACTTACCTGAACATCGCTTGGAATATGAACTACGCTAGGTATAATTTCGTTATGCTTGGCGCCAATCGCCTTTAAGGTATGCCTTTTCAGAGAATTTTCATACATCGTTTCATAACTATTTTCATAAGTTGGACCATAACAAGTTATATCAAGCAGGAATTTTATAATATAATCAATTACTAATTGTGTTTAGTATATTTATTTACAAAATAATTTATTTATAAATTCAAATCACGAATGCACATTAATTTGTAACTAAAATTTGAAAACCAGTTTCCTAAACGAACAGAGAAAGTAGTCCTATAAATATTTGTTATACAATTAAATGTGCATAAAACATTTTTTTTTGTTACACAATGTCATATCCTGATTCAATGGTTTTGGAAATACTTGTTGTTGAACTGCATAATCGAACTTTGTATATTTGAAAAACAATGAAAAATATTTGGTGAATAATGAAATATAAAAAAGAATTTACCAAAATGTCACGCCACAAGAATGGATATAATTTGGATCGATTTTTTAAAATTAAAAATACGTGTAAAATATTTTTGAATTTTGATTAATCAACATATCCAAGCTAAATGTTAATTTAATTAAATACGCGCGGATGATATAAGAATAAAGAAATAAATGGTGTTTAAAAAAAAAAAATCTAAAAACAAATATCATATTTGAAAACTAAATATATATATATATATATATATATATATATATATATATATATATATATATATATATATTATTTATATATATATAAATATTTTTTTTTAAAATTATTTTTGACTTTTAGTTTGCTTTCATGTCTTTATTCTGCTATTGACAAGACCTTTTATGTAAACAGCTTTATTTTATCTTCAATTTTGTTTTTATGTTATTCTCAGGAGACCTTGTGTCTCGGGATGCAAATTATTTCTTACTAACCTGGAGTGAATTAAATGACCGTAGTTTTTGTGACCCTTGACCTATAATCATCAACTGTTACTGATTGTTAAGTAGAACCTTGGTTCTTTATGAATAAAAAATTTGGTTCCTCTAAGGAATGATTACCAACAAGCAGTCCCATTTTGGTCAGCCTGCGTAATATTTAATGGCTACCTAATGTATTACAGTATCTAAATTGGGGTCAATTAACTAAATGGACTAAATGATACGCAAATGAAATACATGGATTAAAATTGATAATTAGGCATTTTCACAATTGACGCCCATTTAACATAGTAAACGGCACGAAAAAATTTATTAAGTTTCGACATGTTATAAATAGCCCCCGAGCGATGTGTTTCTTATGACTTTTCAACGGTGATTTCCGAAGGACAACGAGGCCATTATTAAATCAGACACCATTATTAAAAAATTGCTGAGATAACGAACGTAGAGTCCGCTATGGGCAGCTTTCTCCGGGTCTTCCCTCCAACTGGAGCAATTTATAACCGGAGTGGGAGGTTTCACTCTCCAGGAAGAAGGTTATCCAAGAGCTGGATCGACAAGGTCTCACCAAGCCCTCTTCTCAGAATATGAAGTCACTTGTTTTAAATAAGAAATATTGCCACATAAAGATACGCAAAAGGCGATCATTACTGGAGATTTATTTAGTTTTGTAATTTACAGTCCTTGGTTGGATTACAATTACGACATACTGAATTTCCTTAAAATGCAATGATTATGTTTTAATGACATCCGGATCTGAAAAAAAGAAGAAAAACTACAATATCTTGAAGTTTAACTATCTGAAATGAAAACGTAAGATATTTCTTTAAAATGATCTTATAGATAGTTTAGGTTTTAGAAGTCTTTGGTTCCCGAAGTAAAAAATATTGGTCGGATCCAAACAGAACACTTCATTTCGGAATACGGTGTACCAGTGCGTATCTCAGCATCTAAATTTGCACCTTTTCATGCCAAAACAATGAAAGAATGAAGAACTATTGTGCAACATAAATTTAATTTCAAAATAATTTTCTTTATTAGGAAGAAAAATTAAGTGTGCCAATATTTTGTCGACCTGCTGTATCAGAAATTCAAAAAACGAAAACTTTATTGATGTTCTAATACTTTGGTATTTAATAGTTAAATAATCAAAAAACATACTTTGAAATGCAAAGAAAAACTGTTTGAAAAATGTTTCGCTATAAAAATTGTCAAAACATAATATTATAATAAACATTTTGCAAGCTTGCTAGAAATTAGAAATGTGAAAACAGATTATCACCTGTTGGTAGTTATTAGATCATAGTTATTAGACAAGCTATTCAAAATGTCAAGGGAAACTCATCGAAACAGGTTTCAAAACAATTCATTTATGTTATTTAATAAAATTATTTTGCTCAGCGGGAAAAGCGATACCTGTAAGTCAGTCGTGGGTAATAGTACACAAGTTTCAAGAGTCCACAAGTTCTTCCCAGCTGCATTTTTAAAATATACCACCGAATTATTTTAAATAGATATTAACTTTATGTTTAGGTTCATTTATTCATATAATAAAATAACATTTCTTTTTTTTTTTTTTTTTCAAAGGGCCGTTTATTTGTTGGTATATTCCATACATTTGTATATTATGTAACTAGCATTGTTTATAATAACAAATATTCTTTAATGAGTTAAAATATGTGTACATTGTATAGAAACATTATAATAAGTAATAAACAAATATTTTACAAACTTTATAACAAAACATGAAAGATTTCTGATATGAATATTTAACAAGAAGTATAGTACTATATGTTTAATGTTTAAATACATAGAAAAAGGTTCATGACTAAGTTCATTATTTCAAAACTTTCCGCCTCTATAATTATTATAGAGCCGGAAATAATTATAGAGGCCTCATCAGTTTGTGAATTAACATAGAAACGACCATAAACAATAGTTAAATTCTTGGTAATAAAGCTCAGGATGGAAATAATTATATAACCACTGTAAGCCACATAGCTGGTTCATTCAGCCACTCTCCGAAGCCCCTTTTAAGGAATCGTTGTCCGAATCTGAAGGTACGGCGAATAAACTATAGTTGTACCATATATACATTTTACATTTGAAAATAAACTTGAATTTTAATCTTAAATTAAAATTTTTAATCCCAAGCACTCATCGTGGTATTGCCACAAAGCCACTTTGTTGTTATCGGTATTGCATCTTATATTTCAAGTTATGTCTCCAAGAATGGTAAATTTAATTAAATCGTGTTTACAGTTTAACGATTATGTCTTACTAAAAAAATATTGTTATTTATATGCGAATATTCTGACAGATTCACAGCTCTTTTTATTGAGTGAATGCTTTGTGAGAAAAAAGATTTCGTTTTATTGAATTATTTCATCCTCCCCTCGTTCATAAAAATTTCTTTTTACTGAGCCCTACTTCCTTCCCTCATCTTCCGAGTCATGACTTATTTACTGAGGCATAATTATGACAAAAAAATGGTTACTGTTTTCGGCATTTGATTCTGATATGTTCTTTTTAATGAGTGCTTTCGCCTTTATCTAGTTATTTTATATTCATGAATAGGGAAATAAATAAATAAAATACATCTTCCATTGATTTATAAATCATACGTATGAATTGAGCAGCAAAATTTCCTTCATTTATCATTGCAAGTTAGTATTTCTCGAAGGAAAAAAACTGTTTTCCTTTTGACTAACTTGATTAAATTGTTCAATAATTTCAAATAACAAGAATGAAGGAATGAATGTTCATATTGTATCATCATCATTCAATAATTTCAAAAATACTATCACCAATTACATTCAATGTTGTTAATACAGGAGGGAATCTAACCAAAGATAGGTGTAAATGGCAAGGTGAGTTAGATCATGGATGGCCTTGATTAGTGCACAGCCGATCCTGCACCATTTGGACGGAACTGGCCGGGAGCTGGTTCCGGTCGCCCTTGCACCTACAGGAAGTGCCGAGCAAGGATTTAGAACTCCCCTCTCACCTGTGCACTCTTCGGATCTAGCTCTCACTCCCTTCCGGCGTCCTGGCGCCTTTTATCAATCGGCCAATACCTCAACGGCCAGCATAGCAGAAGAGAGAGAAATGGAGGAAAATGTTGGGTTTTATAAGTGGCCTCTTCACTGTAAAAACCCTTTCATAAACTTATTTAAATACACTACATAGCGAACAGAAAATAGGCAGAGGCCATCCAAGTATTATGAATTTGTATATATAGTATATTATAATATGTTATTATATCATGTAATAGCATATGCATATACGTCCACCATGATCCGTCATTTTTTCACAAAAAATAAATCATGAAATTCAGTACCGAATTAGAAACTATAATCGAATAGGGTTCTATCACTTTCTGAAGACTGAAAAATAGACCTGAAGCGCAGATGTATTCCACATAACACATGGAACTCAAAATTACTGCAACAAATGAATCACATCCCAACTGTAATTCAATTGTCAATTTTGATTGTTCTATGTCTATTACGATGTACTACATGGTCGCCTACGATGTATTTACACGTATAATACTTTAAATATAATATTAAGAAAACATATACATATATAATTTAACAGGTACAATAAATAAAAAAATCTGGTGCGGTGCGCGCATCACACAACTTTCCCTTAAAGCCCTATAATAATTATCTTTTTAATATAATTCTAAAGAGTTCACATAAACAATACTTGAAATAAACTCAGGAGCATTCAATTCTTCTCCCACTTAAGTATAATAAAATAGTTTTTAAAACAATTTTAGTACAACAATTATGTACACTACCTCTATATTTTAACTTTGTCAAGTTGCAAATATATTTTAAAAGTTGCTGGTTTAGTTTCTATGGAAACATTTTCTTTCCATTGAATAATGTGAAAGTATAAATTATTAAGTTAATTTCCGTTTTTGTATTCTTAAATTACTTTGTTACAGAGCGTAATGTTTACAACAGATTGGCGGATTGGTGGGAGGAGGTTCGGTCGCTTCTATCTCCTTTCGGATGCGCTTGGTTATCCATCTATTTTATGCTCCTCATAAAATACACTGTATCTTTACTAGTACTTGTCCGATTTTGATAATTTTTTTTTTTTTTTTTTAGATACTTTAATAACCTTTCATACAATTCTGTACATAATTTACTATAAATTGCATATTTTTTTAAGCCATGCGAAAATAAAATATTCTTTTCTTCATAACTTTTTTCCTGCATTTTCTCGGTGATTTACTACATAAATGAAAAGTCAAAGGCCTTTATGAAGAATAATTTTGGCAAGTTTCATCAAAATCGTTAGAGCCGTTTTTGAGAAAAATGTAAAAAAGTGTAAAATCCATGATATAATAGCTATTTCCGGTTAGTCCGATGCGCTGTATCTTTGCTATTATTGGTCCGATTTTGATGATTCTTTCATTTTTTTTTAGATAATTTGATTATCTTTCATACAAGTCTATAGATGATTTACCATAAATTGGACGCTTTTGAAGTTATGCGTAAATAAAATATTCTTTTCATCATAACTTTTTTCCCTGCAATTCCTCGGTGATGTACCATATATATGAAAAGTTAAAGATCTTTATGAAGAATAATTTAGGCAAGTTTAATCAAAATCGTTAGAGCCGTTTTCGAGAAAATTCTAAAAATGTGTAAAATCGATTATATGAAGTGGCACTTGTTGATTTTGACGAAAATGTTGCTGTAACATCACATGCATGTGCTAACCTTAAATATGTAACACATCTTACAGCTTTCCGTTTTTGAGCTAGACTGATCACATACACACAGACCTTTTTGCGAGACTTGGTCATTTGGACTCAGGAGACCTTAAAACATGTATTTCCGTTGAAAACTCGAATTCGAAAATTTTCACGATCGCAATACTTCCCCTTACTACATACTTCGTATATAGGTAAGGGAAAGTAAAAAGCAATGTGAAAATGAAACAATAGCCCGAAAAGATTTCCTCAAATTAGAGCAGTGCGCTATAATCTTAATAACTCTGAAGGGAGAAATAGAACTTATTATAGAAATGGAATTGGAAGAGATAGAACGGGATGATGCTGAATCTTGGCAAAAGGCTTTGTTGGTGAATTGAAGGAGGACGATATTGAAAATCGACAAAGTTCTTCTGAATAGGATTTGCATTATATTAACACTGGCTGCATTCCATTTATATCTAGAATGTTTTGAAAATACAAACATTTGTTCTTGTAACATGGTTATCTAATTTACCAACCATTTCATTATCATTATACATTCATTTAATTATTAACAGTTAATTATTTATGAGTTATCAATTTAGTTGGAGAAATACTGCGGAGAGTACCAGGTATTTTCATCTCTTCAGCATTTCATATGAAATATTTTTACACTTGACTGTGCAATATCGATTGAAAATGAATCATATGTTGAAAACGGTCTTATATTTCAGAAACTATTTTTGATTTGAGGCTCAAATTTCAGCAGTTTATAATAATATTCTTCGTAGAAAAAACAGTTTTCATGATAATTGCCAAAAGTTTCAAAATGGTGATTTCTCGTTTTTAGGAAATATTTTTGTTTTTTTAAACTGTAAGTGAGGTACTATTAAAGATATTAGGGCTATAATTTTAGCGAATTTATTCTACCTTAAGAAATGTATTTATTGTCATGGTTTTTTCTTGAATAAAATGGAGCACGGTTGGAAATGGTGCGTCAAGGTTCAAAATTTGCATTTTTATTATCAGTTCAAACCCAAAGAATTTATCAAAATAATAGACCAACCCGATCTTTTGTACTTATGAAATGCTTCGTTTCTTGACTGATCAAAACTGTATTATAATTTAAGATAAATGATCACATTAAACGAGAAACGTTAATCGCTTATGCAAAAAGAAATATATTAAATGATGATTAATGGGAATAACGAATAAATTAATAAATAATTATTACATTTTTTGAAATTCAAATTATACCCAAGGGTTTGAAGAAGTTTAATTTCATAAAAATAAGAAAGAAACAAAACTGTTAAGTGGATTAAACATTTTGAAGAATAGCAATATATTGGATTATTTTTGTCGGAAGTAGTTTTATTTAAATTTAATGTATTTCAAGGAAAATGCATGCCCAAATACCTATTTTACTGTTTTCTATATTCAGGCGTAATAAAAATGTTAGTTGTTAGGTACATTTTTTGTATCGTAAATCTTGTGTAATGGTAATCCTAACGTTACTTAATATCGTTTGTGCCTAGAATAGAGAAACATAATACAACAGGTATAGGTTTATATCCCTGGGTACAATCATATATTTAGTCGTATCTAATTTATAGGTTTACAGATCTGATCTTTATCTAAATTACATCTATTGTTGTTTTGGACAACAACGGATGGAATTTATCAGCTGTAGACACCTACGTTCCTACTATGTATGTGTATTGGCTAAGAGGACAGAGGTTTTTGATTTGAAAAGTTGAATATTATTATTATTAATTTTTTCTTTTGTTTCATCATATCAACTTTATAATTACCTACAGCAAGATAAATGTGTGGTGTTGGTACAAGTTATTTTTTGGCAAATATAGGATTAAATTATATTTTATTATTTTTAATGAACTTTATCTTTGAGGAAAGAAGCCAATGGAACAGTGTTCACATCCTATATGAACACTATTTCAGTGACTAATAGCCTATCCTCAAAGGTTAAATTCATTAAATAGAACAAAATATAATTTAAACGTACAGTCACAAAAAATCTTTTTTTTTTTTATGTTGTAAACTCATAAATTTTCGGAATACTTTTTATTTTATTATCATGCATAAAATTTCATCATCTTTAAAGGAAAAAATAGATGAATGATCGAAATCGTTTAATGCAGAAAAGCAAGTGTGCACGACAGACGGAAAATTTATATTTTGTAACACATGTGGCAAGCAAAGTACATGTGAAAGTTAATTTCAACTATTACAACATGCAAATATAAGAATTTCTTTCGTTCATAAAATTCAGGTTGTTATTCCAAGAAATATAAATTAATCTGAATACGCTTTAAGGTTCCCATTTATCTGTTGTCAATTTGTATTGATCAGAGGCACTAAGAATTGACAAAATAAAGTTTTTCCAGAAAAATCTTGCCTAATCTGTTAAGAAAAATGTATTTTTTATCAATTATACATTTAATTAAAAGAAATTATAATTGCATATTTTGTTGCATATTTCTCAGTTTTTCTTATATACTATATGGTATATTTGAGAAGCTTTTGATGCATATAAATCCGGTGGCTAGTTGTATGTATTATTCATCTTCAACTTCGCTATAAAATGAAAGAACGTGTAAGAGTATCAACAGGTATTGTCTCTTACTTACCTATTATTAAGAATGACAAAACTAATTATTTAATTGCGACTATATTATTCTCTTTCTGAATACCTATGTTTCATTCATTAAGATAAACCGATATGGCCCATCGGCTCCCTCACTCAGCGAGATGTATTCCTCAATGAAGTGTTTACTATTCAGGAGCTATGCGGTCGCCCGGATAACCAACAAGGGCGAAGTGTGGGTCGACCGACATATCTTCTCGGGACCTTGGCCCTTTTAAAAAATTATTTTCATAAGAAAAATGCAACATCCTTACGAAACCGTGCACAGTCAGCTCCAAGAAGAAGTTTGTCCATTACGGCGGTCGTAAAATAGTATTAATTTAAACTCTAAAAAGAAAAATATTATAATTAAAGTATCATGAGATGGTGTTAATCAAGTGATTAGAAATAAATTTTGCCAATAAATCAATCATTTGGATAGGAGAACTGATGGTATACTTATGACATTAATTTGAGAATTCGAAATACAATTTTTCTAACTCAATCATCAGTGATCAGAAAATGTAGAATTTCCATTCCGCACTTACAGTATTCATCTAAAAACTATGCAATTCTCAATCTAAGTTATAGTATGTGATTAGGTTCCAGGGGACACTCCTATAATGCCAGTTTCGATAACTTATTATGTAGGGTGATGTAGGATAAGTGCGTTTTCGGGATATGTGCGTAATTGTCTCGTTAAATCCAAACCTTCAACTGTTAAGACTCTTTACAGAGCATGGAGCCTAAATACTATATGAGAAATCAGGTGAAGTATACGAGTAGTAAAAATAATTATTCCAACCTGTTGATAAAGTTGTGTCTTTCAATTTTTGTAATACAGTTGTATCGGTGTTTATCAACCAGGAGGTTTTTTTTTCTTTTTCTTTTTCTTTTTTTTGTAGTGAGCGGAACCTACAGAAGCTGTTCTTCAAAATACTTTGTACTTTACATTCCTCCTTAACGATTTTATATTTTATAAGCACTTGTCCGAAGTCACCCAGCAAAACATGATAGTAGGGGTATGTGCAGACCTCTGTTGTGTGACAAATGTACATTTCCCCTTACGAGCATGTTTTGTCAAGGCAACTGCAGACTAGAAAATTAAAAAAAAAAAATTCAATACATTTATTAAATTATATTCCACATTCCACTTTCAGAACTCAATGAAGATTGTAAAATGTGAATCTCGGACAAGCTTTAATTTTTTCCATGATTTACACGAGCATAATGATCCTCCGGAAACCGAACTAATTTGCACTTGCCCCAAAACCACTTTTGCTTGAATAACGAGTCTTCCAAATACCTTATTCTTCTTCAAACTTCCCATTCAAATGGCTAGGTCAGAGAATGACAGAATAAAGTTGGCGGTACTCCAGAGATCTTCCATGCCAGCCTACAGTTTGGTCACGAAAACAGTAGGTTTAGGCCACCTTTATTAACCTCCGTTACTCCTCAATAAAAATGCATGACTGTAGAATGTGTTGAAGTCTGGATGTTGATTGTTCCACCTCTCCTGAATCAACGCTTTATTTATAGTTTTAACTTCCTCCAGTCGACGTATGGAGGCGATTTGAGCTAGTTTGGAACCTTCCTTAGCAAGTTTATCAGCCAGCTCATTTCCTTGTATTCCACAGGGCCTAGGAATCCACTACAGGGTAACTTTTTTATATATAGTTGTAAGGCGTTGCAGACAAGAAATGTCAGCCCCGCTTTCCACTTGGTCTTTAGGTTCAAAAGGACTGCTGCTGGATCGGCCAGAAAAACAATTTTTGATTTCTGAGTTCTCTTGAGGTCTATTAGAATTCTCGTGGCCTCCAGTAATGAATCTTTCTCGGCTCTGTACTTTGTAGAGCTGAACCCCTAGCAATCGCCTTCTCTAGTGCATGACCGTTTGGAAATTCTCTGTGAATGGCTCCGCCTCCATTTCTAAGAGCATTTTCGGCTGAACCATCCGTATACATTCTGGTTCATAAGCTTTTTGAGTAGATTTAATTCATATATTCGAGTGCTCGAGCTGTAGTTTCTAATTGATTCTGGTCGCATTTCTTTCTAATTCCAATAATAGATGGATAAATGGAGGGTCTGCGAGGGCATGATTATGGTGGGGAGTCGTCTTTTGCCTTCTTTATTCCGGGATGGATTTCTTCTAACGGAAGTTCTGCTTTTATTGAATGCGCCAGCAAAACATGATAGTAGGGGTATGTGCAGACCTCTGTTGTGTGACAAATGTACATTTCCCCTTACGAGCATGTTTTGTCAAGGCAACTGCAGACTAGAAAATTAAAAAAAAAAATTCAATACATTTATTAAATTATATTCCACATTCCACTTTCAGAACTCAATGAAGATTGTAAAATGTGAATCTCGGACAAGCTTTAATTTTTTCCATGATTTACACGAGCATAATGATCCTCCGGAAACCGAACTAATTTGCACTTGCCCCAAAACCACTTTTGCTTGAATAACGAGTCTTCCAAATACCTTCTTCTTCTTCAAACTTCCCATTCAAATGGCTAGGTCAGAGAATGACAGAATAAAGTTGGCGGTACTCCAGAGATCTTCCATGCCAGCCTACAGTTTGGTCACGAAAACAGTAGGTTTAGGCCACCTTTATTAACCTCCGTTACTCCTCAATAAAAATGCATGACTGTAGAATGTGTTGAAGTCTGGATGTTGATTGTTCCACCTCTCCTGAATCAACGCTTTATTTATAGTTTTAACTTCCTCCAGTCGACGTATGGAGGCGATTTGAGCTAGTTTGGAACCTTCCTTAGCAAGTTTATCAGCCAGCTCATTTCCTTGTATTCCACAGGGCCTAGGAATCCACTGCAGGGTAACTTTTTTATATATAGTTGTAAGGCGTTGCAGACAAGAAATGTCAGCCCCGCTTTCCACTTGGTCTTTAGGTTCAAAAGAACTGCTGCTGGATCGGCCAGAAAAACAATTTTTGATTTCTGAGTTCTCTTGAGGTCTATTAGAATTCTCGTGGCCTCCAGTAATGAATCTTCCTCGGCTCTGTACTTTGTAGAGCTGAACCCCTAGCAATCGCCTTCTCTAGTGCATGACCGTTTGGAAATTCTCTGTGAATGGCTCCGCCTCCATTTCTAAGAGCATTTTCGGCTGAACCATCCGTATACATTCTGGTTCATAAGCTTTTTGAGTAGATTTAATTCATATATTCGAGTGCTCGAGCTGTAGTTTCTAATTGATTCTGGTCGCATTTCTTTCTAATTCCAATAATAGATGGATAAATGGAGGGTCTGCGAGGGCATGATTATGGTGGGGAGTCGTCTGTTGCCTTCTTTATTCCGGGATGGATTTTTTCTAACGGAAGTTCTGCTTTTATTGAATGCGCTTTGTGTAGGAATATTTGCTTTTTGATGTGGTTATGTATCCTTTTACCTGTGCGATCCTTTTGTGGGTGATTAGGGATGCGTTTTGCTTTTTAGTTTAAATTAAGTATTTTTATATCCCTCCTATCCTCCAGTCTGAGAAGGCCCGTTTTATTTGTCCGAGTAGATTTTAGACATCCGATAATTATCCAAAGTCTCGGATTTTGGACTACAGAGGTCTTTTGGAAATTGTTGAGTTTGCTACAATTCCCCAACTGGTTTTTCCATACTTCTAACGTCGTCGTGACATCCAGTATAAAGAGATTTCAGAGAGGTCTTATGCTCCCCAATTTGAGCTACATAAGGTTTGATCATTGCGTACCTTGTACGTACTTTCCATTAAAGACTGGGCCAGGTTCGTACTGAGTACTCTTCAATTAAATTATCAATCTCATAAAAATGGACGAATTTAAACATGATTGCCTAAGGAACATTTTTAGAAAAAGAGGAAAAATATAGCTTCAAAAATAAAAATTGTAAAGTTGAACTTTGTAAAATTCAGTGCGCATCACATCATCCTGCCATATTTATTATGTTGTATTATAAGTCCGATCAAAGTCAAACATAATCTAATGAATAATTGTAAACAATGATCTTATACAATAAATACTATAAATCTGTATGCCAGAGGTAATCTGTCACAAATAACATTTTCAAAGCTTTAGAAGAGGGGAAATTGCTTGCTGTGGATACTGCTCAGTTCTTCTATTTGAAAAGAAGAACTTTTTAATACTCTTTTAGCTTATTTAGAATACATGACCTCGGAAAATGTGGCCAAAATAACGCAAATGCGTTAATAAAATCAAAATCAGCAAAATTTGACTTACGGCAGTTTATCTCTGACGTACAAAAATATAGTTAAAAATATGAAATCTCGAAAATTGGAACAATTTAGCTATCTCTCTGCCACGTTATTTATACTGACAGTTAAATAAGGTTGGTTTTCATTAGCTGATTGTGATAAATCGAAATGTTTAAATTCGCTTATTATAGAGCAATATGAAAACGATTTTAGTATTATGGTCACATTTAAAAATAACTAAATTATACAAATATAAGAAACAAAATTGATTTAATGTCTAATGAAAGCAAAAACTGCAAAGGAAAAAAAATTGTAACAATGTTGTCAGGAAATACCTATTATATATTAATAGTAATATTTTGTGATATATGATCTAAATATTTATTTAAATAAATACAAAAAAAATATCAACCAATAAGAAAATCTTCAACCATTAGCTACATCAGGGTACAACATTCTATGGTCTTTGATGTTCTCGACCTTCAAACAGGCGACCTTGGCATTAATAGTGAGCATAATCTTATTCTTGAAGAAAATATTACAAAACATAACCCTCGTTCTCCTTATTTTTTCCTAACAGTAGAGATCAATGAGAAGACGTCTACCCACTTTTTATTCGTGAACTCAGGGACATATTTCGACACCCTTAATGTCATAATCTTTAAAATCCTTTGGACCAATTCATGATACTGTACAGCGGATGAGATCAGTTATTGATGAGGGAAGAATCGAATTTGAGCTAGACTATCACACAGAGTGAACAATTTTGTATTCTTGGTCAAATTTTTTTTTAATATAATTTTTTTTATTTTTGGTAAGACAAATTTCCTGAACCACCTAAGTTGGACGAAAATATACTGTTGAATACTAATTAGAAAAAATCCTTAAAAATCCTCATGGAGAAGATTAAGGCAGTCAAAGCCCCATTCATTGTACATATGAATAATAATAATTAACTCTTTATTCATTCCGGGATAAGTCCCTTTAGAATAAAAATTACAGGCAGTGATAGGTCTTAGAGTAGATGAAATAAGAACACGTGAGTTAACGGATATAAAAAATTCAATGAATAAATGAAAATTACAACAAGTCATAATGTAGTAACTTCTAACATAAGAAATTGGTATTGATGGTCTAGTATTTACGCCTTTAAATGAATAACATATAAATTTAAAATATTAATAAAAACAAAAACTAAAAATAAAGTAAGAATAATTAAAGAGGTACAAAATCTATTAGTACATTTTTTTGAATGTAATGAAAGAAACTCTATTTACAATTCTTTTGGAACTGGATGGACAGGAAGTGATTGAATAAGCAGGATTTTAAGATGCGAAGAGGTTTGGAGCGAAGGATTGAAGAAGGAATGGAATTCCATAAAGCTGAGGATCGGATAAGAAAAGATGTGTCGAAAGCTACGGATCGTTGAACCGCTTTATATAATCTGAAGTCCGAGAACGGGTTATACGGGAATGGGCAGAGGATTTGAATTAAAGGGAGTCGAAGATGTATGATGGAAGGCGGGATTGGATAACTTGTTGGAGGAAGGATGCCAAGATGTATTTATGACGGTAGGAGGGGTAAAGCTTCTCCAACTCTTCGTAAACTCGCGAGACAGAGGCGTCCTTCGAGGTCCCGAAGATGAATCGTACAAAGCAATGTATCAAACGTTTTACTTAGTTGAATGGAATAAGAATATGAATAACATATTAGTAATAACTGGAGTAAATCAAAACATTTTTTTATCAACTTCACGTTATTTATTGAATGATTTTTTAATACTTATTTATAAAGGAGCATATTATAAACAGTCTGTTTAGCTGGAGGTATCGTCAGGCTTATAGCCGAGATATTTATAAAAAAAAAAGCCATATTGAATTTTTTTTCATGTTTGTATAAGTCATGCCATAATGTTTTTCCTTTAACTCATAGAATTTAGGATTAAATCATCTCTCAGAATCAAATCAGAAATGGAGAAATACTTAAACTTATATAATACAGTTATTATTCACTGTAGATCTAATCAAAGAAACACAGTTAGGTGTTATACAGCTTTAATATGTGTTCGGCCTAAGTTGAAGGATGCCCATTGATATTAAGCGCAATAAGATAAATAAATCTTAGAGTGAAGATATAAGAATTACGGAAATAGAACAGTAAATAAAGTTGAATTACAAGAGAGGAAATAAAAAACAGTAAAATAGTATAAATAAAAGTATCAAATAATATTTCACATGCAGATATATAAATTAAGCAAACATAAAACATAAACAAATATAATCATAAAAATATAGAAGTTATACAAGCAAAAAAAATAAAAAATGGAATCGTGCACAGGGCCGGTAATAAGAGAGGGAGGGACAAAGGGGATACTTGCTCCCGACTGAGAATTTAGATGATAGTAAAATTAGAACGAATTTTTTTAGGTTAAGTAAAAAATATTTGTACTGTTTTTCAATTGTTTGGACCAGAGGATTCCAAACTACGGCTCGCGGACCAACTCCTGCCCAAAGGAATCTCCAATCCGGCCCGCAAAGTCTATTTTGACTACACCGTAAAATTTACAGTATAAGTTGCTAGATAGTGGTGGACCAGTAAATCAAACTAACACAAGGCTGCTCCGCTTGAAAATTGGCAGGAAGATTGCTGAATCATACTGATTTCCTCGGGCGTATCTTTATAATTAGATACATAAATAGTTTTTGTACAATAACGGCGCAATATAAGTAATATTTACAATAGTGGCTATTTTAGTCGCATGGACATAGTTTGAATCGGGTTTACAGATAATTTAATACGTGTGCGCTACTGGAGTAGCTCCCATTTTCAGTACTTACAGAGAGAATAAGGGTCATCCCAAAACTTAGTTGGATTTTTAAAATATTAAAACTGCTGGTTAATTAAAATCCTAATCAAAGTCTTAATTTTAAACATCAACTATAAAAAGTTCCTAAATTAATAAGCTTAATAAGAAATAAAGAAAAAACAATAGAGATTTTTGTGGTAAGGTATCGAAAACACCGATGTTAGACTTTTGATGTTTTTAAACATTTATGTATCGATTTTTTTCCCCATCTCGAGCCAGGGAGGTGTCAATGTGGCCCGCAGTCCAAAGAGTTTAGAGACCCCTCACTTAGACCTTAATTCAGTCAATCAAATAACTTAATGCTAGAAGACGGTAATATTTATTTCGAATTACATTAGCTAAAATTCTGCCGACTTTTATTAGAGATGGGGGGAGGGTGTAAGCAGGGGAGACAAAATTCAGCTTCCGCCTGGCAAATATCCTATTTCCGGCACTGATAGTACACTTCAATAAACTTTTACATTTTTGTTTTATGTATATATGTACTTTATTTTCATATGTTTCCATATCAGTGACTATATACAACTTTTATGTATACATACTTTGTCTATTTCATTAATTTCACATATATTGTTTTACTGTTTTATATTCTCCAATACAACCCTTCCTGGTTTACTCTTCTTTTTCTTTAACGTCGATACACATAAAAGTAGTATTACATCTTACTATGTATTTCTTTCCCGACGTTTTCCTTTTTGATTAAATACACCACGCATATGAAATGAGACATATATCTTTATAGTCCTTTTGGACTGCCTATTTTCCTTTTAGAGCGACTGCTATTTTTACGGCAACTGTTCCTTCTTTCGATCTTCGGTTTGAATATTGAATAGATTATAATGAATAGATAAGCTTCTTAATAGATGCAATACTTGCTTATAATTCCTGTTGAACTCATCATACCGAGAAGAAATTTGAGACAGAAGTGAAGGCCTAAAGTGTGATCCTTAAGAGAGAATGCCATCTTTCAAGGAGTGCCTCAGGGCCGCAACATCATCCTCTTCGTAGGTAATAATTACCTTTATACTGAGTAATCGATTACGTTCCTGTTGAAAATAACTGAAACGTAATGATACTGTAGGTACCTAAATGAAACAAATCGGATATCCGATGGAAATACAACAATCTCTTTGTTCATCATAATGTGATTATTTGTATAGATTATGTATTTTATGTCTAGGGAAACTAGAAATGTGAAAATCAATATTTTTTAGGTAACTATTTAAAGCTCCCGATCATATTCAAAATCGTTTACTTAATTTAGTTTCGCCGGTTCTTGAAAAACTGTTTTGTTTTTTTTCATATTCATTCATGTTAAAATTGTCAACTCAACTTTTCACACACTGGTATTGGTATTGGTGGGGGGACTAGTCAGACAAGTGGGCCTTGTTGTCAATTTTCAGTTTTGACGATTTGGAAAAAGAGAGAGTACAACAATTTCAGTCGTTTGTTTAGAGTCTTTCTTTTCATTTCGATGTGTGCGCCTCAGGTCATCCTTCGGTCGAATATTACTCCAATGTAACGTACTCTGTCCATCTGAGGAATTTGGTGATCGCCTATATAAAGTGGTGGACACGTGCCTCGTCGAATTGTGAAACATATATGCTGTGATTTTTCATAATTTAACCGCATTTCCAAAGCGAGTACCGATTTCATAAATGTAATATCTGATTTTGTAAAGTCAATGTGGCCAGTCTGGGGTCGTGGTGTATTGCTAAAATTGTTGTAGCGTCAGTGTAGGTAGCAGTCAGTTTCTCGGAGTTGGTAGAGATGCCATGCTTATATATAATGTACAGTATCGGAGCCAGTATCAAATCAAACTTCGTTTCAAAATGTGAACACTAGTGATATTTTTATTTTTCGATAATTTTTTTTGATATATTAACCGTATAAAATCATCAATTGTCTAATTATGAATGTATGGACGGTGCAATCAGAATTTCTCATTGAAGCTACTTTCATTTTCGAACCAATATGTGTGCCAAACTATTTTTTAAATGTTTTTCATATCTAGTAATAAAGTTTCATATAGGTAACAATAAATTATTAGAGAATTAAAAATAAATCAAGCTCTTAACTAGTGAGTAAAATCAAAGATCATTTATGCTTTATTGTCACCACAGACGAAGTTACTTATGCTGCAAAGGTCAACAAACATCTAAACGTTCCCAAGTCATAAACCAGGATAATGTTAAAAGACGAACCTACTTTCGCTTGTGTCTCACTACAACGCTTTGAATCTCAATTTCTCAATTACTTACTATAAAATCAACAAACATTATTTAGAAGATAAATCTATCTGGATATTCCTTATCCACAGGTAGTCTAGGCAGTTTTTTTTTGTATAAAGTTAAACAGCAAAATCATTACATATAAAAAAAAAAATAATATAATTTTATTTTAAAATGCTTTAAGTAGATGTTAAATCAGATTATTATTTTTGTTCATACAATCAGTATGTGACTGCTAGTTTTGTATGGTAATTATCTAAAAATACTTAATGACTTGACTTATGTGCCACTTGATTACTAAAGCCAGTTATAGATAGTACTATAATTTATTTCTAAATTTTAAAAGATATGTATATGTTTATTTATTTAAGATCTGATTACAGGTGAATGCCCTGTAATTATTGATTATGAACTACAGATGTGGAATGTATATCTTATATAAAAGTAAATATAAAAAACAAAACTAATCTAAAACTAACTGAAATAATATAAATAAAAAATTGTAAATGCTATGATAATTACAAACATAATATTTCGTAGGCTGAAATAGTCCAACAGATTAGTTTAGTACGAAAAATATCATTATAATATATATATATATATATATATATATATATATATATATATATATATATATATATACAATATTATATTACAATTTTTATATCTTAACATCAAATGGTGTGCCATGATTTGTACAAGTTGGCTTAGGAGTACTCTCAGTGAAGAAAAACACATTTGTTTTAATGTATGGTAACTTGTAATATTGTCTTTGGTATTATGTTTAAACAATTCATAATAGTACCCCATTTGAACTTAAATATATATAATAAATTTCATGCTAAATGAAATAACCTCGCAGAACAGTTTGGACAGAATAATAGCAATAGTAGAAAAACCATTTATTTATTATTTTTATAAACTATCTCATTGATCCCATTCTAGCTTCCCCATTATTACATATTTTAGTAGAATTAACAAAATAATATGAAAATAAATAAAATATAAAAATAGAACCATAATTTTCTAATTAACAGGGATCAGTAACAATATCATAATAACTATTACACAAAGATAAAAATAATATTTTATATCTAATTCATAGAAATAGAAATACAATTAATATTCAATTAAACAATTCTTGAATGATTTAACATTTTTATTCAATGTCCTTAATAAATTTGTAGTAAAGTTTTTTTGATTTGCATTTTTTATTGCCATTTACAACTGTATTATAATGTAATTTTTATTACAACTGTATATGTTTATTTTACAACTTTTAAGGTTCTGTGAATCTAAGATAGTGGCTTTAGAAAAAAACGCTGCAAATTATTACACAATGGTTTATTATTTCCACTTATTTATTCCACTTGTTTATTATTCCACAAAAATATCTATTCTGTCAAAGTAAAAAATATGAAGCAGTAGGCACCAAAGGAAAAGAAATTTGAAGCTTGTCACAAGATGTTCGCCGTGAGAGTGCCGAACTGTGTTAATTAAAAAGCTGCGTCAATGCAAGTAGGCTGTGATGTAAAATGATACAGAGGAAATATTTGATGTGCACTTCACTAGGAAAAAGTAAAAACGAAGTTCATTACGCTATATCTCAGCTAATAATGGTCCGATTTAGATGATTTCTAGTTCGTTTTGTAGGGATTTTCGTTAGCTTTCGTTTAAATACAATAAAATCACCAAACAAAAATTTTGCAGACGAATTTTTTTTTATTCGAAATTTGGATTCTACGTATCTTGAAACGTAAAACCTCAAATTTTGAGGGGGGTTACAAAAAAATTTTCCTTGGTCGATTCCAAAGGTCTATTATTGAAAATAATAAACCAAAAGCATTTACAGATAGAGATTTTTTTATTTTTCGTTTTTTTTCTTTTTTGTTATTTTAATGCCTTGTTATGCTGATTCCAAAACATTTCCTCTCTATCTTTATAAATGACCGAGTTATGGGTATATAAGATCTTTAATCGGCAATTATTATAGATTTTTTTCTTTTTCGTTTTTTCTTTTTTGTTATTTTAATGCCTTGTTATGCTGATTTCAAAACACCTTACATTTCCTCTCTATCTTTATAAATAAATAAATGACCGAGTTATGGTCTTATTAGATATTTAATCGGTAATTATACAGATTTTTTTTTTTCAATTTTTTTTTTTTTGCATGTCTCGTTATGCTGATTCCAAAACACCTTACATTTTCTCTCTATCTTTATAAATTACCGAGTTATGGCCTAATGAGATCTCTAATCGGCCGCCATTTTGAAACAAACAGATCGATGGTAATGTCGAGTTCCAAGGATTATCCCGGGATGATCTGTGACTTTGGTACCGAATCTCAAGCAAATCGGTCCAGTAGTCTCGGAGAAAAGCCGCGGACGGCGTACGGCGTGATCACATTTTGAGGGGGGGTTACAAAAAAATTTTCCTTGGTCGATTCCAAAGGTCTATTATTGAAAATAATAAACCAAAATGTAGGGTCGTCTTTTTCTATTATTTTTGCCGACTTGATGGAATTTTGAGGTAGCAGTTAATTCAATGTCGTAAAGAATGTAATGAGTGAGGAATAAGTTAAATATAGTTTCCATGTAGGTAGTCAAAGTCTACTATACTCTACAACGATAACTCGAGTAAATCTAAACCAATTATTTGCAACTTTTGCTGTTTTCATTGTTGTTTTAGTAGTTGAATTTTAGGATATTTTTGGTGGATTCCTCACTGAGGTATTTAATAAAGCAACTATTTTTTACATTTTTATATATCTATAGATGTTGAAATATAAACGCTGAAAGTATTTAGTTAACTAAGATCAAAAATATATAAAGCTTGTAGAATAATGTTTTATGATGAGCGACATAAAATAAAAAAAAATACAAGTTTTCCTACCGATTTTCATATGATATCTAGCAGAATTCATTGGTATTTTAGAAAATTTAAACATATATCTGTATAAATAATAGGTTAAAAAATTTGGTGCGGTGCGCACGACTTTAACAAAACTTTCCTTACCTCCCAATAATAATTATCGTGAAGCATGTTATAATAATATTAAGCGTGGAGATGATAACTGAATTGAACAGAGCGCACTTTTGAGAACAGGAGTAGTTGGGAGAAGGCGCGGATCAGTCGCATCCGTCTGCTTTCGGACACGCTCTGAATTCAATCTAGATTCGGGCTCTAGGAAGTTGAAGTTCCGATTTTGATTTTTTTTTTTTTACCTAAAAGAATAGAGGACAAACGTGAGGACCAAAATATCCGTTAAGGATAATCTAATGGAAAAAATATATGTGCTAATAAATATATATATATATATATATATATATATATATATATATATATATATATAATGTAATTATGACATAAACTAATAAAACTGTCAACAAAGAACACGATTTGCAGTTGTATTCCTAGCTATACTCACATTAAAGTGTTTGAGCAACTTGAGTGCAAAAAATAAATCGAAAAGAATATTTTTTTTTTACAACCAAGAATCAAAAAAAAAAGATCAGCATTAATATTATTACGGATTTCTTTTTATTTATTCGTTTTACTGACAAAATTACAATACTGACATGATATCTGTAAAATTAGTTCCTATCCTAAACTCGATCTCAATTCGATTTGGTAAAAGTTGCAATTGATTCGGAAAGGATTGCAAAGGATTTAGAAAGGGGTTCATTTGATTTAGAAAGAGTTTTATTCAGGAGTGAATTCATGATTTTTTTCTGGAACTAGGTGCCTAACTAAAAGTTTATATTTGGATACTACTTTTTCACTTTATTAAGGACAGTATTTTTTTAATTTCTAGATTTATGGAATGATGTAAATCGAGTCTTTTATAGACAGCTTATCCTATTACCTACCCATATTCAATTTCATGATTCGCATACGAAGCTAAGTTTACTTTACCAGCTAGTAACTGTCTGGAGCATCTTTGACTGTCTGGAGGAGTCTGCATCGCTCATATTTTGTTTTGTCAGGTTCAGGGCCCCATAGGTCAGGAGGTAATTTTGCACCTAATTTGCATCAAAAAATTTAAAAAAAGACCAATTGGGCTATGGTTAAATTCCGAAAAGGGATGAGTAAATTTTGTGTTTTCTTTAGGATGTCAAATTTTTTGTAGAATAGGAAGTGATAGCAAGAAGTGATAATTATTTAAGTTAACTAATTTCCTAATGTAGTAATGTAGTAAAACTAGACAATTAACATAACGTAAATTAGACACCACCCTTTGAACCATTTGAAGGAGACTTACGAGCAGATCAATTACGCTAAGTTGTGTTCTTCGTAAAACCTTGCATTATTCGCACAATAAATTATGACCAAGCTTTTTTAGTCTGACGGGATGTATTGTAATAATTTAATTACTAAAATATACTACGTATTTATTAAAAATAAGTTATTTAATGTGGGTATATGAAATGAAATTCTTCTTTAGTAAAATTAAATATTACTTTACATCCCTGGTAATGATAATATAAAATGTATATTAATGACAACTTTTAATGCACCCTCCACTCTGAGCACGGCAATCCCTCGTCCTTTCCAACACAATACCGGTTCCTACAAGGACCTTTGCATCGTTAATCCTCATTTCATTGCATTTTTTAATTATCCTTAAAAAAAAAAAAATTGTAGCTCAGCACAAGGTATGAAAAGGACCGAGACAAGTATAGAAAGGAGAATAAGGTATTGATTAAAGCCGCAAGAAGAGCCAAGAATGATTAGTGGGAATTGACGTGTGCTAACATAAATAGTAGACTAGGATTCGGACAACCAGTGCTGAGAGGAACCAGTGCGGACAAGCAGAGGAAAGAGGAAAAACAAAACGCAAAGCTAAATTTAATACAAATGGGGGATTGGTCAGAATACTTCAGGATGCTATTGAAGGAGAAGAGAGATGGATTTAGAGAAGAGGATTCCTTCAGTGGTACTTCTCAATATAAATCATAGGACAAAAGATTCCTGTGGAGATGGATTTTTGGAGGAGGTCGGCCAGAATCTCATGGACGCAGCGAGTCAGAAGTGAGATTATTAGAGAGAGGATGGAAGTAAGAAAGAACATCCTGAAGGTGATGGAAGAAAGGAGACTGAGATGGTACAGACACACTAAAAGGATGGATGATGAACGAATCCCCAAAAAGGCATTGCAGTGGGAATCCGAGAATAGGAGAAGGAGAGGGAGGCCGCTTGTCAGATGGAGAGATGCTGTAACTGAAAGTATGGTGGGACGGGGACTGACGGAAGAGGAAGTGATGAACAGATAGGAGTGGAGGAATAGACTGAGGGAGGAATTTGACTAAGGGAAACTTCGATGTGCGAAGAAAGTCCCAAAGAAAAAAAAAAAGTAGCTCGTATTTTTTCCCAATAGATTCGGAACAGACCATTGTCTTAAACTTCCTCTAGACATAGAAGTGCAAAAAGGGCCGCCTCTTTGAAATTTTTTCTAGCGTCCTAGGCTAAAAACCATTTGTGCGTCTCATAACCTTACCCCGCCCCATAAATCCTCTCTCCAACCCTGAACTAATCTCCAAACCTCCAATCTTGGAAAAGAAGGATTATATATAACAATTTTAATAAATAAAATATGTTTTTTTTTTTCATCTTCGAATAATCCGATATTTTGATCGTTCCGAAAACTCTCCAATCCCATCAAGGTAGCGAGTTTTTCTTATTAATAATGAATAATTAGGCCGATGGATAGTGTTCTCACCTGCCAACACTTGAAAACTTAAAACTTCCTCTTATTGTACTCCAAGCACTAAATAAAAATGAAGAGATATCATTCAGGGACTCTTGACACGTTTGTTGACGTCATGTCAGTCGGAGGGTGATGAAGCTTAACCTACCTCATCCATATCCACACCTTATTAACAAAAAACAGAAGAGCAAGGGCGAAGTGGCATGAATAGATATCCATGGGATAAAAATATTTACATTAAATTAACTAATAAACTAAAAATAGAGATTAGAATTTACAGAACTTTACAGAAAGCCTCACTACAACTGATAAATCTTTGCGGATACCCACTAAAAAGCTGCTAAAATTCAAAACCTTTAATCATCCGCGAAGAAAATCCAAAATATTCGATGAACAACTTTTTCAAAACTTGTAATCCTCATTCTGATATCCTTAACCCAATGCATTTTGATTATGTTCAAGTGGAACTGACTATCCCTCTCCAAATGTCCCTTCTTCGTAAAGCGTTTCATCCTTCCGAAATAATTAATATCATTTACAAATTACCTTCCAAAAAAGCTTCTGGCCATGATCTCATCACATCCCACATCTTGAAACAGCTCCCTTGAAAAGCTATCCTATTTCTCACCTATATATATAATGCTGCACTCCGTTCCACCTATTTTCCCGAATCTTGGAAATTGTTAATAATAACCATGGTACTAAAACCCAAAAAGCCACTTAATACCCATCTTCCCACAGTCCTATCTCCCAGTTGCCCATCGTAGGAAAAATCCTAGAAAAACTCTTTCTATAACGACTGTGTCCAATCCTAGATCAAATCACTTGATTCCAGACCATCAGCTTGGGTTTCGAACATCTCATTCTACCATTCAGCAGTGTCATCGTGTAGTAGATGTAATATTCTCCACACTGAAGCAGAGAATGTACTGAACGAGGATCTTTCATTTTCTACACGATTTATACAGCTGATATCCCTTCCCACCCTAGAACTATCCTTACTACAAACGCTGATGACACATGAGTGTTATCTGTTAATAATGACCCAACTGATGCATTCTTAGCTCCAGTCACATATAACATCCATTGAAGAATGTCAAAACTGGAGAATAAAAACCAATCCCATCAGACCCTTCGTCGCAAACCAACCATATCCTGTCCACGGTAACCTTTGATAATGTTCCACATATCCTTGTCGAACAGATACGCTAGGACTCCATCTTGATTTTCAAACAACAAAAAACTGCTCCTAGATACATATTATTACAACACTTACTTGACAAACACTCTAAACTTCCAATTTATTACAAAAAGCTCATACACATTACCATTTTCAGGCCTATTTGGACAAACGGAATTGAGGGGAGGTTTGAAAACTTATAATTAAGTAATCTCTAAGCAATGTTAATCGGCTAGTTTGAGGTATAAACCATTTACTTAATAATACATTGATTGTGAGTCAGAACAAACGTTATTCCATCAAGAAAAGTAATTTTTTTAATAAGTCACATCCGACGTTGTTTCACCCTCTAATTCATTTAAGTATCTACATCGTTTTTAAAAAGCCAAACATATTTAAATAAGTATACTCCTAAATAAGTAATGATTAGAGGACATAAGTAGTGGAGAAAAACCTGGCGTATCACACAAAATAATTGATGCATAGGAAAATACTGTACTACTTTACTGTATCTCAGATCGAGCATGACATATCAGGTAGTTAAGGATAGTTAATCCATTCGTAACAAATGAAATGAAATTTTTGGCAATTATTGAGGAGGCCAAGGGCAGCTTTGTACAACCTAACAAATTTTAAACTTTGAAATAACAATAGTGTTTGTTTTTTCCTTTTGTGATTGGCTATTTTTTGTTTTTCCTTGGATTATATTTCCTTAATAGTTTTTTATACATTTCATACAGGTATTCATTATATATATATATATATATATATATATATATATATATATATATATATATATATATATATATAATGAATACCTGTATGAAATGCATATATAGGATTAACTATATAAGACCCTCTTCAGCACAGTATGAGGGAAATAGAGGTCATTTAAATTTCAAATTTCGGCTCAGATCGGTTTTGATTTACTCTCGTTTTTAACTAAATTGTTGGAATATAATGAATGTCGCTTTGGTAAACTGTTTTTCCAACTACGAAGATGTTTTTGGAATTTCTTTGCGTACCTACCTCACAACTCTGACCTACAGACCTATATCCCTTGTAGGTTTCTTCTAAAAGGTTTCAGTAGTTTAGCAGAACAAGAGGTCTTCAGTATCAAATAACAATCACAATGATCAAATAAAAATTTTTTAAAAATAATTTAGAAATTCTTCATTAGTCTCTAAAAAATGAAGTGAGATTCAAAAAATAATGTTTCGTACAGCTGCCATACTGACTCAACCATATAGTTAAGGAAAAAGCTTAAGAAATCTAAACAACGATAAATATCTAAATCATGAAGGACATAACTTGAAGGCTTAATACAGACAGAAGGACCAGAGCGGCATTTAGAAAGGAGAAACACAAGACAGTTTGCAACATAAACCTGCCAACAAACCAATGACCCTTGAAGTAACTTTCATTGTTTTTTAAATATACTTTAACTATTTTGATATAGTCAAGTTAGCCCAACTGTTGCTTCATTTCTGCTCTGGCACACATAATTATTTCTAATTGTAATAAACAATATTCTTTATAGAAAAGGTGTATTAAAACTGGTTGTATAGGTGTGTCAAACTCAATTAAAACACCGTTCATTTAACCCTGGAATACAAACATTACTTGCATAAGCGCTTTAGATTAATGTACGTAGTGGTGATATAGAATGGCAAATAGAAGTTTTGTTTTCATCGTAGGTAATTAAAAACGCAAATATTTGTTATAACGAATACATTCCATTTGCACGGAATTGCTATATGAAATGATTATAAACATCTGCTATATATATCTCCAAAATTTCCATAATCGTTTTCTAGGGGTTGGGCTTTGGAGAGAAAATGCAACTCAATTTTGAGAAGTTTTTAGAAATAAGGGAACGACATAAATGACACATATGAGCACTGAGTAAAGACTGACTGTATTGTCTTTATTGAGTCTCTATATACAGAGTTGATTGTGCTTACATCTTACTACTAGGATTAAGATACATACTGTTCCATTCTGTACCTTAACTTTACTCTGCCGGCTTACGAACACTTTTCGTTAACTTCATTCATAAAGCATAGATTGAACATAAAAACAAGCAGAAAGAATAAGTCTTACCATGACAACAAAAAATGAAAAATAATAATAATATTTGCTCTCAACCTCTGCTCTCCCACCGGAATTTTTAATTGATGTAGGTATACAGTTCTCCGTTTCCTAGGCTCTTTAATACTTTGGATGGCCACGACATTGTTGTCACCTGCCTAATCTATGTCTTCCAGGCGTCCAGTGAGCCCCCATTTGCCTCTGCGAATTTCCCTGCTTGCTGATTTCAACCAAAGAACCAAGAGAAAGCAGACAACCCTACCGCACTCCCAGCCTGATAGTAAAGGGCTCAGAAAACTTCCCCTCATGTGCCACACTACATACAAATGATTCGTACATGGCTTTAATGATAGATATTATTTTGCCTGGTACTGCTTTCTTGGCAAGGGTTTCCCACATCTTGGCCCTGTCAACACAGTCAAATGCTTACAGGAAGTCGACAAAAACAAGCCAAAGTGGACTCAGGAATTCTCCGGACTGTTCCACTAATATCCGTAGTGAATTAATCAGGTCGACACAAGATCTTCCAGGTCTGAATCCGTGCTGCACTCTCCTTACGTCACTCTCTAGTTCTGGACCAATTCTTTAAGAACAATCCTTGACAAGATTTTACAGGGGATAGAGAGCAATGTACTTTCCCTCCAATTACCACAGTCGCCAAGGTGCTTTCTTTGACACCTTCCATGGCCAAGATTCCATGGTTCCAGTCTCTTGGCAGCCTCTCATAATTCCATATGTGTGTTCCAGTAACTCTGTATGCACCAATTCCCGAGCGATTCCCTCAGGCCAGGCCTTCAGCATTTCCACTTAGTAGCGTGTGCACATTATGTGCAGCTTGTACTTATAATGATGATTCACTATTACTAATATACGCTGCTGCAATATGTAAATAATTTTCGGTACGTATTTGTTGTACCTTCCATTGGAGGGGGAAGATGAAATTCCTATAAGGAAAATGGCGAAAACCAATTTCCCTTCAAGTTCTAGGTACCTGTGACGTATGCTGGTCTTCTCCATATCACATTTATAAAGTTTCATAAAATAGTTTGAAATGAGGATTCTAGAATATAATAAAACACATTACGAAATTAAGTGAATTCAGAGTAATAATTCATGATGTTGCTGTATAATTGCCTTATTTTTATTTCATTTCAGAGCATCTTGGGTCGCAAAAAAACGCTGCGAGGCGCTTGTCCGATACCCCTGCTCTAGATCTACAAGACAGTAGTAGAGATAAATCAAACGTGAGACAAATATTCTCAATTAGTTGAGATAGTGATCTCGTCAAGCGATTGACTTCCTTGTATCATTGTAGTTATAAGCAACAGTTATGTGGATCCCAAACATTGACTACACCTTCCATCAAAGTTTAATTATTCGTCATAAAAAAGGATAAATTACTATTTCAAATCCTATTTCAACAATAATGGATTGGAAAAGTACATAACAAAATATGGGAAAATAAAAGGAAAATCAAAATTTATAAGGGGCAGTGCTATCAAGTACAGCTACAGCTATTTCATTTGTCTATTGATCCAAAAAGTCTATTTAAACGATGTTAACTGTCTATTTAATGATGTTAACTAAAGTTCGTATATCTGATGATTTGTTAGTCCGCTCAATCTGATATATATATTTATTTACAAACCCAAAGGTTGCGATTTCGAATCCCGGTCCCGGCATTACTTTAATTTAATTAAATTAATGATTGATTTAATTCCTCAAGCAATTTATCACCTTCCCCCTCCTTTCCTCCTCCGGGTATGTGAGGCCTGTCAGCCTACTAGACGTAACACACACAGACCGGGCGTAGGAGTTTTGGTCCTAGCCCGTGTACCTAAATTGTGAATCGCGTTGTGGTTTTCCAGGACGTAAAATAGTCGCCCAAAGATTTGGTCCATGGACGCCCATGGAAAAGAAATATAGATCCTCCTGCGCCTGCTGATCCCGAACTGCCATAATACGTGGATCTTGACCGGTTTAGCACTGTCCTTGAACACGAGTAAGTCGGTGGGGACACTGCCGAAATGGCCCCAAAGTGACCGGTTATGGAGCTATGGGAAGCCTGCCGCTGCTCCATTGAAACCATGGCTCGTAGAAACTTCAGGTAGGGTGACCTCCTCCAGACTGTCTGTGCTCCCGCAAGCAATAAATATCTGTAAAAATAACATCGTGCTGCCAAAGATCTCCATGGTACCAACAGAAAAAAATACCATAGACACGAAGGTGATTTCATACTTCATTTGCATTAAAAAAGTTCATTTTGGCTATGGCCCAATTCTGAACAAGGAAGGAGTAGTTTTAAATTTTGTATTATTTTAAGGTTGTCACGGTTTTTGTTGAATTGGAAGCGATAACAAAAATCTTTTTAAGTTAGGTTATTCCAAATTACAGCATCGTAAACTAGATAAAACGGTCTTCAAAAATAAATGGAATTTGTCTTAAATTCATTTGAGAGGGACCTTCGAGCGCCTAAATTATACTAAGTTCTGATTTTCGTAAAACCATGGATTATTTGCGATTTCCTTTTTAGCCTTCAACTGGATAACAGATTCTCCACTTTTAGAAAAAACATCTATGTTTAATAAGCTTTAAGTCCACATTAATTAAGTTGAGGTCTGTTACAGAATACTCTGGAATTCATGATGGAAAAAATCATGAGTGTTTTTTGTCAAAATAAATAAAATATTTAATGTGGGTATGACAAATGAAATTCTCTTTTAATAAAATTTAATAATGTGGGGTAATAATAGTGTGTGGGGAAAGTTAGAAAGAAATGATATTCGCGTGGTCTATAAGGCCGTTTCGTGTCAAAAAAAAAAAAATTAATATTACTATTATAATAATTTTCAACAATTGACCTTTTATTGTACGGCTAACTTCATATACCTGATATAAAATGTATTTTATATTGCATTAAGTATGATATTTTACACTTTGTTTATAAAGAAAATTGTGTTTTAGCAATTAATTTATTACAATACATCGTGGTTAAATAAAATAAATACAAGGTTCGTAATAATTTATTGAAATTATTTTTGTTGAAAACAGTAGTTTGACCAACTGCTAAGCTCTCTGTGCCCAAGGGTTCGAATTAATTCTTCAGCTCAATTTGGAATTTAGCTTTTACTTCTGGATTTTTCAAATTACGGACTTCTTTCCATTTGGTCCTCTATTTTGTGGATTAGCTCCAGCCTCTGACAGAGTGTGGTCGAATTACAGACTGCTCCACGATAGCTTATTATGCCTTGGATGGAGCTATGATGTCTCTTATCTATGAGCAAGTGACCAATTAGGCTTTTAGACCCTTTAAGGCTTACACATGTGTATTTGTGTATGTCTCTGTGCGAGAACATAGTACTGTTGACCACTAGACCCTTGACTGCTGCCAGACTAACACATCTCACTCCATAATCATTGCAACTTTCGTGGAGGCTTTGGCCTCCGATAATGGGCCTTTTTGGGGATAGGAGGAGGGGAGGGAAACTTATCTACTTAACGTGGCATTGAAGTCACCTATGACTAATTGTATGTCATCTTTTTGAGCCTGGTTCACTACTTTTTCTAACCGATCGTAGAATTCGTCCTTCACCTCATCATCTTTATCATCGGTTGATGCACTTAGGTTAATAACAAGGGCATAAAACCAGTGACCTCTGAGGTGTAGTACACTTATCCTCTCGTTGGTCGTGGTGAAATTTATGACTGATTTCCTTGCAGCTGAACTAACTATCAATCCAGTGCCAGCTGTTCCGTTTTGGGCATTTCTCCCGGTGTCTCCCGGGCCCTCAATTGCTGGTAACGGTATGTTGTACCTTTTACTTCATTCACTACCGTCTGGCGACTCTTTGTCAGTATAAGCTGCGAACATTGTCGGTATAAATTGCGAACATAACATCCATTATGGAGTCCGTTATACAAAGCGGGTGTCGTTACCTTGATAAGACCGTCAGATTTGTCGAGGCTAGTTTTCGGTTTCGTAATAAGATCTTTTTTGGTCGGATAGAATTATCAGCCCTGTGCCGACACCACACCTGGAGGGCCAGGAGCTATATCAGACGCAGGGACCGCTCACATCCCTGTGACATTGCTGTCCCCGTAGGGGAAACGAATCCGCTGCGTATTGGCCTGAGTACTCGGGTAGAGTAGTCTTCCAATTAGAGATGGGCAAAAAGTACTCTTGAGTATCGAGTACTTAGTATTCGAGTAAAATACTCGGGAATCGTTATTCGGAGTACTTTTTGCCCATCTCTACTTCCAATACAATCCATTACTCCCACCGTCGGTCATTAATTAGGTATAATATTTTTACCCTACTACGGCGTAGCCACAAGGAGGGTAATATATTTTGCTTGACCGTTTGGTAGGAATGTAACGATTTTTTGAACAAACGGCCTACAAACCTATTTTTAAGTTTAATGAATCAAATTACTCAGTGAATTCCCGGGATTGTTTTGAAACAATTTTAGCTCAAAATACTGAACAAATATTTGATTCTATTTTATGTAATCTCGACTTTTTGTCACGTTTCATGATCATATGTACCTAACAAAATATAAATTACCAATACTTCATTAAAATAAAAAATAATTTAATTAGAATGACTGCGGAAACAACCTTTTCCGTGCTATTGCATATATGCATAAACACATTGGTGAGTTGTCAGCGAAGTCGAAGTTTATAAAAATTGAAACTGGATGTTTCATGTTGAGGTTTCGGTCGTCGGGTGTCCACTACATGTAATGGCTACTCTCAAGTAGTTCAGTCTCATGCATCTGTGCATGTCAACATACAAAAAGTAAATTAATGTACTGTCAGAAGAATCTTAAGTTTGGTTCGAGTGCGGAAGACACCCGACTGCAACACCAAGTTACAATGTTCATGTACGCCATCTCTTTGGATGAATAGAGTTGTAAGATATAAAAGTAATTTCCCTAGTCAGGATTTTTTATACAATTTTTTTATTTTATTTTTTTTATTGTTGCCAGTGTATTGGATTCGAACCCACAATGGTTCGGGTTGTAGGCTAATGCGCTTTTCCAAGTGCCGCTAAGCCTCTCATATATTTTTCCCCTCTCCCCTCCCCACATTTGGGCTTTTCCCTTCGGATCAAATGAGCACCTCTACAACCCTTACAAATTGAGTAAGCGGGTGAAATCCGAGTTGGTGTTAGAGAAGTGTCCGTTGGGGATTGATAAATTATTTGCCACTTCTACAATTTTGGTATTATTGAAAATTAGTTTCGAATGTTATACATTCATCATCAGTTCTAAAAACACACAAAAATTCAAAAATAAGCATTTCAAAATACAGTTTGGCATTATTATACGTATTAAATTAGATGTAATATATATGTGTTTGATTTCTTGTCTTAATTAAATTCATAACTCATAAATGTTTTATAATACTGATTTATATTTCATCTAATTTAATATGTTTAATAATACCAAACTGTATTATGGATTGCTTATTTTTGAATTTTTTTGTGTTTGTAGAAATGAAGATGAATGTATAACATTCGAAACTAGTTTTCAATAAAACCAAAATTATATGGAAGTGGCAAATAATTTATCAATCCCTAATTAGATTGATCCTTCTATACCATCATTCTGATGTCAACTGCATGTTGGAGATTTCAACTTTTTTTCCCACCCCCGCCATATTTTTAGGTCGTATTTCAGCAAAAATACGACTTTTATGGCATCTTCTGTTGCTCATGCTTTTCATTTTATTTTTTTTTTTTTAAATATTCGGTAATTTTAAATGGCCCATCAGCTAGAAACGCCACTCAAAGACATTTCGACACATACTCTATTTTAGAATGCTGATATGAGGTATGCTATCTTTTGTCTGCATTTATATGATCTTATCTTTTTCTGTCCTTTTAATGCGTAGAATGATTAGTTAATTACTGGCATTTTAATGACTTAAGGCTTTTTTGGAATCTTCCAATTATATCTTGACAATTTATTTTCTCTGTTTTTTTTAATTTGGCTCTTTTATATTGGTTATTTTAATTTCCGATTCTTTTCTTGTCTGTTTTACTTTTTGTTTCGATATTATCAAATCAAAACATTCATCATTTGTGTTTTGGCTAAGTGTTGGAAATATATTTAATTGTTTACAATAATTATAATTCCGTATGAAAAGACCTGCAACTGCTAGCTGCCTTCTGCTACTTGCCCCACCACCTTAGCATTGACTCGAGGCTACACTTGACCGACATTCCCTTGACATTGAACCGTATAATAATATCGATATTTACATGGATCGATGATATCACCGGTTGTGATAATGGACTAATGACCGAGGGTGCGGAGCGGAAGCCAAACCCGCCCTTGACTGGGACGGGTGGCAGCAAGGTCGGGCCTCCTACTCTATATAGTCACTGAGGAGAGTCAGGGGTAGCTAGTGCTGTTCCCGCGCTGGTCTGGATTAGTCCGCTTCACCGGTAAGTCACAGCTCACAAAAGTCATCATTTCCGAGTATTAGTGGTTAGTGAAAATAATTGTGGTTCAGTACATCGGAGTACACGTCCTCCAAATTATCTACTACGGTAGTTTAAGCAAGGTATCACTTTTTCCTTAAATAACTCGGTTTGATATAATATGCCTGGCGTTTCAATTATCAAAATCTAGCTATATAAATTTATTTACTTAAGAATTATGTTTTATAATCGTTCAATCAACATTGTTGGATCCTTTTGATAGCTCATTTAAAATATTATCTCGCTGAGTGTCATAATGTTTCCGCTAATCGCAATGTCAAAGTGCAAAAATTATTGTTTTTTTTATTATTATTTTTTTTGCGGGAAATGTTATTTCTTTTCCTAACACCTCAGTTCTAATGATCTATCCGGAATAAATTGAGCGTAGAACAATCTATGAATAGACACCTATTAAATATTGCAGCATTCATGCTTGTATTTTTAAAAATCTAAAATGAATAAGATTTTGTCAAAAAATCACCTCGAAACATCAGTTGAAATTTTTTTCATTCCTAAGCTTTTTGAATTTGACAAAACAGTTTGATATTTTTAACAAAATATAAAATAATGAAATGTTTCAAGGGATATAAGGAGAATGAGAAAAAATTTATAACAAGAAATGTTAAAAGCTAGAGAAAGATGGTTATATTGCAGATTTTTTTTTTTTATTCATTGGAATTAAAAAAAAAATCAACAAGTGAAAACATATATTATATAAAATCGGACTAAATTAAACTACAAATGATATAAGAAGTTGCTTAAAAAGCTTTACGCAACAAGGTTTAACTTTTTAGGTTCATCAAGAAATTATTGACGCCTGTACTTGTACCCTTCAACTGATGAAGTCTTTTTAAACTTTATCGCTATACACTTAAATAAGTTATGAACAAAATTACATAATTATCACTAATTTTATCTCTTATTGGTCTAAGTAATGTTGATTAAATATAATTTATAACATTTGAAGGATTAGGAAAAAAAACTAGGTATATCACTTCTGTTTTGTTATGGATCAGAATGAAAAGGTGCATTTTTTCAGGGCATTAGAATGCGGAAAAAATCATGAGAGCCAAGGAATATAAGCCATTGAAGTTTTATTCATACAGTAAAATTATAAATATATTTTTCCACACTCTAGTCTTGGAAAAATGCATATTTTCATTCCAGTCAATTAAAAAAAAAATGTCTATAGCAAATACGGTTTTATTTCATTTTCATCCCCTACTAATATATATTGAGTGAAAAAATATTCATCTAAGTTTCCCTAATCGATTAAAACCAGTGATAACAAGATTGGACTTAACGGATCGCCATGCCTTAAACCTATATCGATCAAAAGAATCTGGGCAACCCATCACCAAAACTTTGTGATTCATTTCCCTACTTGACAATTACTCCCATACATTATTCTAAAACTTAGTAAAACCTATATTAACTATGAACAATGAGTGATAGTGTCAAAGAAGATATTTAAATTTAAATTAAATTCGAACGTTTTGGTTTTTTTAATAGGACGAAGAAATTTTGGTTTTCTGATTTTAGAATGAACCAAGAAGGAAAATGTAAAAGAGCTGGAAGATTCTGTTTAAAGAAAGAAAAAAACAGACAAAAACATTTACTGCCTGTCCTATTTTACATGCATACCATGCTACGAAAAAAAATAGCTCCCACTTCACTAGTACAAGAGATAAGAGCAAGATCTTGTTAGTAGATATTTTACAAAGCCTTTATATCTTCTACTGGTGACGTAATGGAGATAACCATGACAGAGCAATTAGTTAGCATGGCTTGATGCAGTCTATTGACCCACTGTATGAAACCTTTGCTGTATTTTTTACTCGAGAGCTACTTGAATAATGTCTTCCTAGGATAATTGTAATATATTTCTTAATTTCACGTTATTAAAAAAATTACAATTTTTTAAATTCTGTCCCAACAGAGAAACAAGGCGTCAAAATTTGGATTTTGTTTTTTTAAATTTCAATAATTGAGGCCCTAAAAAGTTGTAAATAAATATCAAACATGAAATTTATACCGCATTGTAACACACAATGAGGGTTTATCTATAAAAATTAAGATTTTAAAAGTTTGTTCCAATAGAGATACAAGCCACCAAAAATTGGATTTTTTTGAGATTTTCAATATTTGAAAAATAGTTACTTGAAAAGGAAGCCAATCTAAGATTTGATTTCTTTTTTAAATACAGTACACGTAAGTAGCTACACATCCCAAAAATATTAAGCTCCAGATTAGTTTCATTCTTGTTCTAATATGCCTTAAAAAATTGAAAATTAGTGAATTTTGACTATTTTGGATTAAAATTTCATAAAAAATATACTAGACATAATATTTAGGTAGTTCTATCGGATATAAAATGTTTTTGATTCATCAACCAAGGGTTCACCAGTGTTGAATAATATAAGTTAACTTAAACCCCTACAAATACAATATGCTTTGTAAAATAAAAATGGCTGAAGTTGGATACTGCAAAAATGTAGGAATTCAAAAATCATTTCCTTATAAAATGGTCAAGCTTGGATCACTTGATATTGGCAGACCCAAAAATATTCAGTACCAACTAAACAAAATTATATTTTTAGGTAAATATACCTAGGCGATATTTAAAAATATTTATCTAGAAAATATTTATTTTAAGAAAATATATGATTTGAATAAGTACAACAGAAAGGTAAAAATAAAATAAAAAAACATTTAATTTTCGAAAAAGTGAGTATGTAGAAATAGCACTACCGGGCGATTAGTAAATGCCAAAAATGTTTATACCGTGCTCAAAATCTAAACCCTGTAATTATGGAAGATGATATCACCAACGCTCACCATCATTGTCTTCAATTATGGAAGAATGCAAGAAGCGATGATCCAACGATTCCCGAAATCACTTCCTGCTACGACCGAAGGTAAACGATAACCTCCGGCGCCTGGAGTGAGTGACCTTGCCTTCACCATCACATCCTCTAATAACAGCTATCGGCCCAACAATACATTCCCATTCTTCCCGACATCGCAGCCTGCACCTGGTGGACGGGTCTTACTTTCCAGAAGCAGTCAATCACAACTGAAACCCATAAAATTCGCCTTCATACTAAAACAAAGAAAGCTGCAGAAATTCTAAATTCGTTTTCATATACTCGTTTACTACCTTCACACAATGAATTGGATATTGATTATCTATAATACTAACATAGATGCTTTTTTACAGATCCACAACACTTTGGTGCTATTAACCATGAAGTTTTATTTAAAACTTTCCAGCGGTTTTAGAGAAGAACTCTTCTTCTTCTTGTAAGGGACTCCCCTTACAATCAGAGGACGGCCTTGGTCTCGAGTAGCTCAGGCAGGATTTCGTTTCACCGGGAGACGGAAGGGGTCATTGTGGGTCCACTTTAAAGAAACCCACTCCAACCGGTTGCCCCTATCTATATATATAATATTTTCCATGCCAAGGTATATTACTAATATATTAAGGCATATATTACTTATGAAGTAATATGTAATAGGAATATACATTTTTTGTTTATAGATAAGAATAAGTAAAAGTATTCTGTAATTTCGAGATTTCAACTTTCATGATTATTTCACTTCAACAATGAGATGTAAAAGAAGCTATCATAGCCAAATATTTCTTAGGAGTCCCATTTACTCCGTACAATATTGATTTCTGCTTCATAAACTTTTTTTAAATGCATTTTAATTAAAAGAAGAAAACATTGAAGAAATATAATGAGCGATATAAAATATAAATCCAAATTTCATTCGCGATGCATGTAATAGTATGAATTAAAAAAACTGTTAATTTTGGTATATTTTAACTGGTGAAAGTTGCATTGCATTCAACGATGAAGTCTAAAATTGTTAAAATTAAATGATTTATTTAAGCAGTCATAAATTATTATGATAATTAATCGTTTTAAGCAATTGAAAGAGAGATAAATATTAAGTATATTTGTTTGAGAGGATAAAAGTATTGGTCCAATCCTGTGTTTATTCTTCTAGAAACAGATTAACAGATACTTTGCATCCGGTTGGTGACCAGCCAATCACATCTAAACGAAGCAATGATAAAATCATTCTCTGAAGGACCTATTGAATAAAAATCTCTTGGCCTTTGGAAAAGAAAATCGGCTGTAACGAGCTGGAAATAATGCAATAACAACTATCCATGTAAATGCAATTTCTCAGTTATTTTCTGTTCGGAATGCAATGCCCTGGCTGACCCAATGTGACGATCGGTTAGTCCTAGGCATTCGTAGCTGTTTTACCCACACACATAGAGATTATCTCCTCATATATTGGTGTATGTAGTAGTTAGCCACTGACTTAAGGGTTATTTTCAAAATTTATGCAACATTGTAGACAAAATAATAATAAAGTAAAAAAGTTCATCTTATTTTTAACTTGTTTTACGTTACTTTGAAGATGGTTTTAAATTTTGCAGACATACGAAAAGTAATTATAATAAATCGGCACTTGATAAAAAAAATAAATATTCAAACTAAACAATAAAAAAATAAACATTTTGTTGAAAAAACTGTTTTTGCCTGCCCATATAAAATATAATACAAATCGTTTATGTTTTTGAAATGGATAAAAATTATTGTTACAGTGTCAGTTTATCAAATTTTAATACTGACTTAAAAATCTGTCATGAGTGTTACTTCCGGAGTGTTATTTGAATTTTAATGAGATTTTTATAGTTCTTTGTTCTGTTTGGTTGATAAAGAGTAGCAATTTTATATTGAGTTAAAAAGCTGATATGTGTTTTCAAGGTCAAGTTTCAATGAAAAAAAAGAAAAGTTTGAAAATCAGAATAACATAGTCAGTATTTTAAATCATTTTCATGGGTGTTACCCTACGATTTACTTTAAATGTAATGTTTGAACATTATTTCAATTTATTTTCCTAGTGCATGGTGTTCTTACACAGCTAGCATAATCTCAAAATGAAAAACCACATTATTAGCCATTTTAAAAGCAATCCCAATATGTGAGAAGCGTCACTAGTCATGAGTGTCATTTTAAATGAGGAAAATCCCAAAGCCTACAGGCATTAAACTAATGTAATTTACATCAATAAAATATTAGAAATAATATGAGTTAATTTATTTTGTCCCGGAAAATAAATTTGTCTTGCATAATGGTCTCACAAGCTCGATTTTGCTTTAGTTTGAATATTTTTTTGGACCCTTTCCACTTCCGGGACTCCCAGAATAACCTATATACTAATATTTCCATAAAAGATTCAAGAATTTTTTAAGTTAATTTTTTTTTTGTGTGTTTCGGGGTGATTAATTACTTTAACTCGGAAAATTAAACAAAAATGTTATAATTCAATTTTACCACAATGAGTTCTTAATAATTTAAAAAATGAGGTATTTGGTCAAAATGATTAAGGAACAGTGTTAAATTGCATTTATTTTGAAAATGTCCTATAAAAATATTGGTTCTAGAGCTATCTGAATATATTTCCTTATGCTATTGCATCATTTTGATTTATTGGCCGGTGGAGGTAATCGGATCTATTTTTTTTTTCCAGACATTACTTAATAAACTTATTATTCTAAGGATATAATTTAATTTAATTTTATACTATAGTCCCCAAAGTTAAATTGCGGTTTGAAAGAAATGTTCTATAAGTCTGTTATATAAAAGCTGATTTTGGTTTTTAAAAATAAAAATTGGAGTAAATTAAATGAGATCTTAAGTAACTTATGTAGTTTAGATTGTTTGGGTTTATAAATGAAATATATGTATAGTTTTTTGTCATCACCTGGCCGAAATAAGTAAAAAAAAAATTAATTTTAATTAATTTTTTCAATTATTATTATTATTATTTTGAATAGTTTTACTGTCCTTCTGAACTGAAAGCAATTCTTAGATACAAATTCAACACATCGATATCTTTAATGCCTCAGGTACATATTTTTTATATACAAAATATACCTTTACATATTTTTATATACCTTTTGTCTAATATGATTCATATCGTTTTTTTATTCATTATTTAAAAACGGAATCATTTTTAGTATCTGTGTGTTGTGTTACTGAAATAAACGAATTTAATTTAAAAAAAAAAAAATCATTACTCCCAACGTTATTTAAGTGAATTAGTCAGTCACAAATAACGCATTCTACCTGTAATACATTTTGTCAAGATGTCATGCATATAAAATATTAAGTAAGAATTGATTATGAATTCATGCCAGTTGTTTTCGCTTTCAAGTGTAACTAACTGAAGCCGTTAAATTCCCGAAGCGGGTAGAAGTAGCACCTGGGAGAAAGTTCTTATAGGCCACTTCAAACATTATGCGATTCTCTGAATACACTCGTAGAAATTATATATATATATATATATATATATATATATATATATATATATATATATATATATATATATATATATATATATATTATGCATGCGCATATTTCCTTAACTGGAGTTAAGTATTCTAAAGTTCGATCCGTATAAAAATACAATTTTGTAGCACTGCGCTCAGCTGAATACTTTGTTAGTACCCATTTCTGATTTTATTTTTTATGGATGGCTCACCTATTCATATTCTACATTGACTTCTCACTTTAACCATCCATTCATCTGTTCAATTCTTCCTTTTACCATTTTACCATACTGTGGGCAAATACATAATTTACCAGTTTATAGACTTTTAAGTATTTCATATCACTATTTAGTCACCTTGTGACATAAAAGTTATCTCTACGATCTGAAATAGTATTTTTCTGTATTTTTTTTAATTTATTTTTTTATTTTTATGTTTGCTTCTCCTTATAAATTATTCGGCATTGTGAGCCACTTTCTAAAATTCTTTCACATGCCTGTTGTGTAATTCCTAGATCGATAGAACCACTGTTTTCGGGTTAGGGCTCTTCCCTTTTCTAAATATCAATTTCTCAATAATGCATACTCGTTCTTAGGGATGAAGGCAAAATTCTAGCTGAAGTTGAACATGAAGAAACCAGAAGTTTTATAGAAGAAAATCATAAACAATTAAATTATTTTATAATTGATAATAACCAAACGAGTCAACGAAGTAAATTAAGATTAAATAATGAATAACGAAGTAAATTAATAGATGCTTAGGTACTGCCACTAGTACCAGCAAAGGTCTACGTTTTATCGTCCTCCTTATATTAGTTAAAAACGTTTTAAAATTGCACCTTTTACAGTTAAGTTTTCATATATTTTACAACCGTGAAGTTTAGACTGGGGTGCTCAATACTGATGAGACACTTTTTATCTTATCAATTCACATTTTGACAATTGATAAATTAAAATTTTTGGCATGTGTACCAAAACAAAGTTGACAAGGATTTTGAGGCATCAAACCATCATGATAGTTTATTATTAATATTTATTTATTGAAGAGAAATCATAGATATTAAAAATATATATTTTTCTTTTATTTATTAAATTTTATTCTCTGTCTTCAACCAAACGTTCATTTGGTGTTAGACAAAGCTAATGAAACTTAAAGGTCTTCGTCAAGTTATAGATGAATGATATAAGTTGTAAATCTAAAACAGGAGTTAATAAATTTACAACACAAGATATGCTTCTCAATTGATGTATTTTCAAAAATTTTACTCAAGTAATGTGTAAAGTTGGATCAGCCTGCAGACGTAAAATTAAATTTTTTATCTTGTTATTTGTTTTAATTAAATGAAATAAAAAATAACAATTACATGTTAAGAAACGCATGGGGTATTGAGATCTTTTATCCTGTTTTTTGTTTTAATTAAATGAAATAAAAAAATAACAATTACTTGTTATAAAACGCGTGGCGTATTGAGATTTCCTTCTCAGTCCAGGCGCAATAGTTTATTTTTTTAAATAAATTGGCCTGGGACTTTCTCAACGTGATAATTAGGAGAAAAATAGTAGAAACAAATTTTATATGTTTTAGATAAAATCGTATGTAGCAACATGGTGAAAAAAAATTCATAAAGGTACCGAAAAGCGTTGTTTTTTCCATTTATGATGTGAATTTTTTTTATTTAATAATAAAAAAAAAATAGTACATAATAGCATTTAAAAATGCGGGAAAAAGGAGTGTTGAACAATTAAAGTCGGCCAAAACCTTTTCGCAAAAAAAATTAAAAACCGGAAAATATGGTTATTTTTATTATTTTTTTGGGTTTAAATCGTGGATTTTGTTAATGCCTAGAAGGCTCTTCTATCACTTAACAGCGCTCGAAACCCGGCCGTCAATGAACCTTCCCCCGCCCTTCATCACTTCCCCCACTGAACCTTCCGACTGGCGGCCAGCGCCAGAAAGAGTCCTATGTTCAAAAACGTTTTTTAGGTATTTAGTCGAACTTCACATATATTTCATGAGGATAGAGTTGTAGAGAGACTCTTCGGGAACAAATAGCGCTTTGAAAAATAGCTCTAGGACCATTTGGCTCTTGTTCAAATTTTTTTTCAAAATCACCTGTTTTTACATTTTTCCAATATCCAATAAGAAAAGTTATTATTTTTCTGCATAAAATTTAAACGAAAGCCACAATTTAAGCCCCCAAAAAAAGTTCCTGCGATAATTGAAAGGCCTGTAATAAAAAGCCCAATAATGGCCATATTTCCCGGTTTTTAATTATTTTTTCTCGAAAAGTCGTTGACCGACTTCGGTTGTTTAAAACTCATTTTCCGTATTTTTAAACACTATTGCGTACTATATTTTGTTAAAAAAAAAAAATCATAGCTTAACGTTAAGGAAAAAGTTTTCGACACATTTATGAATTTTTTCCCCATGTTGCTACATACCAATTTTATCTCATACATATATAATTTGTTTCTACTATTTTTTTCTTAATGTTGTTGAGAAAGTCCAGTGGCAATATTTTTCTAAAATGAATCCAGCTGTGATGGATTGGTAACCTTTTTTTAATAATATTGGTAATCGCTTTATAATAAAATTGCTCGCCATTCATGAACTAGAAGAAAAAGAAATTATTGTAATTCCGTAACAGTAATACAACTTTAGCTTTAACTTAAAACATGTAATAAATATTTTAATTACACTTGATAAAACATTTATAAAAATATTTCTTGTCAAGAAATGATTAGATTGAAGATTAGGCAAGAAATATAATCATAGTATTTTGTAAAGATATCACCGTTGTACCGCGATCAGTAGCTTCTTGGAATCATTGCTTGTAGGAAAATTTTAATTAGTACCTTCTTGGAGACTAATCTCCAGATAGATCTACACTAAGGTACACATGTCTATTCGTTGTAATCGCTGTATAATCCCATTTTTTTATAATTAAACAATTAGCCACTATTACGCTTTCGAAATTAATTTCCTTGGCTGGAAAAACAAGGAGAGAGCGGGGATACGTATGACATTTAAAACAATAAAGTTCACATTCACTACGTTTGATTTATAGATTGCAAAATCAAAAAGATATATTTTACTAGCTTAAACGTTTACATTGGCCACGGCATGTAAATGGATATTCTTCTCTGATATGCTAAATTTGTGCAAAATATGCAAGTACCCAAAGGGTTCAATTTATCCCCAATGGTGGGGTTACTTTGGACAAGACAACAAAGTGGGGAACAATATGAATATTATCAACTATTTATAAGAATTTGAAAAAGTGAAGTAAAATAAAAATAAATAACTATTAAGGTGGAAAAATAACAAATGATGTTAAAGGGACGAATAAAAACCAAATAAATTATGATTATACTATGATTTTTACTAAAGGTACTTATCTCTGAAAAACGTCTATTGCAAAACAGAACAATAAAAAACTAATTTCTTCTGAATAGCCTTAACGAACTTTTCTTTCAATACGAATAGGGTTAACAAAAAGAAATAATAAGGGCAAAAAATAGTTTTTATAGCTATAAACAATTTTAATTTTCAAGGGGATACTTTTTACACTTGTCCAAAATAGCCCTAATCACTGTCCAATTTAACTCCTCCATCTTTCCAAACAAGTCATAACACAGAGCCTTATGGCAAAAGCCAAATCAAAACTTAATTATTCAAATTACTGTCAATCTATGACATAACACGCCAACCTCGAATCCTGATTAACGGCATAACTGTGTAAAATAAATTCTTGCACTTTAAACGTAACAATGTCTTGTAACATCAGTGCGTTTTGTAACATGTTAAAGCGAAATGCTACCGAAATATAAAACTCTACTCAACATATTTCTCCCAACGCCAAAAAAGAAACTGTTTGGCTTTGAATCAATAATTTTAATTTTTGAATATTTTGTTTTTTTAAAATGCTTCAAGCGCTCTGTAAAAAAGGGAAGTCAATTGGTACAAGTCAGCTGAGTATGGTGGATGTGGCTGAGCATATTTTTTTAAAAGTTAACGCACAAGTTCCTTCTAAAAATTGAAATTTTACCACATCCACCATATTCATCTGGCCTCTCACCAACTGACTACCATTTTTCTTAGAGCGCTTGAATCATATTTAAAATATCTGATGTGAACAGCACATGACTTCCTTGTACGCCTATTAAACTATAAATCGGTGGCTCAAGAAGTGATCCTGAATTTGGTTACTAGTTTCCGAAGATTGCAGTATCTCAAAAACGACACTATCGCGACTTCCATTTATTTATACACACACACACACACACACACACACTCTTGTTTCTGGAGGTCTCATTCCGTTATAATATGTCGTTTTATTATAGTAGGTAACAAGTTCCCAAGAGATTTCTTCGTGTTCTGTGACAACATTAGAACTGTCAATGTCATTAAATAAAGCATTGAAAATCGACGGTTTCGACGTTTTAAGCGGAAGAATCAACTTAACTTATACCTTATTCTCCAGCTGCAAACTTTTTCAGCTCATAAATAGGGAGAAAAACAATTATTTTTCTCTCAATTTTAACACTTAAAACAACTAATAAAAATGTTTAATTATAGTGAAAAAAAAATCGCGTTTATAACGTTTATTACCAAACCATATTATTTCTGTGTTTTTATGGAAGTTAAGTTTTTATGTAAAGTAAGTTTTAATAAAGTAAAGTTTCGGCTCACCAATTTTAAATAAATTTAGTATATTATTTAAATTGATATAAAAGTCTTATTTACTAAATTTGAGATGTTTTACATTATATTTTGTTATAATTTTTGATGAAAGTTTATTATGACCTTCAAGTAAAGTACCACTTCCGGCTTCCTAATTTAGACCAAAATCTAGTATGTTATTCAAATAAATATATAAATTATAAATACTAAATTTTAGATCTTTTGCATTATATTTTAACATAATTTTTGACGGAAATCAATTATGACCTTCAAGTGAAGTACCACATTCACTGATCAAAAAGGTAGGTTCACAACTAGATTTTAAAACAATGCTAAATACAAAATTACAACTTTCTACAGCTAACCGTTTTTGAGTTATGTGAGATACGAACGTACGTACAGACGCCACGACGAAGCTAGTCAAAATGGATTCAGGGATGGTAAAAATGGATATTTCCGTTGAAATCTGAAAACCGAAAATTTTCGCGATTACACTTCTTCCTTTACTTCGTACAAGGAAGTAAAAAACAAAATATTCCCAAATTACGCCACGAGATAAAATTTTCATTTCTGGAGCCATAAAAGTTTCTTCGAACAGAAGATAAATAACCTTTTGGGGAGTTAGGAGTAATGTATTGAAGCTAATGGAAATTATTTTAAATAAAAATAATACAGTTAAAGTTTGTTTTTCTTTTACTGGTCTCATACTCCGGGAATTGACATTTCATTTGATCCAACCCAACAGAAGACGGTAGAATGGTACGCCGTTCAAAGCTTTGATAAAATATTGCATTAATGCTTACATTGGTAGATTCTGTGACCGATCAATTTGAACTGCAAGTGAGGTGAACTGACGACTTTAGAACAAGCAGTTTCGTTGCAACGATCAACAGAGGTTACGGCAGTAACCATTTCCACTAGCAATGGATTTTCTTACGTTATGTGCGAACGAACGAAAGCTTTCAGTCTCAAATTTCAGAATCAATTCAGGATAATGATTAAGTATCAGATATTTTTGTAATCAGAAAAATGTTATACATGTTTTCTAACAAAATACATCAGGCCTCCTTATCTGATTTAACTGCAGTCTTTTTCACCACTTTCCATTGGATTTTCCATATTTCGATATTCTACCATATTAAAATCCGATACATTTAAATGCTAACAATCGATGGCAAAAAAATAAAATAGATGCAAAATTTATATATACAAACAATACCTTAATATATAAAGAAAGTTAAACTAGTTGAACATAAAGAATCAAATGGTCGGTATTAAGATCCATCTTAATCTTTCTTAAATAAATGGATACTTTCGATTTTTGTTACTTCTTTAGATGAAAGAAGTATTAGATACTTAAGTAAAAAAAGAAGGCTCATAAATATCAAGATTTAAAATCCTAGTATTCATAAGATAGTTATTCAGATTTGAAGACAAATATACAAAATATGTATATCAGCTCTGCCCAAGAAAGAGATTGATACTTGATGAATCCTAGTGAGTATTCTTGTTTTCGAACGAAGGGGTTCAAATTGTCTTGATGAGGTCACGTGAATCATTCAAGAATCAGTCATGAGTAAGTGATAAAAAAAAAAAACTCCAAATGTTCACCCTGAGGCGTGCGGTTTGGCAAAGAGCCACTCTAAATCTAGGCCATCCATAGATGCACTAATAGCCTCCGTAAAGCCGAGTTTCCTCAGCGGCGCGGTACATCGTGCTCTTGGATAACGCCGGGATGTGGACCGTCGGGGCGATGTTTTGACGATTGCGTAGAAAGCTATTGCGTAAGCGGCGGATGGTCCGGTGTGTCCGGCCAGCCATCTTTCTACTTTCTACAACCTTTCCCGATCCTCAGCCACGCCCTCCGAGGGACGGTCTCTTGCGAAACCGATCCACGGATAGTCCGTGCTTGTGGAGTACGGCGATGGGTCAATGTTTCTCTTTCCTAACTGATACTTGCAAAAGACCGTTTGTCTAATCTCAATGTATGTAAATGAAAGGAAGCAGTCAGCCCTCTTGTTACACAGAGGCTCGATACTCCATGCACGGATCTGTGAAAGTAACAATTCCGAGAACATGGAATCAAAAAACTACAATTAATGTATCTTTAGAAAGTTTCTTAACGCAGAAGCAGTTGGTAGTCGTTCAAAACTAAGCAAGTTAAGACTACTGTGTTATGTCTCTTTCTAGATCCTTCGTCAAAAACCGAAGACAACTAAGGATAATGTAGAACTAAGTAAAATGAAAAAATATGAATTAAAACAACAGCAATTCAAAATTTCAAAATCTGATTCAAATGATATCTAAAAACATTATAATTCATAATTTGCACTAGCATATTTCAATAATAAATAATAAATTTAGTGTCATTTTTAAGACTTTATTCTCCTCTCTAATGCTTTTTTTTTTAGATCCATTGTTCGGGCTATATTTTTTAATTTAAATGTAAAATGTAAAAGATTATTAAAGACTTACACACTTCTCTAAAATTCTACGTTCATAGCTATCAGCAATTTTTTAAAAAAATAACTATTTTTATGCAATCATAATTAAAATATAACATAAGAGGCAATGACAATGAATTTCTTATTTTGTTATTATCGTCGAATATTTTCGTGTTTTCAAAGCAACAAAGCTTCCCTGTTTAGCTATCATGACTCCTCACCTAGAAAATCTAAAAGTATTCATTTTTACGTAAGAGTCATATTTTGTCTTAAACGATGATAGATGACACAATATATATATTTAAAGGAGATAAACCAACTTGAGGATTCAAAAATGGTTACAAGCAGAATAATTTCTAATGAAGTAAGGGTAATAAAACACTGAATATTATATACTTTCACAACTTGATGGTAGAATAATAATTGATTGAACATATGTATTCATAAATCGTATGAAATCTAGAAGCAGAAAAAATAAATTATTACTAATATTTTTTGATTGAGGATTAAAATGGTATTTAATAATAATATTAGCATTAAGGATATTATGTTTTTCATGTGTTGATATTAATTTATTTCTCATTATCATTCTGTTATTCCCCTGTTTAGAGCTAAGCAAAATTTTATAATTTAGGATTGATTTTTTTTTTAAGTAAATATTTCAATATTAAATATTGAATTTATTTAAATATTCGTAAGGTTACAAACTATATTTAACGCGTGTATTTCTACAGTCTCAAAGTACAGTACACTTTACTTGACAAAGTACTTTGAAAGCAATAAGTATAAGGTTTTAAAGTATTGAAAAAATTCATTTGTCGCAAAGATTAAATTTGAAATTTGATTTTGAAAAACAAGCGTATATGAAGACAAAATTCTTAAAAAAGAAACCGAGAAAGTCTCTACGACATCTTTCTTGGCCAGTCTGAAACTTGTTTTAGAAAGCTGTTATACAAAAATAATTGATTGGCTGAAAGTGAGATTCCGTTATTCTTGCAGTACTATAAAGATTCATTTGATCCATATTGCAAAGACCAGCTGAAGGTAGATATACATTTTCATAAAGCGCAGGTAAATAATAAGAGTAACAAGGGATTTGGAGGGTGGTTGACTCTTCACATGAACACTTTCGAAAATTCGCCTCGACGCAAATGAAATAATAAAGAAAACTAATATATCAAACAATTAACTAATGGAAATAATTTAAAAGAGGATTTGTTACTCTAACAAGCTTCCTGTATGTAATTCGGAAGCAATTAATTATATAGTGAATACTATTATTATATATACAATTTTAATTTGAAATGACTGCTATAATAATTTTCGCAATAAAAAGTTGTATAGAAATCAGCAGTGTTCAATGCAACATTTAAAATTGTCTTAAATAGTTTTAATAATTTAAAAATTTGAAAATTCTCTAATGCAATATGTCATTTTGAGTAGTTGATTTATACAGTAAATTAATGTTTAGCGTCTTCGGTATTTGCACTAAATAAATCCTATTTTTTTGGAGTTGCAAAAAATAAAAATAAATAAATAAATAAGTTCATATTATAGTGTTTTAAATTTTGGTAAACGTCAATGGATAAACAAAATTAAAACAAAAATTCTCTGTTGGAATAATGAGGTATCAATTCAATTAAAAAAAAAAAAGAGTGAGCTTTAATTGGGACTTTTTTTAAAAAAATAATATTTGGTTTTCAATATCCTGTTTACTAAATGGCAAACATGAAGACAACTATTTAAACTATCAACCTGTACTTTTCTAATTCGATTGGTGAAAGATTAAAGAGTGTTTCGATTAAGAAGAAATTGTATTAATGAGGAAAGAAATGGCAAATTTTATAATCCAACAGAATATAGGAGAATCTGCTTGCACAATTAAGCTTGTTAGAAACGTACAGATTAATTTTATTGTCCATAAAGTTTTTTCTTTCCCTATTTATCCAAGTTATTATGTGTATAAATGTTTTCACTACCTTAACGATTTATTAATCGTTATGAAAGACATAGAACGTTTCCATATACTCTGCAAAACCTATTCAGTCTGTTTGGCTCAAGGGAAAATATTATTACTTTAATTGATCTTTCATAAAAGTCAGTAATTGCGGTTTGAGATAACTAAGGATTGCGAGTCGTTGGTTGCAGAGAGATTTAAAACTTACTACCTATTTATCCTTGGCCTGCTTTTTTTTTTCTTTTCTTTTTTTCTAGTTCGATACTTGCATTTCAGCAGAACACGGATCAGTTAGGTCGCGATAGAAAGATCACACTATTTTACATTATTGTAAAAGGTTGCACATAGGGCAATTAATTTTCTGCAAATGAATTTTGTTTCATGACTTAAGAGTGTGCTTTTCAGTTGCATAATTAGATTTTAAATTTAAATTATTTAGTTCTTATTCATGCCCCTGATACTTTTGCGTTTCCTTAATCATATAAAACAATCATTATTTTCTCACTTCATCAGCTCATCTATTCATTTATTTTCATCATAACGTTTAAATCCAAATAGATCGACTCTTACTTTAAAATCTTGTTAAAAGGCACATATTCAAATCGGAAAAACTTTAAGTAAGATGACAAAGTGAATGAGAGTACAAGTTAAATAATAATTCTAACTTAAGCCTTGCAACAGAAGAGGATTTGCTTTTACATTTTTAAAGGAAATGATTGGAGGATTCGATTCAGCTCATCCGAATGACATTAAAAATGTGATAAAACAATTTATTTATTTAATGGATATGTGCCCTATTGCCCTATTGAAAGTTTGCTCCTCAAATCCTTATCGTAGATTAATATTTTATTAATACTTTATCAGCGATAATGATTTTTCAAGGTATTGTATCAATTTTTATTTTCACTTACCCTTGTGGGTGAAAACTTTTTTTTTGACAGTGTTTAGAAAAAGCCCAATTAGGAAAAAATGAAGTTGCTTAGACATAGTTAGTTATTTTTATTTAGCATTTTCTGACTATCCCTGAATTATTAAAGGATAATGGTTTATCAGTTTGAGATTTAACAGCTTGAAAAAAAAAATATTTATAACAAAAACCGAGTTAAACCACTCGCGAATATTACCATTCATAAAAGTAATATTCTGCGTTTCTATGGCAAAATCGACATTTTTTCATTGTTTGAAATTGTTTTTATAACAGATTTTACCAAGCTGGCTAAAATTTCAGCTTTTAAGCCTATTAATAATAACTAAAATGTAAACCAAACTCACGGGTGTTAATACAAAACAATCAAAAAAATAATATTTTAATTTCTCCTACGACTATCCGGTTTCGAAAACATTGCACAATTAATTATAAAGCAATATGACACTTGCCAGAGTAATTTGAAATTATCAAAATTGATCACCCAAAAACTAATAAATTCTCAACGTGGTTTTCTAGTGAGAGACCAAACAAGTGTAAGATCAGCTAATCAAACCTACTCTACTAGGGAGAAAGGGTGTCGTAATAAGAAATAAACAATTGACTGAAAAATATTTTATTAAATATACAGATAAAAACAAATACAGAAAATATTCAAAAGATCTTAATGCCATTATTTATCTTTTTAATAATTAAATGCAAATATTTTAAGCATTGATCAATGAACACCGACCGAGAAAAACATTAACTGAATTCACTTATCTAAAATTCTTATCTTTTCAAGTCTGATAATGTGCTCTACCAACATACCAACATTATATTTTGAACATAAATAGTCTTTTCGAGCACGTCTTTGTTTTCTAGGTGTCTTAACATATTTTTTTTCCCTTTTAGTGCCTCTAAAACAATATCTAAAGATAAATAAATATACTTAGTCTAGCTTACAGTTTTTGCAGAATGAATATTGCAGCAGCGGTTCTCATATACTTTGAATTAAATGTAAAATTAAATTATAAATATGTAATAAGTCTTTTTCCTCCTGTATTTTGTATCCCTTTCTTGATCAAATTTACTTTTTTCCCTGCAGTGCTTTTGCATGTCTACTGGGTTTAAACCCTAAAATTTGTTTAAATAATGTAAAATTACAAGAATCTTTGCGCACTCTCAAGAATGCTACTAATATCTAGCGAACATAACTGTTTATTAATATTCCCCAGAGCAAAGCAAAATAGAAAGTGAAGTTTACACTCGAAGATGCCTGGCACATAAATCAGAATTACTTATTTTTAGAGTAAATGAAATATGGTAACATTCGTGAGAGTGAATAAAAATACTTACCATGAGTTTAGGGGCAGCAACCTTCCACACCGATACATCATGCCTGACTGGATACATTAAGTAATAGGGTAAAACTAGACACTTGCACATTTGATTTGAGTCAATTCACCCGTTCTCTCACATTAAGTATATCCCTGAACCGGCAGTAACACTCATCAGGTAACTGTTGTGAGGATTATGGGAGAGTTCCCTTCAAATTTTGTACACTTTTTTTAATGTGAAATTTAAGTCTAAATTATCGTTTTGAATGAACATGCTAGTTGTTCTTTTTAGCTAGTTACACCAATGCTAAAGTCGATATTTTTTTTTTTTACTTATATTCAAAATGGTTGAAAGTTTGCAAATAGCTTGCTGGCAGTAACAATCGTTATTTTTATTTTTTTTTTTTGTATTTTTGGCCATCATAAAAGATTCAAATTCTCTTTTGATAACTTTAAAAACATTCAATTTCCAAGCCGTAATATGCCAGTATTTTTTTTTTCGTCTTTAAGCAATGAAGACAGAAAATTTGGAAAAAAATATTTTCACTCATTTATGAAATATATAGTAAAGGAAAGTATTGCAATCCTTATACACGTTTTAAAGTCTCCTGAGTCCAAATAACCAAGTCTCAAAAAATGTTGTGTGTGTGTTTAAGATAGGTATATTCCTGAGATGTTACAGCGACTTTTTCGTCAAAATCGACTAACCGGAAGTGCCACTTTATATAATAGATTTTACACTTTTTTACAATTCGCTCGAAAACGACTCTAACAATTTTGATGAAACTCCTATACATATATCCAGTTATACCAATGTATAATTAAATAGCCTTGAATATAAGCTAGGTCTTATCCTAATTGAAATAGTCTGGCAGGACTTAAATACCGAATCATCGAAAAGTCTTCCTCTTAAGTACCTTTAATTTTGTTTATTTGAAATAATTAACCATCTCTCATTGTTAGTAGTAATAAAAAATGGATAAATATAAACTATAAAATAATTTAATATTTAACTAACGGAGAAATATGTTTCCAGATTAAAAACCAATTTCCGTTGGAAAGCTAAAGATTTTAGAAAAATAAATATCTAGTATATAAAGTTGTTGAAGGTAGAGGAGAGGGACGACCAATTTCTTTATTATTTTAATCAAAAGGGTACACCTCCTGATTGGTCCCATATAAAATAATGTATGGGTAAAAACTCTCTTTTTATGTATGTTCTCTCATAACTTCGCTATTCGTAAACCGATTTCTATGATTCTTTTTTTAATCAAAAGGGATGGTTCCGTATAAATTTCTCTAGAATTCGACGAAAACTTTTAGAGATAGATTATTTATACAGTTTTTCATTATTTGCAATTTATATTTTATTGCATATGATCATAAACTTACAAGTGATATAGATAATATGAAACAGCAACAAAAATCGTGAATACTTCTTATTACATTATAAAATATTTTTTCAATAATGTTGTAGATAAAGAAACGAACTTCTCAATTATCGCGAGCACATTAATTATTACATTTACCTTTCTAAATATATTTGTTTCTTTACTTTTCAAATAAATAAAACAGTCATTTCACCAACAGTGGAACACACAATGGGAAATTAATAAATATGGGTAGATACTTAAAAAAAGAAAAGAATAATAAATAAAATAAAATAAATAAATAAGCTAATCTTTGCGGTCTTATAAAAGCAGCGTTTAACATGCCTAATATGCCTTACCTATACATTTCGTATTTAAGTTTACCCACTGAAGAATGTAAAAGAAAAAAAAAATACATCGAAACATACCCAATAACTATTATAATTAAATAAATAAATAAAAATTTTTTCGAAACCCTGCTCCCAAAAAAAAGAGACTTTACTACTGTACACAAGAACCACTAAAGAGATAAAAATAATTTTTCTTACAATTGTAAATTATTAAGTAACATTAGTAACTGATTCTAATCAATCTGGACAGTATAATAATTTAATATTTTATGATGGTGCCAAACTGCTCCACAACTTGAGGATTTTGAAGAAAAGAACTTAAAACAACTTAATAGTTGAAACGAACGAGTTGTGGTCCACTCTTGATGGCTTGGCACCGACATCAAAACATATTAACTTATTGTACTGTTCAAGTTGATTTCGAACACTTACTAAAGTTACTTAATAATTAACTTTTGTAAGAAAAATTATTTCTATCTCTTTAGTAGTTCTTGTGTAAAGTTTTGAAGACTTTTTCTTTTTAAATATGTCATTTAATGGAAGATAAATGTTTCAATAGAAGCTAAATAAAATTTCCTAGGAAACTGAATGGAAAATTTTAAAATTTATTTCATATAGATTTTGTAGAATTTAAATTCACACTGTTTATGCTAACAATGTTTAAATGCCTACATTTGGCGTATAGTGCATGATGAATTTGTGTTTAAATTATATTAAAACTTTACGGTTTTACAATAATTATCAACTTTTTCGGTCGTGTTTATCAAACTTTCTGTTAATCAAAAAGATTAATATCGTTTATTAATCAAAATGTCATTTTGTTGTCACGAGAAAATATTCTATGTGCCATACAATATCTTACGTGTATTTTTTATATTTTTTAGTTACATTGAATAATTATGTTAATATTCTAAGTAAGTAGCAGATTTTGGTTCATTCTCAATGATTCTTATTGAAAATTAATTTAAATACTAAAATTATAATAGCCAAAATATAAAAATCACTTAGGATATTTGATAGCTCATAAGATTTTTTATCTTGGCAACAACGACATGCTTCTTGGCTTCTACAAAGTTCTCCCCCAAAAAAATATTTTTATTAAAGTATTATTACGGAAGATCGTAATCGGCGGAAAAATAATTTATCAAGTTCAATCCACTGCTCTGGATTTTCCTATACTCTCAACTCAAAACATTTCTCACGTTCAGATTCAATGTGGGAGAACATTTAAATCCATTTCAAATATAGCTGCTAATTCGATTAAAAATATCCAAATTTATTTGAATGTTTGAACCCACTAATTTCAGGAACTACCAGTCCGATTTGAAGAATTCTTTTGTGCGTTAGATAAACCGTTCATTGAGAAAGACTTTAGTCAATAGTTAACTTCATACTACGGCCCATAGGAACGGAACAGTAAATAAATACATTTTTAAGAGAAAAATGTCCTAAGTGGGTCATGACAGCTTCATATCCGTGGAAGCAAGTTGACTCAACAAACATTTAATAAGTGTGAAAAGATTATTTTGTAAATTAAATGGGAGGGTAAAGGAAAATAAAAAGTATTAAAACTTGAAACTTATTTAAGCGAAGCTTTATCGCTATTTATAAAATTCTAATGTTGTTTTGACCCTGATTCTTGAAAATGTCTGTAACGAATGAGACCTGTTATAGGTCATTATTTTAAAGATTATTTAAGGAGTTAACCCAAATTTAACGCGGGTAAAACCGCGGTGCACGACGATTATTTTATAGAAATGTATTGATCTATTATACCTTCATGAGTAATCATATCAGATTTATCATCTATTTCTGGTTTTGACTAGTAATTGGAGAAGCTTGCGCGGACTGACTATTGTTGATACATAGCTATAGTTCATATGGTTCCGAAAAAAAAAATTACCTTGCGTTATGGTGGTTGTTATCAAATACATTTAAATTTTTTTCCGATCCCTAGAATGCTAGAATATTGTCAATTCCCACATTGGTTACGGTGCTCGGAGAACCGAGAAACATCCATCAATATGCAAGGAAGTGTATTGGACCAACTGGGGCAAGGACTCGGTGCGGCTAGGTTAGCGATAATAGCATGTCCCTTGGATGAACAATAGGCCCATTTGCATACTTAAGATTTGTTCTAACAAACTCCGTGAAAAGGTTCCTGTTTAATAGCCGTGTTTTCGTTTCATCGTTGCAACTACTTCGTTATCGGGAAGCTAAGTGAATAAATTAGTATGGTGCGTTTATCATATTTTACCTAACGAATTGAGACTAGAGTGATGATTCAATGAATTAAATCAGTGATTCCCAACCCGTTGAGGTCTGCGGACTACTAGAAAAGAAATTTAACCGTGTGTGGACCACCACCCACCCCTGACTTCAGGATTAGTTACTTCAAAGTGCATTTTGACGCACTTTTATAGTGCATAGTTAGAATATAAGTCCTCACAAAAATTAATACAGGAGGATGCTGTCTGACCCTCTTGCGTACCACAAGGATGCTCTCGCGGCCCACCCGTGGTTAATTGAATGAACTATAGGTAACGGCTTTAGCAGTTCAGAACTTTGCTGCTAGAATTCCTTATAGATCTGGACGATCCGCTGATGAACTTATTGAAAGGCTCACTCACTGAGATTCTTTTTACTGTCTTAGTGATCATGATTTTATTGAAAAAAAGATTATGGAATCATTTGGAACGAGTAATTCCTCCGTCATTCACTTGGACCAGAATAGCTCTCTATCTCCGGTCATTATCGTGTACTCATACAGAGTGCTCATATTAGTGAATCAGTAAAAAAGAGCTGCTAACGTGAGTGAGTCATTCTTGTCCGATCCTTGAAATGATACTTTGACGCATTTTAGATTATAAAATGTGATAAAGTTAATTTAGAAATGTCTCTAACAACAGGTATCCTAGTTATTTATTTGTATATTCAATGAGTCAAAATTCAAGTTTTTCTGCCCATCTATGAATAATATTTTTTAATTTCACTCATAAAATATAAAATGGATTGGAAAAGTTTTAATTTTTTTAATCATATTGTGTTAATCACAATTCTGAATTTATCCATTATTGTAATAATTTTCATTTGCATTTTTATATCCTAAATAAATTAGGATTTATTGGAGCGGTACTACTCTCTGTTCGGTGCTCAAGTATATTTACACCTATTGAGCTATTAGTAAATATGAACTATGCTCACAAATTTTTCTTAACTCATTTTGATGTTAGTTTGAGATAGACAGCAACGTTTTGGTTTCTCTTTCTTCTTATAATTTCGGAAGCCATAATATACTATATTATACTTTGCTGAAGCTTTTCCGTAGTATTAAAAAAGATGACGCTGGCCCATAAGCGGTCAAGAAAGTATTACAATCCATGGTGTATACTAATATAAACCTTATCTCATTACATTATAAGGTAGTAATTTGTAATCATCGCAAAATAAAAAATAACCGATTTCCTCACTTTCTCTTTTGCAGAAGATGCAGAACGGAGTTGTGGTTTTGTTGCTGAGCCTGCTGTCTGCCGCGCTTGCCCAAGTCTTCTTACCTGTGTCGCTGACTGCACCCCCGGTCGGAGGAGAGAACGTGTTCTTCGGCCAGTCGGCTCCTCTGGCCCACAGGGATGTCCTCATCAACGCCGAAGCTGAATCCCACCTTCCACCTCAGCTCACCAACCCTTTCTACAGAAATCCGAGGATCGCCGACGCCTTGGCGAAGGAATCATGGTTCGGCCCGGGAGAGATGCACGTCAGCATGAGGGAGACCTCTAAGATCCCAAGAGGCAAGATATTCAGCGTCCTCAAGAACGCCGGTCTTGCACGCAGGAGGAGGTAAAGGGGCCATGACGTATACGGAATATACCACACGACATATTTACAACATATTAACTGAGGGATCTCGATGGGTAACCATTATGTTTATGTCTGAACCCATTCCCAAGCTACCTTTAATAAGTAATATCTGAAAGGACCGATAAAAACAAATGTTATAGTGAATAACAATAAAATTAGACCGTTTAAGTAGGTGCAACGACATTTACCTAACTGATTTTACACCTAGGTGCAAAATCGGATATATATACATATATATATATATATATATATATATATATATATATATATATATATAAATTAATTCGACTCATGTGTCTTACTGTCAAATTTAGTAACGTAAGGTGGTGTAAATGCATTACTGGGGTAAATGCATACGCCGACTCTAAACGGTATAATTCAAATATTATCGAAATAAAATTATAACCTAAATATATGATAAAAAAACATTTCCTGAACATTTTAACACTATTGGACTAATATTATACCGCTTAGATGTTGAGTGAACGCACCTTACCCCACCTTGCCTTACTTTTTTTTTTTTTTAAATCTCAATAAAGATAACCTATAGTAAATGTGAATCAACGAAATAATTTCTTTTAAGCCAACAAAAACAATATCAAATATGATTGTATTAATGATGACAACCAATATAATATCACCAATTGTTTACATGTAATTGTATAGAATCACATTATAATTAATAATTAAGCAATCGTACTGTTTAAATGATTTTTGTTAATTGTAATTTTATGTATATTATTTTACATAATTTGGTAAATTTAAATAATGAAGGAGAAATGTGTATATTCAACTGTGATTGTAATTCTCGTTATCTATATCATATAATCGACATTGTTTTATTCCTATTCTAATGTTTGTGTATCCTAGTCTAGTTAATCTCACTGTACAGTGTTAAGTTGTTTTTTTTTTTATTATTATTATTAGTTAACTGATTACTGTTATATATTAGAAAACATTATCAACACTTATGTAAATAAAGCATATACTTTTTGTGGCTTTTTTATTTATTTATTCCTATTTACTATGTAATGATTAATTTATGACTTTAAAAAGCTCAGTGGATATTTGTAAATTATATTTAGTATTAAGAACATCTTCATTAAATATATATTTTTAATGTTTGTTATCATTAGGAATAAAGTAACTCAATTTGTTATCGTTAATCAGTCTTCTTTCCTTTCCGTAAATAATGTTTAAATATTGAAGTTCCTGGATCAAATCATTTAAGCATAAAAATATAAAATTCTTTCTTTGTAAAAAAATAATTTGATAAGAAATTTATTTAATTATAGTCCATCTTATTTTTAAGCATTTATTATTAACTTTCAAATCTAAAAATCATATAATTCGGGCATTCATACTAGTACTAAGGTACAACCTTATTTTTGATAACATTATTACCCGTATTAGTAAATATTATCAACTCATTTATTTACTTTAACATTAATTATAAGTTTAGGTAAATAATATTTAGCCATTTATGATAATGTAAATTTGAATATTTAGTCAGCTAGCTATATTTTATCTATCACATAAGAACTGGCAATATCGCAAACACATTATCTCTTTGCCGTTTTCTGTACCATATCGTCCGTAGTAATGTATAAGTATATGGATATAGTTGTGTGGACTCCATTCAACTACATCCGTATACTTATTAAGTGATTTCATATTTTACAATACAAAAAGGTAATCGGCAAAAGTGATCAGAAATTAGTTGGCATGACTATGACGTTTGATCACCTTGAATTCCAAGAAACGAAAATTGAATCTGTAAAGATTTCGTGAAAAAACTTTTGTATTTATGGTTAGGTCCAACTATACAACAAAAAAAAAATATGTATGGGTATATGAAAATATTGGTGGCTAAATCAAATTCTGCAATGTGTATCCTTTTTTTTATCATTATATCGCACATCCAGAATGAAAACATCCATCATCCATCCGAAAGAGCAGGCTAATATCAGCATCGAGAAATATCAGGCTAATCCAATAGAAACATATGTGATCCACCAGTAACATGTGATAGAGAAAAAACCCTGGTGGCTCCTGTACAGAACTTAACCAGGGCCTAATGGTCGTTCTAACATAAACGCATTTTTTTGAGTTGTGCCTCTTTCAGCTCACACATCAATTCCAAAATTAGTAAGGACAAACATTACATTTTCGCTGACCTCTTTTAAGAGCTAACGTCATACGATTAAAGATCTTATCTAATATTGACTAGTTAGTTTAATTTTGAATAGCTGATATGAGTCCATTTATAAATTATTTTGTTTGTAAAATATAGTGGAACAGTAATAAGTAGACTTGTTTTTTCTTTTAACTTTTTTTTTAGATTTTAACCACTGGCTGCCAAAAAGAATTGTTGACTAATGGTTAATTTTATATTGCAATGTAATGAATCGGTGAGTGAACATCTTACGAAATAAATGAGTATCAAATGTAGTCTTCTTATTTAAGTATCTGATTAGAGTGGGACTTATCCCAACTGCACTGAACTCGTGGGCTCTGGTCCGGCTGTGGCAGAAAAATTATTTTTTGCTGAGTAATAAAAACTGATCATTATTAAGTACTTCCTTTTTATTTATTTTAACAATATTCTTTCACATTTTAGATATCAGAATTTCAGAGTAATGTCTCATACAATACATTTAATCAGCCTAAAAACAATTATACTATTATTATACATCCTATATAAATCGTTAACTTTATAAATAAAAAAAAAACATATCAAATTTTATGTATAAATGTGTGTACTGTTATCGTTATTCATTTTACTTAATTGAACTTATGCATAACTAAACATTTTACTACTAATTGCCAAATTATAATGTATAATATCGTCGGTTTGGTGGCAAAAGTGATCAACTTCATTTTTGTGAAAATGAAATTTTGTAGCTATTTACCTGTGCCTGAACAAAATTTAAGCATGAAATTGTAAAATTTTCAATAATTATTAGTAAATAATTTCACAATTTCTTCACTAACGAAATGTAACTTTAGTTCAGGCACAGGTGAATAGCACCAACTTTTCATTTTCACAAAAATGTAGTTGATCACTTTTACCTCCAAACCGGCGGTATATAATATTTGTCCTATTTTAAAAAACAAGTGTCTACACCAAGGAGTAAAATGTTTAGTTATGGATATATCATTATTGATTTTTCTATATGTAGGTATAAAAAATTTTAATCTGTTTTTAGTTATGTCTAAAATTGATAATTTATATAGCATGTATAGTAATGGTAGAAATGTTTTTTAGCTGTATTAATGTAATGTGCGCGAATACCTGAGGATGGGACATTACTCCAAAACGTTGATAGGCATCTAAAATATAAAAGAATATTGTTAAATTCAATAAAAAGGAAGGACTTAAAAATGATCACTTTCTATTATTAAATCATTCACAAATGTCTTCGAAAAAAATAACTTATTAATAAATAAATAAATATATATATATATGGAGATCTTTGGCCGCGCGATGTGGTGTTCTTATAGACATTTATTGCTTGTGGGATTACAGACAGCCTGGAGGCTACCCAAACTGACGTTTCTACGAACCATGGTTTCCATGGTGCAGCGGCAGGCTATCTATTACCGTCCCATTGGTGCCAATTTGGCAGGGTCCTTCCCACCGACTCATTCAGGTTCAAGTATAGTGACAAATTGGTCAAGATCCACGGATTATGGCTATATTTATATATATATATATATATATATATATATATATATATATATATATATATATCTATATATATATATATATATATATATATATATATATATATATATATATATATATATATATATATATATATAACTCTTTAAAAAATCAAATCTGGAAAACGGATTGAGCAGTTGGCGGCACTGAACTACATTTTCAATAGATTATGCCTCATTCAATTACTGACATTTGACACTCTGAATAGTGAGTTCTTGGCCTTTCATCGGGTTAGGGGACAAATCTAGTGTTAAACTTGAATGCTGACCACATCATCTTCTTGGTCAAAAAACAGTACCTTCTTGGCAACTACTGAGGCCAGGACGCTTCAGGTACAAGATTTTTTTTTTAATCAAATATTCTCCATGTTCATAATTTCAATTTTTGTGGTGTTTACCTGGCTAAGATATTATTGCCATGGCTTGCAAGGCTCTATTTATGAATAATGTTTCATTGAAACGTTTTTAGTTGGTCCCTGCTTGTTCACTCTAAACAGTATGAGTCGGTAAATAAGAGATTTGTTCTCATATGAATGATATCTACATTAACAAATTTAAATATCTCAGTAAGAAGTAGACGAAGTATACTTTTTTTTTAATTAAAAATTAAATATCTTCTAAAACATAACTGTATTGAAATTATCAGAAAAGATAAACATTGAGATAATATATATGTTTAAATAACTCATTAAACCTGCGATTACGTCTACGAGTTCAGTAACCTCAAGTGCGGTCTGGAAACGAGTTACAAATAAAAAAAAAAGGTATGCCAAGCCTTCTCACAACTATACATTGCATGGTTTCCCCCAAGTGATAATTGCACGTTCGCTCACGATCTGTTTTGTTGTAGTTCCAGACATTATAATTTTTAAGAAATTAAATACAAACAGACAAAAAAATTTTGAATATATTTATGCACCTGCATTTAGTTTTATAGAGGGTGCTAATATAACGAGTGACAAATTTGTGGGAGCTGATTCCACTTCAAATTTGAAACGAAAAGTATCCTATGAACAATGTTTAATTATGCTCTATTTTGCACTAGTTTTTCCTACTCATAAATATCAAAGTAGATTTCAATATAATGTATAGCATTTAGATATTATTTTCAATTATATTTATAATTTGACTTAAGCAATCGCATACATAATTTTATAAAATAAAAGTTGCTTTTAGAAATAAAATATGAAATGTGAAAAAATATGAAATTTCCATTAACGATGTTGCTGGTAACCATACAAGATCTGCATTTAATGGAAACATTTTTTTGTTTACAAGAACACTTATTATTACAATTACCAAGTTTACAATCATTAGAATAATAAGTAAATTTGAATGGAAAGCTTTAAACAGTTTACTATTTTACATTGAAACAGTTTACCTGTCTGAAACTTTATGCAAAATTTTATTTGCATTTCTTAGTTATTTCCACATTTGATTTCATTTAAATAGATCAAATTTAAACACACCTGAATAATTATTCCCGATAGGTTGTTAGCAATACCTAAAAATTATAAATGACGCACTATAAAATAACGCAATCCTATTTAAAAAAGTTCTAACAATTCTTTAGTACTATTGATTTGTTTTTTTTATATTCTAATGCATTCAAGAGACTTTCACAAATATTACATCTATTAGAATTTAGACTTCCAACTGAAGAAAGAATCGCGTTGCAGTTTCCGACTTTGAATATATCACAACAAAGAAGAAGATAATAGAAGTAACTGCTTATTAATTATTATTCTCCTGAATATTACTTGATTTATTCATTATAAAATTTACAATTGACGAAATTAAATTGAATAGTAATTACCGTAATTAATAAAAATTAACGCCGTATAAATATATAGACGCCGTATAGACGCCATATAGACGCCGCTTCTGACTTAAGAATGCTAAACTGCTATCTAAACACGATCATCCACACCGGCCTCTTTGATATTTCAATTTTTTTAAAATATTATGACTGAAAAAACCTATAAATTATTTTTTTTTTAAATTATATTTCTCCATTATTTTTGAAATTACTAGAACCTCAACAAATTAAAAGAATAATTATGGCAAGAACATGGAAAAGTGAACCAATTAAAACTAGCGGCTTAGGCTTTCACTGGCGATGACCTGAAGCGATATGGCACGCTGGCTGGCACGACTTCCAGTTAGCGCTTACGGCACATGTCAATGCCACTGTTTAATATGCATGTTTATGTACGTGGTTATGTTTATGTAGAGTTCTTGCGAAAGTGTAGGAGTTTGCATAAAAAAGCTAAGTCGAGTTCGATTCCATAGAGAAGAAAAGTTATCAATAATTACTTTATGGTATTCGTTTATCAAGGCAAAAAACGAGACTAATAAATAAAAATAGGAGTACAAAAAAAAATTTGGTTGTATTCAAGTTAACTTCAAGTGAAAAAAAGTATTTTCCTATTCGTTGATAAGTACGTGCGAAAATGCTTTTTTTTCTTTTTGTTTTTTAATACAACATGAAAGTTTTGTGCCAAGAGATAGAGGTCTACCACCGTGAATAGGAATCTAAAATTACAGAAATTGTTATTCATTCTTATTCGATAATTTTTGTTAGTTTATTATTGTTATTAGTTAAAAACGAGAAAAAAAAATCGGTTTCTCATCAATTATTGCTACCTTCATTCTAATATCATTGAGTATTTATTAAAAACTCAATAATAACTCAATAACTATATTTTCAGTGTAACTCTAAATTTTTTAACACTAAAAATAAATTTTATTTATAGATTTATATTTATAAAAATATTTATGAGATTGAACTAAAAATATAGATCAATCATCCAAATAAGGAAGAATTGAAAAAATGTTCATAGGGTATTTTTGTTGCAAATTTAATGTGAAATAAGCTCTCAAAATATTTGCCACTCATTATCATTACACCCTGAAGATAAAATGTAATAACAGAAAAAAAATGTCTTGTCTTAAAATCAAACAAAAATAAAAATCTTTACAAAGAGGTACGCTTAGGCTTATAAACGCTCAATATCAAGAATAATAGTTAATAACATGTTCTCCTATATAATACGGCACATGGGGAAGTATTTGTAATTGTTAGTAGAATTGTTTGTAATTGTAAGTAATTGTTAGAATTTACCTTTTTTAAATAGGGTTCCTTTAGTTTATAGTGTGTCATTTATAATTGTTAGGTATTGCTAACTACCTATGGTGAATACTCCCATACTACAAAGGGGAAATACAATAATAAATGACAATAATAATATAATTTCGAATACAATGTGCTTAAAGTGTATGCAAGATAGATTGACTTTAGAGTAGTTAACTATTTCCCGTTTATGTTGATGTGAACCCAATTGACTTGATTAATAAAATATTACTTTATAAATAAATTTGGAGAAACTAGGAAGAATTGTATTATAATGAATATGATCTATCGCAGTCTGCCTAAGCTAACTGCTAACTAACCATAAACACTTGTTTTGCAACAGTTATAGTGAAATCCAATACATTCCAAATGGGAGTGTGAGGTATTAGAAGAAACAACGAGAAATCTATTCAGGATTGACGATCGGAATCCCCTACTAGATACACAAATCAAAAAATATATCATTCCGATAATACAAATAAATAAGATTTTGATGATTCCAGTCCTTCACTCTCATGATGCAATCTAAATATATAGTATTACTTTCCCTATATATCATATAAAAAATACTTCATAAGGAGTTTCTAATTTCTTAAGCAAACCTGGCGACGTCAATCAAATGTGATATGATAAACCAACGGATTAAATCTGTGTCATTTGCTCTGAATCATCAGCCAATGTCCTTGTTGAGCGGGCCTTAAAAGAACTATTGTAACCAATCCATCGAAAGGACTTTAGTAGTTAGGTAATTAACTTTTATCTTCCAATTTCAGATCTACATTACTAATGTCACATAGACAATTTCCGTGTCTAACTTTAAAGTCTATATCGAATTCTTGGACTCAGAACAGCAAGTCCCCAAAAGGGTTCTTTTTGATTAGCTATATTAAAAATATAATATGTCTTAAAAAAAAAAATAATAATAACCCTTCCTATGTACAAACGATCTTTACATTGTTTCATGAAAAAGAAGGTAATTGAATATTCACTGATAGAGTCGATAAAAAGTTATTCAAGCACTTCTTCGTGTAAAAAATATTTTCAAATTTATTTTTGTAAAATAAAATAATTCCTAGTTTTCTGTATTATAAATTATATGAATGTTCATTCTAAATAAGTTAAGGTTTTCCAAGTTTTTATTTTTGTGATTTTGTTTCGAATTTTTAAGTGAATCTGAAAATTTAAAACTAGATTGACATACAGAAACTCTAAGGTTATTTTGTATAATCAGATCTGTTTTAGCCTGTATATGTCTAATGATTTATGTAAGGTAAGGTTGTAAAAATGCAAAGTATCTCCCGAACAAAGGATTCTTCGAAAAATGAAAATTAGACATTATTTTGTTACTTTCTAGCTGAACTATTCATTCCTAAAGAGTGGCCATATAAAACTTAGATAAGATGACACAATACGACTACAGTAAAAATCCTTCCTGATACAGCAGGTCAAACGAATTGATCCGTTTTCAAAGGCAATTATTATTATGATGTGCGGATCCTTTCTTTAAAATATGGTATCAAAGGCTGAAGTCAGTCGGAATGTCGGAAATGGCAAATGGTCTGAATGTAGGTGAAAAATAACGCTAATTTCTAGTTTCAACATTTCTTTTCTATTAAGTGCATGAAGGAACTCGTGTTTTTAAATTTTAGGTTGGGACTCCACAAATAACTCAGAAATAAGTGTTTCTTCTCAAAAGTCATGCATATAAGCATGCTTCGGATGAATTTATATTTGGCATTTTTGAATTCACTTCATAACTTCCATAGGTGAAGGATGAGATGCTGCTTTTCGAGCCAAATGCTGCTTTTGATCTACTGCAACTTTTTTTAGTTTTGTTCGTTCTCCTTAAACGTTCTCCTCATTACTAGCCTAACTCACCCCTTCAGTGAATCTTGGACTTTTGTTTTCCAATTCACTGCAAGTATCCCTGTATAACCTTTTTGTGTTCTAACTACTCCTCTTTGTCGGTTAATTGCTTAGACGAAATGTCATGGACTGTTTTGAGTAGCTTCCACCGATCATATATTAGCATCACATCGTGAGATCATCCATGCATTATCATCCGTATCGTACAGGTACATAGGTTTCCTTAAGTGATTCCCATCAAATACAAAGTATGACAGCCATTAATGTAGAAATGAACTCCCTCATATTTATTTAAAGTTTAAAAGTAAGATTGTTTTAACTTGATTTCATTCTAAACAAAGAAAATTAATACCTATAATAATATGAAATAATTACATACAGAAAACATCAAAAACCATCATTAACTAAAAATATCTGATGTGGGCAACACATGATTTCCTTGTACGCCTATTAAATTATAAATCCGTAGCTGAAAAAGTGATACTGAATTTGGTTACTAGTTTCCGAAGATTACAGTAAAAACGACACTCGGCGTCCCGACATCCATCTATTGACACACACACTCTTGTTACTGGAGGTCTCATTCCGTTATTACATGTCGTTTTTCTTCAGTAGGTAACTAGTTTCAAAGATATTTCTTCATGTTCCGTGACGACAATAAAACTGTCAATGTCACTGGATAAAGCATTGGAAATCGACATTTTAAACGGAAAAATCCACTTAACTAATATCTTATTCTGATGCTGCGGACTTGTTGATCTCACAAATGGGGAGGAAAACCAGTATTTTACTTTCAATTTTAATACTTAAAACAAGTAATAAAATGTTTTAATTCGATTTGGATCCAAATTGCGCTTGTAACCTTTATTACCGAAACATATGATTTATGTATTTAATTTAAATATAATTTTTTATGTAAGCTTATATGACCTTCAAGTAAAGTACCCTTTTCGGCTCACCAATTTTAACCAAAATATAGTAAATACATCCATATCGATATAAAAGTCCTATTTACTAAATTTTAGGTGTTTTACATTATATTTTAATATAATTTTGGATGAAAGTCTAATATGACCTTCAAGTAGAGTACCGCTTCCAGTTTTCCAATTTAGACCAAAATCTAGTATGTTATTTAAATCAATATATAAATAATAAATACTAAATTTGAGAAGTTTTGTTTAATTAATTGTTTTAATTATTTTAAGATAATTTTTGATGGAAATCAATTATGACCTTCAAGCAAAGTACCACTTCCGGTAATCAAGCAGTGACCAAAAAGGGAGGTTCACAACTAGATTTTAAAAAAATGCTAAATACAAAATTACAACTTTCTACAGCTAACCGTTTTTGAGCCATGCGAGATACGTACGTACGTACAGACTCCACGACGAAACTAGTCAAAATGGATTCAGGGATGGTCAAAATGGATATTTCCGTCGAAATCTGAAATCCGAAAATTTTCGCGATTACAATACTTCCTTTACTTCGTACAAGGAAGTAAAAAGAATTAAATTACACCTCCTTTCAATAGTAAGATAATAAGATTTAACGCTTTAAAGATAACCACAATGAAATAACCAACTAAAACTCAAAATGTTTAAAACAAATGATCAGTCACTGTTATCAGTAACGAAAGGTTGCATCAGTATAGCAATCTTCACATACACATAACAGCAATTGTCATAAATATATGCAAAGTGTCAAATAATAGTTTTCTATTTATGAAATTGATTCTCATTCGTTCTTCTAAAACAGATTTGTTTATTAAGCTTTAATCCTGTGACCTCTAATGACCCATAGAATAGCGAGCTTAACAGCAATGGAATAAATCGGGAAAAACAGCAAGTTATCTTTATCACATGTCCACATAGCTATTGTTTGATCATACCACCATTAATAAGTGTAATTCAAATAAAGTTAATTAGGCCAGAACATTGCCAACAGTTACGCGGATGGGCTGATGTAACGAATGGGAACTCCATGAGAACATGATGCTACAAACACCTCATCTAACATCAATTTAAATTACGTATATGAAACAAAGAAAATTATTGGTATATGAGATACAAAGTTTATTTTATGCAAAATGCAATTCTAAGTACAATATTAATACACTAATTTACTTCTGATTTTAAACTTGTCTAATTGAACCAAGGAGATCAAAAATGCATCACGTCGATTGTTGAGTGAAATTAAGTTTTTATTTGGTTTCTCGTATGGAAAAAAATAGTGCACTACATTCATCATGTTTCACAGCTTTGGTGGCCATTTCACAATACGCTGTAGCCAAAAGCCCACGTAGTTCAAAATAATTTTTGCTGTCCATGCAAACCTCGATAGCAGACAGACAATTGTCAAATAACTGACTATTTGTAAACGATGGATTCAGATTCAAATGGAATAGAAACTTCGAATTACGTTGCTTCATCTGGGGTGTAAAGACAGAAAAAATTTAAGACGTTTTTTTTGGGGTCATTTTTAGACGCTCATAGCACCACATCTATAAATGCAAGACAGAAAGAGTATTTATCATTGAAAAGAGAAAATTTGCCAGAATTACAGTAAGCGAGTAAAGTTGACCATTTTCGTGTGTTGGGTTGATGACGTCACCCATTACAACAATAATTTGTAGCATATGACTGGATCTTCATTCTCGAAATTTCTTTTTATAATTCATTATATATCGGTGTAGTTTTTTTAAAAAGGCGTAAGCGCCACCTAGCGAACTCTACAGGAAACGCATGAAACGATTTTTCCCCAAATAACAATAATTTTTTTTACCCGACTAGACCGAAGCTACAAGGAGGGTTAAGTGTTTAGATTGAACCTTAAAAGGTATCTAACGATTTTTTGAGCGAACGGCTCAACGAATTTTCAAGTTTTGTGGCTCAAATTATTCGTTGTGATCTCGTGAAAGTTTTGGTACATTTTGAGCTCAAAATACTAAATAGATGCTGCATTAAATGTATTTAATCTGTCCGTGTAAGAATATCTAACGATTTTTTGAGCAAACTGCACGACCGATTTAAAGTTTAATAGCTCAAATTACTCGAATTTCCGTGAGAGAATTTCCGTGAATGTTTTGAAACATTGTGAGCTCAAAACACTGAAAAATTTGTCATTATATTTTAAGTATTTCTGTTTTTTTGTCGATGTAATAAATTATAAATAAGCAATACTTAAAAAACTACAAACCTTAAAATAAAATTTAATTTAATAAAAAATTAAAATCCCGTCTACAGAAATAAATTTTACTATATGTCTTACAATCCCATTCGTCCTAAGGAATGGAACGCACTTGCACACCTGCTTAACCCCATTGGTGGGTTGTTAGTGAAGTTGACTCCCATGAATATGGAAACTTGATGTAGTAGTCGGATGCCTTCCACTACATGTTACGGCTCCTTGCAAGTAGATTCCGTCCCGTTCATCTGTGCATGTCAAAATACGGGAAGTAAATTATTGTATCGTGTAAAGAAGAGTCATAATTTTCATTTGAATGTGGAAGGCAGCCGACTACGACACCAAGTTTCAGTATTCATGAGCGTCAACTTCACAAACAACCCACCAATGCGATGAAGTAGATAAGAAAGCAAGCATATTCCATTCCTTAGGACCAATGAGATTGTAAAATATAAAATTTATTTCCGTAGACGGCGTTTTTATGTAAGCTTATATGACCTTCAAGTAAAGTACCCTTTTCTTTTATTAATTTAAATTTAAATTTAATTTTATTAAATTAAATTGTATACTTTATTGTATACTGTAGGAGTTTATTAAGGTGGCAAAATCTTTATAATTAAAATATATTGTCCGGGCTTCTAGCACTGTTTAAGGCCATAGTGACGAGTGAGAGTCGTCAGTATTAGGTGCTTACGTCATCAATAGTAGATTTTTTACCATTTCCAATTTTTTTTTCCCCATAATAAGTTGAAAGCTCAATGTTGAATTTTTGACGCTTAAGCCTTTTTCAAAAAACGACGTCGATATTCAGGGTTTTAAGGTAAAACGACGAAATCATCAATTTTTATTTGCCCTTACCTATATCTGTATATATGAAATATACATTAAGTATATTATACATAAGTACGTTTTGAGGCCCCTGAATTCAAATAAATAAGTCTCGCAAAAAGGTCTGTATGTCTGTGTGTATGTGAACAGCATAGCTCAAAAACGAAAATTAGTACGATATACATAAACATGCGTTTTTACATCTGCCTTTTACATTCGGTGCACTGCACTTGAAACTTCTTTACAACTCGAAATATATAACTCATTTTCCTATGTGTTAATCTTGGAAATCAAAGAGAAAAGTCCATAAGTATTTAATTCTGTTTTTCACAATCGATTTCATAAACATATAGAACATTTTAATAATGTAGAAGGTTTTTTTTTCAATAAGGTGTAGTAATTAAAAAATATTTATGATGAACTACATAGATAAGTAGTTTTTTTTCTCTCTCCTGTAAAATCTGGTTTGCTGATCTTTTTGAGTTTTGATTTCCTTAGTTGGATTATTGTAAATTGGTGGTGGTTTATATTTCATTTTTGTTTGTATTTTTTTTTTTACTTTTGATTATACAATTTTTATTTTCTTTATGCATATTACTAATTTCTTGCAAATAAATCATGTATGTGTTATTAATTTTTGAGATTGAAAAATTTACAAATAAAAATGTTATATTAAAATGTCTTGTATGTATTGTTCGGCCTGATATAAAATTTTGTTTCACTGCTAGCTTATAGCGTTTTCATTATTCACATGAATGTTGACACACTGAGTTTGTCATTGACTCCAGTAGAAATTCATTAACATACTAAAAAATAAATTAAATAAATAAAACATCTATACTAATACGTTATTTCCTCATTTCATTTCATAAAACAGAATTTCAAAATTCTAATTGATTTTGAACCATTTTTAGTAATTTTTTGGGTAAGTGCGTAATTATCTGGGTGTCAGGTGTACTTAAATAAAAACGATTTGATGTACTTGAAGCCATTTTGGGTTCAAACTTATGCATTAGTGCCATTTATCAGTCAGGTGTGGAGGCTACAACGGTTAATACGATGTATATATTTGAGACTTATAGCCGAAGGATTAAGCTTATGAAGGATAATAATAATTATCAATAACTATTATAGAATATAATTAATTAATAACAAGAAAAGAATAAGTAAATAGTAATAAAGAAATAAGTGGAAATAATATAGAAATAATAAGGCTACATAATAATAATAAAATAATGGAAATAATAACTAATGTAATGTAGAATATCATAAATTAGGTATAAAAATAACATTATAATATAACATTAATTTGCATGAAAATGATTCTGTATATTAAATGAAAGATAGAATAAAATACAAAAACTTGTAATAAAATAAGTAATATAGAATATGAGACATGATAAAACTATACATAAGACACAGTAGATAATAACTACTACATAGGGACGATAATAATAAATGTTACATAAGACACAGGGGATAAAAATTAATTCTACATAGGAACATAATAATACAAAATATTAGGTAAGACCTATTGTATGTCTGTTCAATATAACATTTTTATTTTAAATAATTACCATTTTACTTAATCAACCAATGATTAATTTTATATACTTAGTGACAATGACCGGCTTACCAAATCTTGTTAACGAAATCAGAAATTTGAAGCTCATTGGATAATGCATTGGAGGAATATTATTTCATTGCAAATGGGTGTTTAAATAAAATTTGCCCTTTACGCCACTCTTCGTGTGGCAAGAGAAGACCATGTTCAGGACATAATAGTAACAAGATTAATTAATTTCCCAACATGCACAAACCTTATGGTTGAACACAAATGGATAATCTGTTGTTTTTTTTTGTCCATTATGCCAATTCAATAACTGCAACATCCAACTTATATTGAGCACAAAAACTATTTGCGAGTTAAGCCATAATCATATCAGTCAGCCAGTTATTATCTTAGGATAAAATTAATGATTATAAATAAATTAAACCACAATATTTCTCCGGTCGTGATCGTGACCCGAGGAAATTACTGTTCCAAGGACGTGCTCTGGTAGGGAACGATTTATTAGTTGATAACTCCTCTTATGGAGCCAATAATGAGGGAAAATATGTCTGCCCATTGGAACAAATCAAGTAATGACAAGTGTAGTATGGTCGAGAATCGTTTCATAAAACCTCAGCGTCCTTGCTTAGTTCAATCTTTTCACTAGCATTATAATACTAATTTCTTCCCTATGTTAATTGGAAGAAAAAATGTGCAAATATTTTGTTAGAGGCGTACGCAAATTTTTTTGGGGGAGATTTAATTTTTTTTTTGGAGGAAGACGAGAATTAATAAAAAGAAGGCAAACCATTACCTGAATATCTATAAATGCCAAATTGGGCGTAAATTTTAAGCATATGCATGAAAATTGGATCAAAGATTATTTTTTTAAATTACCGAAAATATTGCTCAAAATACAAATCAAAGTTGGTTATGAAAATCATATGTTTTCGAGATTTTCGGAGGGAGATGATATATTCCCCTGACCTCTCCTCCTGCGTACGCCACTGGTTATAATACCGCACGAGAGTTGTGGTACATATCGTTAAATTCTCTAAATTTATATCGATTACAACAACCATTTTATATTTGATTTCTAAAGATTGCTATAAACAACAGGTTGTGTGATAAGCGGTTGTCGTGGATTATGGTTATTGGTTTAATTTTTTAAAAAATATTAGATTGCTACAATTAATTTCTTATATTAGATTATTTATCAATGCCCATTCTAGTGCTATAAATTATTTTTGCACTGTAGCTTTCCCTTGGATACCAGCATATGAGTGCGCAGCATCCTTTATTAGAGAGTGCACAGAACCGAAGGTCCTTCCATACTCCCCAGTTGGGTGGGAATGGGTAAAACTCTAAATGGTTATTCTTTACTCCCTCGGAAAATTGTTTAAAGATTCTGCTGTCTAAAACTTATTTTAAACAAGTTTTATGTTAAAATTAAACCAAAAATTTAGCACTGTTGGGCTACAAAAGATATAACACTGACTTTATTACAAAATATATAAGACTGACTTATTACAAAAGATGTAAGACTGACTAATTACAAAATATATAAGACTGACTTATTAGAAGTAGCCTCTGCACCTGTAGCACCTCCCGTACGCACGCCCATGGATACCCTTCTATTATCTGTCAGATGTCCACTGATAAGGACGCGTTTCACATAATTCAAGGGCCCGAATAGATATTGCAATAGACTTACTTCCTTTTACCAGACAAATGATCACTTTTCACTTTATATATCACCTAATCGAAAATGCTTTATTGTGATACCGTAAGGGGACTAATCAAAGTTAGAAAGTTGGCTCTACTTGGCTTGGATTTAGAAAGAACAGCTGATTTCTTATGCATGTGAGGTCTGCCCAGCTCCTGTCTTAATTCGGCTGATTGATTTTCCGAGGAGGCATTGTGCACGACCAAGTAGAATTCAGATTACACAATTACGAATTACTATTCCTATAGGAAAAGCTTTGCATAACATCTGTCCTCATCGAAGCTCTTTTATCTCTATTGATATGCGGTGTGGATTGGGAATGAAGATTCGGAGTAACCAAGTTCATTCATTAGAATTGACGTGGGTTCTCAGACAACTACAGCGCCGGTTCAAATCTGGCTTGGACTGGTTGAAATTTATTTCTTGCCAACACGTAATGAATTTTGACCTTCTCACTCCGTTGAGAATAGGTTGGTAATCTGTAGGATAGCCGGTCCTGTTTGTCATAATAGGATAGGAAAGGACGTTAAACCGCAATTAAAAAAAAAAGAAAAGATTTTGTACTTTCTTGCAAGTTATATATATTATCTAATAATTGATGTGTTCGTTTAATAACCTTCTTCCTTTATAACAGGCTACCAAAAAAAAATATATATATATATATATATATATTATTAAATTAAATATTTGTTTATAATTTATAGAATCTAAAATAACTGGGTGTGCATATACATATATATGACAGTGAGTGGTTTAGAGATTACGGCTCTAATAGCACAACTAATGTCTGAAGATTCCGAAGCTATCATCTTTTCAGACGCCTCAGTGGATAATAAATTGTAATAACTGTAATTCATTATCACTGACATCTCTAGATTGATATGTAATGTTTATTTTGAAGTTAAATTGTTCTTATAAAATAACAAATCGTTAGAAATAGTTTACTTTGGTTGCTTGGCAAAAAAAACAACTGAAATCTCCTGGTTTACATAATTTATAACATTTGTGCTCATAAAATTTCAAAATGTTCATCTAAAGACTGTCTTTCTAGATTTGTTGGCTTAAATTTGCAAAATAGACAATTAATAGTTATTTTCGACCCATATTATAGAATATATTTATAATCAGGATGGCATTTCCTATAAAGAATCCACAATCAATAGATTTCTGTCTATCACTCGCCCTTTACTAGAAGCGCTGTGCGCCATCCAGGATAACTTAGGGCAGACATTTTTTCTCATTTTACGAAAAAACGGCCAATCTGAGGAAAAAACTATTAAAGGAAAAAATTGCGAAGTGTAACGGCTTCTTTCAGAATACGTCCATTATAAGACACTTCGATGCTTAGTAGCGCCTAAAGCGCTCCAAAACATACAACGACGGTTACAATACAATACACGATTCATGATTCCGAAGTATTTTTACACGCTCTTTTTAAGATCGTGCCGGTAAGAACAGTTTTTCCCTAGTAAATGTAAATTAATTAATTAAAAACCATTAGAGATATTCAAATTCGGATTGCACCAGTCGTTTCAACTTTCATAATCCTTTAAAATTATATGCATAAAAGGGTCATCTGCGAAGCTGACAGTTTGGACGGGCGTCAGGCACATATATAGCGTTAAAATTTTATATAACCGGAGAAAACGTTAAGCTCTACAATTTTTACCTCTAGTATTTTTCTCTCAGACCAACTGTTTTGCCGTATAAAGCGTTTGAGCCATCTTAAAATGTTGTCACAATTTTACCCCAATTTTTTAAATTAACGGTTGCTCTAAAATTTTTTTAGAGTGCAACGTTTTTTTTTTCCAGAATAGGCCATTGTTTGACAAATTGACGCCGTGTGGGCCCCTGACGCTGTCCTAAATACTATTATTATTTTATTGCATATATATGTTCAACCATTTTTGCGTCATATGAAATCTAATGTAACTTTGGGTTTTTGAGAGTGGAGAGGGGAGGAAGGGGTAAAATTAAAACAGAAACAATCCAATTCCTCTCCCTATCTGTTAAAGATATCTGAAGAATCTGAGTATTGTAAGGTAACTAAAGATTATAGCTTCCATTTGGCTCATGTCTAAAATTAAGAACCTTTCTGATCAGGGTGATTCAAGAAAATATCTGTCCTAATGTTACCAGAGTTTAAGATTAGTGATATCACTTTTCATAGATTGAAATACTGTTATTACTTTATTGCATATATTTCTTACAACAAACCGTTTGGTCGTATTCTTTTTTTCAACAACTCTTGCCGGCCCCGGAGATTTCGCCTTCACCCTACGCTCCCTGAAGGCGGGTCTGGCGCGATGTTGTTAAATATAATCACTTTAGAGACGCCTAACATTACTACTATTATTATCCATTTAAAATGTTGAAAGATGGATGTTACTAACCTAGTAGTTTATTGATATTTTAACAATTTTTTAGAAACATTGAAAGGCTACTACATCTCGGTACGTTTAAAAAAAGGTTTATCCAGTGTAAACCGTAGAGAATTCTATGATTTTAACTTTTGTGATAAAGCGTTGTCGGCTAGAACGCCTCGTTTAGGAGTTATAAGCAAGAAACTGAAGAAAGTCCGAAAATGTCGATATTTTTCTGGTCCTCTGAAGTTTCCAAAGGTTTCACGAATTGGAAAACGTGGATTCTTTACCACGTTATATCCGTATACAACATATCAATAGATCATTTACTCCGGAATCGTATCCAGGTAACCCCAATTTTAAGTACAGACTGACTAGACTATAAGATTAGAAATTAGTGGGTTTGAGTGAGTATGGATTTTATAATGAAATGATAGTTATTTATTTCACTACAAATCAGAAGCATATGGGACATTAACTTCATTTTCTCTGAAAAGTGTATCTTTGCTTATACGACTCAATTTTATTTACATTTCTTGATGAAGGCACCATTCCAAAACCCTATAACCATTGGACTGTAGAAACTGACAAGTAGTCTCGGTAGCAACTGATAATTTCCAAAATTCAATATCATATCATGCATATGTTTTAAAAGTTGAATTTACTTTTTGATATTGAAAAATAAAATTCCTTGAACTTGAGATAAATGCAAAATAACATTAATACCGATTTTCTTGTAAAACTAGATGCCGTTGTCCCCAGTGGTGGGTAAAGACTTAGTGGGACCCAGGACGATACTAAATCGCAGAGTATCCTTTGGTTAGGTTTGGAGTGGAGTTGTACTGGTACTTGTAATGGTAGGGAGAACGAGTACTGCAAGTGATCTACAGAATACATTCATTATACCCGAAATAATTTGAAAATTTTGAATAAGCATTTTAAATTTGCAATCAAAGCTCATGTTTTAACCTTATAATGTTGCATTTTTGTTTCAATTTCAATTTCAATTCAAAAGCAACTTTGAACAGTTATTTTGTGTGTAGTGCAGGGGCCCCGTGATCAAAAAGGTATCAAGTTCTACCAAGTAAACTGCATTCGTCTGTACTTTATAATTCTATTATTTAATTTTCGTAAATGGCGCGGGGCATCGCCGGCAATATTCAATCTGAACTATAAATTTTTCTGTAATATATAAGTCAATTATTTAAGTTTTCTAAGGCGCGGAGCTCTGTGCGGTTGCCACCTTCCCCTCCCTCAAACCCGCTACTGATCGTTCCCTTGCTAGGATGATGAATGCATTACCTTATTGTTGCTGTTGTTTTATGCATGGGGATGTATAGAGAAGCGAACACGATAAAGTTAGCTGCACATATTACTGACGCGTGCTTCCGGCTTGCGATCCAAGAGGACCGTAGCGGGGACTGCATGGCACGAGCTCCGTGTCTTCCTCTCCTCGTGACTCCGCTTCTTCCCAGTTAGTACAGATTGCTCCCATCACGGTTCTGGCATTTAAATCCTTCTTCCCATTCAAATCATTACGGCTGTCCAGCTATTTCTGAAATGAGTCAATTTTTTTTTATTTTTTTTAACTGATAATGGTTTTCGTGTCAGAATATAGCCAGACTGGCAGGATAAAAAAAAGTAATTATCTGTCAGTCGGATCAGAAGAAGAATTTTAAATCATTATAATTAGGTACTCAAATAATGGATATCTTAAAACATTTGCTGCAACCTTTCTTAAAGACTGTAACCGTGAAAAGCCTACAATCTCACTCGGTAAAACCTCTAAGAAAGACACAAGCTAACTTAAAAATCTTTACTGTTGGCACTAAACCAACAAGATGGAAATAGTTCCGATAAGTCTTTAAACAAGTAGCTGCTTAATTATAAAAAATAATGTTCAAATGGAAGTATTTTTTTAATTAACAATTACATAAAATTGTGAACATATGTGTTATATTCCTGAAAATGGAGTAGTACAAACGTTAAGAGCTAAAATGGTGTAGAATAATATTATATATAATATAATAAAGGAAGTAAAATAAATGTTCACATTATTTAATAATAGTAGCTGCTTATTTTCTTTTACTCGGTAGTATAGTAACCCGTTCTAGTCTTTTGCTTTACTGAGCATCAGTAAGAGAAGTTTTATTGCTTCTATATTTTCCGAATAATATACTTTAAATGGCCTAAACCTAAAGAATTAAAAAAAATTAAATGCCTATTCTATGGAATTACCCGAATCCCAAATTTATTAATAGATATAATATTCTTAGATTATTGTAACCATCACTTTTATAATTGCAAAATTCAACAAGACCTTAACTTAATATGTTTCAGTTGTTGAAAAGTTTGCTACATATACCCAAATGGGAGTAAAATAAATGGCAAATTTTTGAAATGGATGTGTCGGTAACAATTAATACAGGAAGCATTACTCCTCGAAGCTCAATTTAATAACTCGGTAAATCCATTTTGTGTAACAGCTTAAGAATTGTCGTTTAACAAATAAATCAAATTATGTTTTAATTAACTCGAGATATCGTGAATGTATTTTAAATTGTGTGATTCTTGAAATTATGCAACGCTGTATGTGGTAGACAGTAGTATTTGACAATAAAATCACTTTTGCTTCTCTCTGATGACCCTAGGATTTTACGCCTTTAAATAAAAACAAAAATCGTTTTCATGTCAATGGCCAAATATGGTTATAATCTTTTAAACAGTTATTACTATTCTCTAACAAAAAATTATATTTTAGTTATTCAGGTGAAATTGTGATAATTTAATATTAGAAATGATTATATTTTAACTCTTTAACGGGCAGTGGCCTTATTGGTCCCACCTATCAAAAAGTGGAAATTTTACATTCAAAATAATTTGGTTATATTCCAAATGCGTTTGCTGAAATATTTATCAGCCCGCTCAAGCCAAACTTCGTTTTTTGTGGGACAAATATGGTCAGTACCTATTCGAGGTACTGTCATAGGTAACAAACGTTCAAAGTAGTTGAAACTTATATATATATATATATATATATATATATATATATATATATATATATATATATATATATATATATATATATATATATATATATATATATATCAATCAAATCAAATGCATTATCAATATTTAAAACCATTTCTTTTAATGTTGAAATTTTTATAGATTTAACAATTATTTTTTGGGTATATTGATTAATTCATAAATTGTGTTTGGCCATATTCTGTCTGTTAGCAAAATGCCACTAATAAATTTGTTTACGTCCTGTTCATGCAGCCAGCACGAAATTTTGTGCAGTCTGTTGTTCGGAATCAGATTTGTCGTCTGTTCGGAAATTCAATATTTTTTAAGTAACGCATTTAAATCTGTTCAAAACAAGGCTTTGAAACTAGTCCAACTAAAATTATAATAACAGCGACATCCTTACGAGTAGATATATAGTGTGAATTGATAAAAGAGTGTAATTCCGCTAGTCATAACTTTATTTTTATTTTGTTAATAAAAAATTATTTTAAAAAAAATGAATTTTTAAGAAATATTCAGTAATGTATGCAATAAAAAATAATTTAAATAAATATGCATTTTTTTTATGTGATGCTACAATAAGAATAACATTAACTGTAATAAAATTGCATAAATTAGAATACTGGTTATCCAAAGTTAGAAATGACTTTTTTTTTATCTAACGAACAAGTTTTTTTTTATTAAGTTTTTTAGGACATATAAATCAATTATCATGATTGAATATGGTTAATTCAATCTGCATATGGTTAATTGAATATGCCTAGCTGCGGGAGACAGATTTATATTTTGTAGTAGTGGAATTATAAATTGGAATAGCTTAAAATCACCGATCTACATACCGCTGTCCTCCGTCCTGCTTGCTAAAGCTTTTGTTGAAGAAAGCCCTTTGGTTAATGGAGAGAACCGAAAAACACGAGCCGATGGCCATGCGTGTTAACGGCGCTCTACCAGTACTTCTGAAGGCATAATGAAATTGCCATTACATCCCTGACCCCAATCCTATCGAACATTTTTGGAAAGAGGTAAAGAGGTGTTAAAGAAGTTAAGGAGGCGTGGTGAGAGGCTAAGCCAACAGAAGAATAGAAAGAAATCGAACAAGGCAAGGTGATAGAGAGGGATGATTAATACCAACACAAAAATCGACCATTTCAAAATGAATTCTATAATAATTTTCTTTTTTTTAAAAATAAAATTCCCATTTTCATTATTATGCATACATTCGTTATAATTGCTTTACTATAAAGGCTATGTGGAATAATTAATATGTTACGTTACAAAAATAAAAATCTCAGATTAATTGAATTTAGTATTTTTATATTCCTATTTCACTCCAATTTATCACTCGTTTCCAATTTCTGAGAACTGCTACTATTTAAGGTTTAGAAAAATTAAACAAGATTCTCTGCGTATTTACAATATATAATTTATATATATACATTAATTTAATATTGCATATTTAACATGAGTATTCTTCAAGTATTCTTCCAAGCAAAAATTCCTATTTTTCCTAAAATGTCACTTAATTCTTCAATTATGGTATAACTTTCCTCTTCATGCTAAATTATCTGTGCAGCTATACTCTTTTATTTCATTTTTTACTGATAATGTTCAGAAGAAATAACTATAGATATAACTATCAGTTATATTTTTGTTTCTGTTTTACAAGGCTGACCTGCCAGCTACAAATGCACAAGAGAATAATAAAGGTAAAAAATTCAAATTTACATTTTTAAATATATTTGTACAAAAAATGTCAGCAATTGTTAGTGGTTCAATCGACTGGGATAGACGTATAGAATCCATGGAAGTGGAGAATCCATGGACTTGTCGGACTTGGTCCCAGTTTCTTTAAAAAATGAAAATGAAGGGGTTGTGGAAACTTAAAAAAAAAATGTTCAAGAAGTTGCATGGGCTTCAACAATATTCAAGCCCAAGCCAACAAGAAATTAGCACCTACAGCATTTCATTTAGTATATAAAGTATTTAATCAGAGCAAAAAGAAGAGCGTTTAAGATGTAGCAGACTGACAGACGCCAATCAGATAGGCTGATATTTAACAGAATAAACAACGAACTTAAAAGACGAATACAAAAATTCAATAGGACAAACTATGATGCATAGATATATTACCTTTCGACTGACGATGGAAGCTAATGGAAACATCCAAGAAGTTGCTAAAACATCGAAAGGTATCGGCACCCCACCGAAAAGATGGTTCTTCGGCCGTGTAGGATGAGGATAAATCTGAACTCTTCGCTAGCCACCTTTCTTCGGTATTTAAACCATTTAGTGACTTTACAAATACAGAACATGTGACCTTAACACTTAACACACTAGACATTCCACTTCAGTTGACACTAACACCTCCCTCGTTTACTCCATCTCAGATTGCACTACAAATAAAACATTTGCCTGAAAGAAAAGCTCCTGATTATGGTTTAATTACTACTGATGCACTCCAACAGGTGCTGACGATACAACAATACTCACAAAATATCAAGATCCTATACAGTCCTTATTAACTTTACATCGCTTATATAAATTATACGACTGGTACAAACTATGGAAAATACGATTCAATCATGAAAAATCGAAAGATATAACATTTACCCCCAGAAGAAATACCTACCCTCCAGTTTATAACGAAAGAACCAAATTCCTCAGACGGACGTTGTACTCTATCTTGGACTTACCTTCGACAGATGCGATAGAACCCGCATGTTAAAATGAAACGGCAGACTCTTAACAAACGACTCAAATTACTTTACTCCAAATCTTCAAAACTGAGACAGAAACTAAATACCTATACATAATTACTTAAACCGATATGGACATACTCCTCATACATATTCGGTATAACCAAAACGACCTATTTACAAAAACTCCTAACTTTTCAGTCCAAAATATTACGACTTATTACAAATGCACCTTGGTACATGATTAATGTACCTAAATCCCATGTACCTGTAATGTACCTAGTTAACTAAATCCCACATACTGAATTACACAACAGTGGTTGACCAACAGTCAACGAACATATAAGGACACTTTATCAACGATTTTATAACTTACACGGACATATCAACATACTGATTAGAGATATGGCTACGGCCTTCATGTCCATGACTATGAGGAGGAGACAAAAAAGGTGCTGGATGAGAGATCTCCTTTCTTAACTATCAAACGTGAGAGATTCACGCCAAGGAAGATATACTGCTGGGTTCTATCCTTCCAGAAGGAAAGAGTTTCACAGGTTATTGCTTCCAATATTATTAGCTTATTTCCTGATAGTCGACATACTGTTGGCAGGTGCAAATTAATATTTAAGAGAGAAAAAAAATACACACATACACTGATATATATATATATATATATATATATATATATATATATATATATATATATATATATATATATATATATATATATATATATATATTATATGTAAAATAATATCACTCATTGGTGGGAATAACTGAATCATAATACGTAGTTTAGGACTAACGTTCAAAGAATACATGTTTGCATTTTTCTTGAATATGTGTTTGTACCTTTTTGGCCAGATTTGAGGACGTATTTTACACAATAGAAACAAATGTATCCAACACATGCATATATAGCGAAATATGTTAGACTGCAAAAGATTCGAAGTGTTAGTAATTCCAACAGAAAAATAGGGTTTATCTAAATTCCTCTGTCTTTATTCGTCTAGATCATTACAATCCCATTAAGTTTCTTTTTCCAAAGCCGCATTCGTATTCAAGAGAGTCGTGAAATATGAGATTGTTCCTCGAGGGGATATTGTGTAACAGACGGAAATTTTCAAAAATTAAAGAGCAAGGTCCAGAATAGGAAGATATTTACGTAAAGGTTTGAAAGTCTCTCAAAACTTTAGTAACCTCTTACCTTAGCGGCTAAGCCATTATTATATACATACATACTCAATAGCAGAATCATTTCGATTAAAAAAAAGAAGTAAAATAGGCAACTTGTATAATAGTTTAATCAGCAACTCAGATGCTTTGCTTAGTTTTTATTACTTTTGAATATATCAAAAATGGATCTAACAGTAATTATGATGCAATAATAAAATTTAAAAAAAACGATACTGATTAAGATATAAATTTATCATTTTATTAAAAATATATACAGTTTCTCTAAATTTCAAAATCAATAAATACATAATTTAAAAATATTATAATACGAAAGAGAATTTAGTTTATAGATTTGATGTCTAGCGCAACCTCTTGAGCATTACTTGAACTTATATCGAAGATACTGCGACCCTCAATGCACACTAGCGTTGCGGAAAAAGAGTTTTAAGGCAAACTTTTTCTTTCTATCTTTTATCACCTTATTTTTTTTATATAAATGTGTATGAAAAATTATTCTCTTTATCGAATAAAATTTCTATAAATCGAACAAAAAATTCCAATTTAAAAAAAAATATAAAATCTGATTGTCATCAGAAATAGTCTTTAGTTTACGTACATTAGAATCGGTCACGTTATATATGTTACATTAAAGAAGACAAAAAAATGTTCCACTAGTTTGCCAAACAATGGAAATTCAGGGAAGATCTTGTTTCGGAAGAAGTACAGGAGTACCTAAATTCTCTAAATCTCTTTCCTAACATAGAGTGAAATTTTCATTTTAAATTGAATTTAACTTTGACTTTCTTGCTGTGAACATTGTTCTTAAACATGATTTCGGTTATGAGTTATACACAAAAAAGACAGAAGCTATTTTGCGTGAAAACAAAAATAAATTAATTTTTATGTAAGTTTGCTAATTTCTAATACATATCCTTATAAATTATAAATGTACATTTGTAAAAAATCTGCAATCACAAATGTAATTTGTACAATTTTTCAAATAATTGTTATTAATCATTCAGTTTTGTTTTTCTTTGACCCAAAAAAAATTGCCTTTATTACATCAGTAATCCCGAAAAATTGGCTTTGATAATTCTTTAACTCTAATGAATAGCTATTAATGCTTTTAGCCTCAAAAGTGTGAAAAGTTGAAATCTTTCGAAATTTCCATGTATCGAATTTTTTTCAAGAAACCTTCATGTTCTGTATATCTAAAAAGAGGAATGTAACAATTTTGAAATTTAGAGAATACCTGAATTAAAAATTTAAATTAGATTTTAAAAATAATGATTGTTTGATGAAATATTTCCAGTACTTCAAATATATACTTAAAACTGATTTATGATTTCCAGATAATTAATTAATTAATTCAACCACCAATGGAAAAAAAAACTTTCTCTGTATTCTTATAAAAATATTTGTGTCATCAGCATGCCATTAATAAAATAAAGAGCAATGGAAATAATAATATTAAATTGTAATAGTAAATAATAATATAATATATTGAAAAATTATTAAATATTAAACTAAGTAATAATTTGCTGATTGTCACCGTTCTGTGTGGCAACTTCAGTATTTTCTAAATAATATGAAATGATATAAAACAAATACCCATTCAATATAAATAATTTATTTTTCCTAATTAACTATGTATAATAATAAAAGTGGGCTAATAAATAGTTGGTTCATGAATAATAATACATAAGCTTCAAATATGAAAAAAGAAATATTTTTGTAATAATATAATTTGGAATTTATGGGGACTAAGGGATAACATCTATTATGTATTAGTATTTTGATACTCCAGAAAATCTGGATTTAAGATATGAGACTGAAAAACACTTCATCGAAGGGCTGCCCATATAAATACAAAACAATAAAGACAAAAACAAAATAAAGACAGTGTATTACTAAAACAATTTAATAGTTGTCAAAATTTAATTTTGACTTCAGAGCTAAACAAAAATCATTTATTTAAAAAAAAAAAAAATGTAAATCTTTTCCTTATATGGTAATCCCACATAACGATCATTTATTAGATTTACATTCAAGCTCCATGCTATAAACACATATCACCTGAAACCTACTTGTTTTTTTAGTTGAATTTTTTTTAAAAACAATATCAATAAATAAAGTTCGTGCTTTACAATTCACATATTCATATTTCATTCTCAAATTATATTTCTTAGGATGGTTCAATGCTTAAATAAGATCATCAAAACCTTTTCCAAAATTTATTCCTTATTTCACCATCATCCTCATCTAACCTTTGAAAATCATCACAGACCTATAATCAATGGAGAAGAAATGTGTCTACTTAATCCTTTATCAGTCTCTCAACAATTTGTAGTATGGTATGGTGTAATGCAATATTTCTTAAGTACCACTACAGTCAAGAAATTATTTTTCTTTTTATAATAGAACCAATAGAATTATTCTTGGTTCCCATAAACTAGAAGATGAAGCATAGACACTAAAAATATATTCTATAATTTACTTAACCATACCCTTAGTAATTATTCAATGTAGTTTTTTATTGATAGAATACAATTTTAGTATTGTATATTCAAAAGGCAAATTATAAGCTAAATATAACTGCTAAAACAGGACTAAAATAAAATTGTAGAAACATTAAAGCCAGGACTGTATTAAGTCAAACAAGTAAAGAAAAAGAAAAATTCCTTCATATCAGATGATAAAACTTTTATACTGTTGAAATACTTTACAAATACTTTCTTATATCTTCTTATGTATTATCTTATATATTCTTTTATATATTATCTTATATATTCTGATATCTACAATTGAGGGGCTTTCTATCAAAAGTGGACATCTTCATTTCAGACCAAAAGAGATTTCAATGAGTTCTGATAGCTTACCAAAGCTTGCACCTAATAGTATCTCCGCATATGTCAAATGGGCTAGTCCTTTATAGAAAAGTGAATTGAAAGTTTGTATTTTTAAGTAAAAATAAGTTCAGAATCGTGGAAAAATTATTTTTTACTGTCACTTTGCAGACAAAGGTTGAATTGGAGATATCCACGATGATATCCACAAGATCCTCCTCAATTATCAACAATAATTTACTTAATTATTATTATTTTTGAGACTTGACTTCATTGTAATTGTAATTATATATTCTTGGAGAATTTTATAGTTTGTTGGTATGCAGCATCAAGAGATGTCTGTATCAGTCAGGATTAGTAAACTATCATCTCTCAGGAGTAAAGAAGATGTTAAGGAAGTTAAGAGGCATGATGAGAGGCTAAGCCAACAGAAGAATGGAAAGAAATCGAACAAGGTAATGAGATGGCAAGATACTAGAGGGGGTAGAGATGGTTGATTGATACTAAAAAAAAATCGACCATTTCAAAATGAATACTATTATAATTTAAAAAAAAAAATCCCATTTTTCATTATTATGAATATATCCATCATAATTGCTAGGATATAAAAGCTAAATGGAATCAAAATCAAAATCAGTGAAATTGAATTTAATATTTTTATAATCCTATTTTAGACTGGATCACTCAATTTCCAATTTGTGAAAACTACCACAATTTAAGATTTTGAAAAATTCTAATCTAGGTGTTAAATCTGTGGGCGACACCATGCAAGAGCGGCAGCTAAAATGGTATGGACATGTCTAAAGAATGGACGATACCAGAAAAGCCAGGTGGTATTTGGAAGCTGGGGCGGATGGAAGACGGCCTCGTAGCAGACCCAGGTACATGTACTCTGATTACATTGGAAAACTGGGTGTAGCAAGAGGAAGCACCATCCCGGAGATGAGAAGACTAGCCAGAGACAGGGACCATAGATGGACTGAGACTGCAACTCCACGCTTCACTGCACAAAGGATTTAGAGGAAGAAGAGAAGAAGAAGAAGAAAAATTGATTGGAGAATAGAGTATTTATAATATTTATCCAAGCAAAAATTCTTATTTTTCCTAAAATGTCACTTAGCTCTTGAATTGTGGTGTAACTTTTCTCCACATGCTAAATTATCTAATATTATTTTTTACTGATGACGGTCAGAAGAAATAACCACAGATATAATAATAAATGCATTTTAATGAGTTCTGATAGATATCCCAAAGCTTATACTTAATGCTAGCGACACATCTGTCAAATGTGTTTTTGCCCCATAGAAATGTGAATGGAAAGTTTGAATTTTTAAGTAAAAATGAAGTTCAGAATCGTGGAAAAATTATTTTTTACTGTCACTTTGCAAACAAAGGTTGAATTGGAGATGTTCACTTCTGATAGCAAGCTCTTCAATTATGAATAATAATTTACTTAATTATTATTATTATTATTGACACTTGATTTCATTATAATTGTAATTGTATAATCTTGGAGAATTTTATAGTTTGTTGATATGCAGCACCAAGAAATGTCTGTATCAGTCAAGATATACAAACTATCATCTCTTATTTATGGTTGTAATCTTTCAAAACATAAATGATTTTGTTTTTTCTTAAATGCAAAGGATCTATCTGGAATGTTAAGAGAATAATTTTAAGCTAGCTAAGGTATAATCATTTTTAAACAATTAATTGATTAGTATGGTCATGCTTATTGCAAATGTACCAGAATGAGTTCATCAGTATGTCTATAATTCGGTTTGAATCTTTCATGAGCTATGCCTGTCTTGGTGCATATATTACTGTTATGATCATAAATCTTATTGCTAATTATATAACTTATTTATTATAATAATTTGATTTATTTTATAACATATTAGAAATTTAAAACAGGATTGTGCTCAGGATCACATGAGATTTATTTGACATTTTTATAACAAAATTTATTTTCAGTAAACAATAACTGAGTTGTTTTTGAAGTAAAAACATTTCTAAATTGATAACCATAAAAACATAAAGTAATAAAGAATCAAATATAATAAAATCATAAGAAGTGACAGTACATGCAATTTCGATCTGATAAAATACCAACTAATGTAACATTACCAGGTCAGACTAAACGAAATTAAGTTATAATTATTTAGCTTAAATAAAACACCAGCTCCATTATCTTTGTATGCCCTCAAGGCTACTTTTATATTAATATATGTTAATATTAAAAGCATGTTAAAATAATTTATTGAACTAGTTATATTAATTATGCATTCAAATATCTCTTTTTAAAAATATATAAAAAGCAGAAACCTAATCAGTAGATACCTGATTTTCGTGCAGTAAAAAATGAAAGCTGTGCCAAAAAAAACAACAACGAACAGTGTGCAGTAAAAACCGAAAAACGTGCAGTTATAAACCGGAAAACGATCAGTAAAAAAATCAAAATCGCGCGTAAAAACCAAAAACAATTGTGTATATAATACATAAACCATGCAAAAATCATCTTTTTGTAGTACTCTATTTTATCCATGAGCTACGGTACATTGATCATGTTTGGATATAATGTTTTCAAAACTTGTCCAGTTTTTATCATGTATGGTGCTGCCTCTGTTACTAGAAAAACTTTCTAATGAAATTGTGAATTTTGGAAAAAATCATAAGATTGTCCTTGGCAAATTGAGAGACAGTTTCATGATTTGTCTTTGAGAAAGACTTACAGGCAATTAAAAATTATATTTGATTGATTTCTTGAAAATAAATGATTAACAATTCAAAGATTTTTTTTAATGATAACAGCAAGATACTTCGGGGTCGAAAACTTCATAGTTCTATAAGAATGTGAACGAACAAAAAAATAAAAAGATTTGAAGCTTCTTCTATTGGCAAATTCACGGTTAACCTTTTTCCAATTTCAGGGATTCTCATCGACCTGAACCCTGATATTTCCTGGTAGACCCGCCGAGCCTTCTCTTTTCATTATAAATTTAAGTCATCTTCCCGCAAGAGTATGTCGAGAAGTAGTCTTAGCGCTAAGATTTGCACTGCCTCTTAAGACATAGACCTGCATCCCCTGGCAGAGCTGTTCGCTGTATTGTAGCCAGCCTGCTCTTATGTCGGCGTGAGAGATTCTGCTACCAGGCTGAGGATGCATACCTCAGATACCCAATATCACACCTTTCTAGATTGGCACGATACCTCGTAGCAGATGACCACTGGAGAAAATTCCAGATACCATGTACTAGAAATAATAAGGTTTAATTAGGAAATTCCCAGAAGCACGCTATACTGCCCTTAAAACCATTTATCATAGGGATAATTCTAAATAAATACATAATAAATACATACGAATAATTTTCTTAATAGTAAACGAAAAATCAAGGGGTAAATCCACTTTACATTAGTTTTTATGGAAAATGAGTGAGCTGTGTCCATCTTGTAGCCTTCATGAAGTACAAACACCACGTACCATATCTGGTGCATAACCAATTTAAAGTCGTTGAACATCGATCAAGCGATCAAGTTTCGGGGAACACATGCAGAATATATCGATGATAAAAATGCCCGTAATCTTAAAAAAAAAAAAAAAAAAAAAAATCTAAAATGATTTTGTTGCTGAAAACAGTTTCTCTTAATTTCCTCCGTTCTACACAAATGGGCATATATTTTGGATGGTGGCCCACAATGTTTTGTATTATTTAAAATATTAAAATTAGTTCGTGAAAATTTTAGAAAAACAGTTTAAAATTGTATTTGCGTCTCTTGTAAAGTTTATATTTTGAAGGTTACCTCCATTGGATAATCATCGACATTTTGGACAAATTTCGAATTAGTTTTTCTAAAAACGAAGATTTTTGTAGTAAAGTGGTTTTATCCCTGGTCCCTTCATTAAGAAAATACAATCATACAAAATAAATAATTATGACAGATGGATCTCCCATCAATATATAAAATCTTACTGGAACTCAGTACAACTTTATGTTACTTTATACTGAGGAAGATATCATGATAAAGCTAAATTAGACGTGTCCCACTGCTTCTTACCTGTCATTATAGCCTGTTGTGAAATGAAAAGGAACCTTGGCAGATTGGCCAATGTACATTAATGTAACGACTGAATCCACCGCTTTGCTTCAATTCTATTAAAAAAATAATAACCGCTTCTTAAAGTTGCGAAGCCGAGAAAAGACAGCAAAGATTTGCAGTGGAAATGATATGGCGGTACTTGACTTATTTACTTAATTGAAAGGAGGATTTGTTACCCTTCAGAACTGTCACTTAACATCTTAAACTTCAATTTTCATCAATTATTCTAAAAGCCTTTTAGAAGAAAGATCGTTATATCGTTAATTGCAATTGGTTTGCTCATGGTTTTATTCTGTTTTAGTGGATGAGTCAAGAGTGATAAAATATCCAACGATTGAATCAAATCAGCTTACAACAAATTACAATGTAATATATGAAGTCAAATGGCATTCCTGATTGTCTTCAAAATCAAATTGATAAGCGTTTGGAAATTATTAAAAAATTGGAAATTAAATTAACTTATTTAAGTCATGTAATGTAAAAATAACTCTGTTACAACCAGGGAATGAGGTGTACAATGAAGATTAACATAATGATGGCATGAAGGTAAAGGTCATCCAGCAATACCTCTGCATAAAAATTTAAAATTAGAAACTTGGTCTAAGAGATCCCTATTTCATTTCGTTCTAAAACGTCGCAAAATTTCAGAGCGTGTGGGTAACTTAAGTGATTCAGTCTTTTTAAAAGTTTTCTGTACTTTGAAGTACAGAAGTTTTTTGAATTTTGGCTCTATAATTAGGCCTGCTTTTCGTACATGGCAAACTTTCGTAAGATCCCAGAAAGTAGGGATGGAATATCGACACGCGATATATCGATATATCATAGTTGAAAAACCGATGTATTATATCGATATATTAGCATCCGATATATCGATGATATCGATATTTTAAAACGATATATCGATCACAGCATATGCTAAACTATATTACGGTAGAATCTCGGCAATTCATATTCCAGTAATTCGTATATATTTTCTGGTTTCTTGAAAGTCTCCCTTTATTTCGTATAAAAACACTGCAATCCGGTTGCCCCGATAATTCGTATTTATTTTCGTCTTCCAAGTAATGTAAACCCCTTATAATTCGAATTCCCAAATAAAAAATCGGGTTAACTCTTAATCTTTTCAAGAGGAGAGGTGAGTGAGAGAGGAATCGTTTCTATGAATTTCGGTCGGTTCACCATTTTTTTTTCTATTCAGTTCTCTTTAAATAAAATTGTAAAAAAACCTGTAACCATACTGTTAGCCGATAACATAGATGGATCTGAAAAATTAAGTTCGCTCATGACTGGCAAATCCGCGAATGCAAGGTGCTTTATAAACAAAAACTGCCGAGCGCCTATCGTGCAAACACAAAAGCATGTATCATAAGTGAAATTTTCAACGAATGGGTACAGATATGGAATAAAAAACAGCGAAAATTTTCAACTGTTTATTGATAATTGTACGGCCTACAACAGTACCATATCACTCAGCGATGTTTATCTTCTGTTTTTGCCTCCCAGCACAATCTGCAATCTCTAAACTTGGCCATAATTAAACGATTTTAGACATTTAACGCACGGAAGTAGTGATGCAACTCTACGTGACTTTTCGGAATTTCGCCTATTTTGACGAAGGTTTAGCAGTAGCTTGAATCCTAACTGACGAGGAAATTTCGACTCCGTAAAAAAAGGATATGAAGAAGAAATTGATGTGCCGACGATTAGTTCTAAACTGGAGAAATAGTGCATCTACAGCATGTCATTTCTTAGCAAAATCGGATGTTTGTGTAAACGTATTTTCTGCTCTGAACATGCTTAACGAAGCCATCGATGAGATCCGTCTTCAAGGATTACATCATAAGAAAATAACCGAATTTTTTTGTTGATCTAACTATATCGTTTGTATTTCCATTCATATTAATACAATTTTGCACTAATCTCATTATTTCCTATTTTTGTCGCCGATTATTGGAAATCTCGATAATTTGGATATCTCGATAATTCATATTTACCTTTCGAACCCTTGACCATACGAATTATCGAGATTCTACTTAATTTATTGTATTTTATTTTAATAATTTCCTTTATTCGGTAAAACTCCAGAATCGTAATCCCAAAATGGCCATTCTGGAGTTTTACCAGTAAATATAACAATAAACAATATTTAATTACCAAAAAATAATTAGTAGATAAGATTCACATACAAATAATATTGATCACTCCTATATAAAGAAAAATTGATGATTTATATAAATGATGATGGTACTGAGATGTTTATCAAATAAATTATATGCTTTTAGATGAATGTTTTGAGAATACACAATAAAGTCGGAAGATAAATAAACACAATATAAGATAAATAAAAATGTGAGAAGTTTGAAGGTTTTATTATTGAAAAACCTCTAGAAGACTATATATATCGATATATCGAATATGGCTAAAAGTCTTCAAAATAAAAATATGTTATAATTTTTTTTTTCTTTGAAGTATAATTCTTCTTTATAATGATTCATGGCTAATAAAAATATTGTTTTATAAATAATAATCATTATATTATTTCATAACCTTATTCACAGTTTAATAATATTAATAGTATTTAATAATACTCATTTGATGCACTTTCTTAGCTTTTTCATCCATTTCCTTTCGATATATCGATATTTTTCTAGCGATTATTGGTGGATTTTTGATATTTGTTTTTGCTATATATCAAAATATCGAATATCGATATTTTCTTTTCGATGTTCCAACCCTGCCAGAAAGTACTTTTTGCACCTATATGGAAACAACTCAAGCGGTTCATGCTGGGGGCATTCTCATCCCTCTTCCACACAACCTGGTGTGTTCTCATGATTCCTTTAAAGAGCCGCAAGCCAGAAGGAATAGATACTGTAATTTCTTTGATGTCCGAATTTTGTATAACTGGGAATACCCCAAGTTCAATTTTGCTCCGAAGAACTAGAACCAGTTTTTCAATCCCATCAACATCCTTTCCTTGTTCTACGGGGCGATCTGCTGTTCTCTTGACCACTCCATCTCCCAATGCAATCTAGGGTACCCTTTCCATGGACCGCTTCATGGAAATTCCAGGTGAATATTCGGGAATACTTCGAAATTTTTTTATTGGAACAGATAGAGCATTGTTTTGTTCCTGTATTGGTTGGATGTGACATCTGAAAGGAAATGAACTTGTTTCCTGATGAAATGGAACACTGGCTGTAGGTGAGGCCAAATAGATGCAGGGCTATGGTCGAGGTTTTCCGAAACTGAGCAGAAATTCCTCGTTGAAACAGGATCAAGTGGCGAATTCCTGAAATAAACCACCACTGTATGGAGAGAGATACTCTGGTGGTGGTGGACTGATTGTATCTCTGTATTGTATTTAGCAGCATCGTTTTCGTTGAAATCCATGTGGATCATCACATCTTGTAGAGTAGATGATCCTTGTAGATGATCCTTCAGATTCCTTAGTTCTTGTGCTGATGGACAATGTTCCCCTCATGACTTAGGAATTTCAGTGCTTCTTCATCAGTCAGGCGAACGAGTTCAAGCAGCGTTTTGATGATTATCATCTTGGCAATACGGTTGCACGATTTTATCTTTTTGGTTTTTGGGTTTTCGTACTCAACTTCTGTCTTTGACCACTGTGGAAAGGCTATCACTCGGAACCCATCAAACGTGCGATATTGAATGGAGTTGTTTTCGCATGACCCACAGTTCCTAAAAAGCCACTCTTTAGTGTGGAGTGTGGAGCCCTCGGAGAATCAATTTGAAGTTTTCGTGCTCAATGCATTGGCAAGTGTCTCTTAGGTTAACGCTGAGACTCAGAACCCAAAAAGGTTTTAGACGAGTGAAGGAGGTCTAACTGATCTTGTATGGGGGAGTCAATAAGAACTTGTACAAAACTTTCAAGTCTTCCTGCAGTATTCGCTTCTGTTTTTTCAGCCCGTGTTCCGTTTTACTGTCTTTCTTCGTAGTTTTCTATTCTTATCGTCTTCTAGAAATGAGACATCTGTCTAAACTCGTTTACTGATAGTCTTTGTGCGTCGGTGAGTCAGAATAAAAATAGAAATCATAGAATAAAAATTGCTCAGTTTGAATTTAAGGCTATTTCTTAGCATCTTTGATGGTATGAAGTCCAAGTGACGAATCAGTCCATACTTCTTCAACCATTTCGCATCTCCAACGATAAATGTGTCAAACGATTTCTTTACCTTCCGTGATTTCATTTACCGTATATGGTCCGCAAGTCGTTTTTTACCGCCTTCCCCAATAGTATTTTTCTCCTCATAACATCGGGGTCCTTTTTCTTAATGCTTATTTTCACTTGAGTCCAGAGTGATTGGAAATCATCGATGATATTTTCCTTTCTAGCCGGCGATTTTTGGATATTGATTTTTCTTTTTAGCTCAGTTATATTCTGATCTTATTTGGCCAATAGTGCCATGAAGCGTTGGTCTTGTTTTCTACGTTTTTCTTGGTTTCTTTTTGCTTTCTTCTTTCCCGATAAAATTTGGTATGGCACAATTTTCCGGGGGATAACATTTGACTCAGCATGTTGAGTTGATTGAAAATCGGCGTATTCCAGAGGAACATCTGCTTGGTTTATATGAATATTTCCACCTCCAGTTATCTGTAACCCTTGTCTTCTCTCTCTGTATTCGCTTTTCGACTTTCGCCATTCTTTCCGCTTGATTCAGTCATTTCGGAAACCATCTTCATCTATCCCTTCTCCTTTTTTCTCTTGTATTTGTCCCTCTCCTTCGCCTTTATTTCCTACACCTTCAAGAGATCATCCTCATTTCTCGCAAAACGGGCCCGATCTCGTTCATTCGTCTTCCGCTTTCTCTCTTTTTTAGTCGCATGCTTCTTTGGGGCCATCTTCAGGAAAATATTACAGTAAGTACTTAAAATTTGATTGCATTTGACTGGCTAACGAACTGGTTATTGCTATTTACCAAGACGATTTCTGCATAAGACCTATTAGAGATTTTCATCGCGTAAATTAGGGCAGTTATATTGTGCTGAAGGACACATGCGCTTGCAAGAAACGACTGTAAAACAGAATTTTATATTTTAAGATTGCATGAAAATCGGAAGTAGACTACAGGTACAGGTTAGCTGATTTTTTTTTTTTTATATCAACAGCATTTTTTTTTTTTTTAATTCTTGTAATTCAAATTTTAATACATAGCCAACTATTGCGTGAGGCACCTGGTCAGCGGGTCTAGGAGTAATAATAATTGTATATCATAACATTCATGAATGTTTGTCTTTCCCCCGCCAGCTAAATTCTTCTTCCGACTATTGAGGTTGGCGGAGAAAGACACCAGACCTTGTTTGACTATCCAGTTTTTTCTAATTTACTTGCTTAATGTACATGCTTTTTCACAAAATGGTAAACCGTTAGAAACGATTTAGAAAGCAACGAAAAACTTTAGATACAATTACTTACTAAGTGTGCATGCAGGCTGGGGAAAGGCACGGGTTGCATACCGCCTCACGCCGCAGCACCAGCACCAATTTTTTTTCCTGAAGGTTCTACAGTCACTGACAATATATGGCGGCAAAACGAGCAATTACGTGAAATGCACCCTTACTGTAGGCGGGAAATCGCAGTCCGCTGGAATGGGTTAGTAACTGCCAAAATACGAAACAACCACGTTGGCGGGGACAAGCCTTTCCGGTCCTCAGAATTTCAAAATTTCAGTCCTTAAAGTGTGGCACGCCTCGCATTTCAATCTTAAGATGTTTTTGAACAGTACAGCGTCATGAAAACTTCAAAAAGTGTGACTGATGGGTTCGTAGACGAGTGTGAAGTTAGGAAACTCGAGTAGGGACGTGGCGGAAAAGGACATTTCGACTGCTGAAATTTAATCATGAAATATTAATTTGATTTGATTAAAACTCTTTGTTGTCGACGAAGCAAGTCGAGAAGCAAAAACACCACATAGAAAACACAAATAGTGGACGTTATTACATTAGCAACTAAGAGAAACAGTCGCAAGAGGGGATCCTTGTGGAGTGCTATTTTCTAAGCAATGGCTTGAAGAAAAAGTATTTCCTACTCTGACACCGAATTATCTGTCAGTCAAAAAAAAATTAATGTAAGACCACATATTTGCCTGTTAATCCCGAATCCTAAGATTTTTAATACCCGCCCTCTTCTCATTGTGTCATAATATTTCTCTAGGTCTAGGAATATGATTAAATATTCCTTTCGTGTATACGCCTTCTGTGCTTCCAAGCTTAATGACAACAGGGAGTAAATAGTTGATCGGTTTGCCCTGACATGAAATTGGTGTGAAGAGAGGCTATGCTTACTCTCCACTGTGTCACTCAGTCCCATCTTTTCCTGCATTTTTGAAAGCCTCTATACTAGAGAAATAGGTATTTCTCTTCCTCAGGTAATTTTAATAAGAATTGTATAGCAAAATTAATATAAAAGTCTAAAGTTCACGCTAGCATTAATCAGCATGCATTGACTTTATAAACACCTTGATGAAGCAGGGGTTAATTTTCTAATAAATATTCGACAGAGAGACTTTTTCTAGTCCTAATCTTCTGTAAGTGGAACACAGGAAACATTATTATTATTTTATTTTTAGAACCTTCTCAGCTGTTCTCTCTAAATTTAATATATCGATAACAGTGTCCACTACAAGCCTATCAACCTGTTCTTTATTTGCTAAGTGTATACGAAAACGGTTATTGGATATGCGTGATGCAAATTTTATTGCTTGGGGCTCTACTAGGTCCGCCATCTACTAGGTCCGCCACTTTTTCCACTTATTGTTTTTGTTTGATACCCTTAATGGTTTGAAACACTATAGCGTGCTCCATGACTCGATAGTTTCCGGCTGGACATAATTTATGCGTGCTTATGTTTGTTGTGTTTCTAATGGGTTATCTAAGATTTTGTTAGTACTTCTTTGGTTTGCGGTTCTGTTTTTCAATACCTCTCCAACTGTATTGGCTCCGCTTGCTATTTTCTGCTCTGTGCCTCCTCCCTTCTTCAATTTTACCGAGATGCATTTAGCAAACGCACACTGGGTCTAAGAGGCAGAATCGATCTCAGTAAAAGCCTATTGATAAAGGGATGGAAATAATCCAACTAATTATCGTACAGATTTTCCTTTTCTTGGGTCGATAACCCGACTATCGGCTATTTTATTCTGTGAAATTATATTTAAACCTTTCTATAAAAATACTTTCCAGATGTACTTAAATACTTACTTTGTAAAGCTGTACTTAAATCTGTAAATACTTTCTCATAAAATGAGTGTTATTATTTATAAAAAAATTAATCTCAGTCGAATATTTTTTATCTAACTGGTGTATTATATTTTTTAGGGACAGTTGTCAGCAACGCAATCATCGAGAAACCAGTTTCTGCGTCTCAGCGTACCCTAAATTGTTATGATAACCTCAAAAACTCCTTATATAACGAAACTTAAGAAAGATACTAAAATACTGAGAAACATTATTTCAAGTAATTACACTTACACTAATGAAACAGCATTATATCAATTTATTGAACAGAGTTCAGCAAAACACTCAAATGATAACAAACAACACTTGAGTAAGATCTATCATCCGCTCGATAATTCCGATAGATAATCCCATGGCGTACGGAGCAAACTTGAAAACTAAATCAAACAGAGAACAATGCCATGAGAAGAGACACTTTATTTAAAGGGCGTTGTCCTCAATTTGTAGGCCATAGGTGGGGAACCTTTGGACCATTAGAGGCCGCATTTAAATTAGACAATAATAAGGGAGGCCACTATAATTTTTTGTATTTCACTGATGATATAGGCTCTACATGGTCTTGAGCCACGCGATGTGTTCTTCTAACAGGCATTTATTGCGTTAGGTGGCGTTGAAACATTTTAAACATACAATTGGCTCTTATTACTAAAATACCTAGTCAATGAAACACATTCATGCCTTTTTTTTAATTCTATTAATTTTCAAATTGGTATAATCAATGATTAAATAGTAATTAACACCGGAGTTAGCTTTTATGAAGACAAAACTCACAAAGGCCGCAAGATCTCCATCTGTGGTATGGACCAGTATTTCTTCAAAGTGTGGTATGCGTACTCCCAGGAATACGGGAAGAGATCGACGAGTTTATGGGATGCACTAGAATTTGAACATGGAAAAATAATTTTTAAAAAATTCATTACTTGTTAGTATTGTGAATGTGTGGTTTTCATATCTAAGTGAACTTACTTTTTCAGCATTTGTTGGCTTGAAGTCGAAAAAAAGGAACAACCATTAAGATGTGGAACCGCATCTCAGATTAAAATAAACAACCGCAGTACCAAATTATGGTGATCTGCCTTCTGAATATAAAATATTTCATCCATCTCATTGGTCCTAAAAAATACTGCTCAGAATATAACTTTTAATCATACTTTATTATCAACGAATTATTTTTCGTAATAATTTTTTTTTATGCGCTAAAAAAGGGAAACAAATATTTTGGTTGTTATTAAAGTATATGTCATTTTTTTGTTTACGAGGGATATTTAGATTTACGAAATGGTACACAGTTATCGAAAGTATGGGAAACACTGGTATAGACTATTACACTGCTCTAACTTGACCACATTTCCTAATTGTATCTAAAGAAAAAAATTACAAAAACAATATATGTTTATTTAAGTTTTATAAATTATAACTGGCAAATAGTCGTTCTCTTAAAAAAGAATCCATGTTAAACTACTCGAAAAGTTGAGAATACATTGCAACGAGCTTACAGACTAATAAGTTCCTATAGGTGTCATTTATGGTGATATCAACACAATTAATTGGCTACTACACACTTCATTGATAGCCTCACAGAGTTCTCTATTGGTCAATGAACTCCAAACGATTATCACTTGCTATGTTACTGGAAAGTAAGAAGAAATATCAGGATAAGAATCACAAACACAATAAGTAATCTCATGACCTTTATTATTGTGATACAATCAATGGAACGGCATGTTTGCTAGTTTTGTGATTCAAAGGGTCATTAAACTTGGTAAGGAAACGTAATTTTGTGGTATTAAGAATGTTAAGAATTAGCAGATTTAAGTGCGATGTTGAGATTTAAGCGCTTCATAGGGTTAAAGAACCAGGGGTGACTAAGTGAAATTGATGATATGAATAGCGAATATAACAATCATTTTGTTAAATATTGAGACTCGCCTAATGAATTTCCAACATAATAACGGAATCCAAACTTGTCAAAGTATCTTTGTACAAGTGGAAACATTCGTGCATTTGCCAACTAAAAAAAAATATCAGTATGAGGAAGAGCAGTATCATGACTTTAATGCTCTTCCATGACATTGAAGTAGGTGTCTCGCAAATTAAGTCTCTACCTCATGTGCTCAATCATAAATGTTTTAGCCACTGATTCAACTATTTTTTAGAGGAGGAACACGAAAGAGAAATTACTTCATTTGTATCACACGATGTGAAGGCAATGAGGTTAAAGTTGGCAAAGTACGTAACAGGAAGCTATCCACCCTAATATACAATTATAATTGCTACAATGGATGGTCGGAGCTTACTTCGGAGCTTAGCATTATTCGACTTAACACACATCGAGCCCATCTAACAAGAAATAAAGCATTTTGTTTTTTGCCAATATTTTTTTACCAATAATATAATCTAGTTAGATTATAAAATGGTATTATATACAACCCTGATATTTCTTATTATATTTATATCCTCTTGTAATGAGATTAAAATCAGCAGTACCGTGGCTCTTTCTGCATTAGATTAGGCATTATACGACAATAAATATATATACAACTAAATATTATTCAATTAAATATAAATATTTATAGCTCATTCCTATGCTCACTGCTCAGGTAAAAAACATATAAATATATTAGTAATAACCTATCCGACCTTTCAGTAGCAGGTAGAACAAATAGGCCGGCAAGCAGCATACATACTTGGGTCACTCTCTACGAAGATAAGGTTGGTGAAGACCAAGTCTTACTGATTAAACCACCCGTTGACATCGCCAAATCTATCCATCTCCCTGAAATTATTAAATTATAAAAGCGTATCAAGACCGGCCCTTCTTCATGAAATGCCGATGTTAGCTAAAATATTGACAACGACTACAAAACTCCAACAATTTCAGAAAAGCTACTGAGGCGAATTGTGAGACATACCAACTTATATAGGACAAAAACGGACATCCGATACGACCCTCGAACTACCGACAGTAACTGACTTTATCAAACGGAGGCTTATAAATTTGTTTTTTAGCCTCTAACACACGACGAACTCAGTATTCAGGGCTCTGATTACAACAGGATAAGATTACACAGAGGTGGCAAACACATATAAATACACTAGACTGAGGACAGTTAGTGACTGGCACAATATTACTAGTGAGCCCCATCACTAGACCCGTTTAACTATGTAAATATTCTCCTCAGATGCCTTTGATAAATGTATCATATGCAGCAAAAGGGATCTAAACCACTCTACCAGTCCCTGAAACCAACACCACAACCAATGGGAAAAAAAAAAAAAAAAGCCCAACCTTTCGTTTGTCAAGCGGCTACTCAACCATAGCCAGTAACATTCTACTGCTAACCCAGCAAAGAACTTTGAGGACCTTGTCCTGGAAGAGTTGAAAGTTCACCAGTATGAAACAAACGTATAAGTTGTTTATTAATTATTCACCCAAACCGATGTAATTTTCTTAAGGATTTCGGCCTAAAGAAGTCAAACTGTTGGTTCCAGGCTCAAAGAAAATAACTTGTTTGCAGGAAGTGCAAACTTCAATGTGTAGGTATAGGTAGTAGGTAGTAGAGAGCAGAAATTTGCTTAATTTTTCAAAAAATATAATTTAGTATAACTGGAAATAATAAAATTACAATATAATTAAGTTACAATTAATTTAACCATTTCAATATCTACTTGTTATCTCCAATAGTGATTAAAGTAATACTCATGTCGTGCAGTAAGAACCAAACACATAATATGTTCTAAAGAGGTGCATAAATAACACCTCTCGCCATATTTTTAAAGCTTTATTGACTATGCGCTGTTTCAAGTCAACAAATCAGGCTTACTTTAAGAGTCAGAGAGGAAGGTCCTTGAGTTATTTGTACACTAAGTTCTTTGTTCTCAGGTTGTTTTGTTGTCGAGGACATCATTTCCAGGAACGAGTGCAAGTGAATAGGTATATAAGTGATATTCTTTCTTTAGTGAGTGACTTCAAATATTAAGATATGATCAATATAGCTTACAGCAAGGTCAGCACAACCACGTGCCACTTACAGAAACCGCAGAGATTCAGAAAGTTTGTAAGCGACCGCTAACAGAGAGGCATTCAATCATCACAATTGGCAATCTGTTTTAAACAATAACCTGCTTAAAGTAAGTAAAAAAAAGTAGAAGTAAGTAAATTATAGTAGATATCATAATTGAGACAGTGGAATTACCAAGGGTTTCAGCGTGGACGCAGGCCACTTCACCGCCTTGTACGAGTATGATGTTCATGAATGAGTATGTTCTTACCAATCAACCCTTCATTGGTTATAATGGAGTTTTGTGTGGGAATATAACACTAAAATCCTATATTCCAATTCATGAGCCAAAATAAAAATTCCAAGTATTGTTGTGAAAAATGTATTTAAAAAAATTATTTTGCACAAATCAAGCTTTTTAATGTTGTTAGACTTAAAATAAACCGTGAATAAATCTACTGATTTGCAACGAATGTTCTACTTTTTCTGGTTGGTCTAATGAACGGATGAGTACCGATAGTAGTAGAGATGTCACACTTCAACAAAAAGAATATTCGATATCCTCCTCACAAGTAGAATTGCGTAAGACTATATCGCACATCAGTCACACGTTAATTCGCTTTCCACACAGCATAAATTATTTTCATTTTATTCTACTGAATCCAATCACAAAGGTATTGAGAACGATAACTTAGCTACAGATTAATTTAGAAAATAATTTAGGAATGGAAACATGGATATTTTAAAGATAAACCTAAAAACCACGAAAGAAATGCAATAAGGGTGTCCGTACTAGACTAATTATTTATCATTTGCTTATAGAAACTACAAAGTCATAGAATTATAGACACTTCAAAATTATAAAATGAATAATAAAATAATAGATATTTGAAATAAAATCAAGAATTTAGGGCCACCTCATAACCATGAAGGCCACTCTAATTGGCATGAAGCCACGAGGGAGTTGGATCGGCAATATAAACAAAGATGCTACAGAGCAACAAATAGAAAACAATACGCAATTCATTCATTCACTGATTCAAAGGGGTGGCTTTTGGGCTGAAACCCTTTTTTCAACCAAAAAAAGTATATATATTCTTTTTTACAATGGTCCATTTTCGTTTCTATAAATGATCTGAGCCAAACAATTAAGCAATATATTAAACAATATATTTTTTAAATCTAAACGCATAACAAAAATAGGTTTTTCAATGAAAGACTGCAAGTCAATTTTATCCCTCGTGTTGTAGCATTCAAGTTAACTATTTATGATAATTTTGCATCAATTGCCCGTATTATCTTTGTACATTATTGCAAATAAATTGTGTTCTATACCGATTAAATTGTTAAACCTTTTCTTCATATTATCTTGCTTAAAATTACATCAATTTTTAACAGTACAAAGAATCAAGAAATGCAATTTAAAGAATGGCGTCTATCTGTCAAAAAAAATTTATTGTAGATAATGCTGCCAAGCCTCTCCTCTCGCCAAAAATAATTATTTATTTCTAGATAAAAACTAAGTATAGATAATGCTATATTTACGTGAGCTTAATTGAGCTGTATTTTTGTACTCACAAATTAGTTAGAATCTATAAATATTATTTCACCCAAGTTTTGCCGCACCCCAAAAATTGGCACTACAGGCAAGTGTCTAGTCTGCCTCTGCGTAAATCCGCTACTGGCCATGAATCGAATCTGAGGATGACAGCCCTTTCTGGTGCAAAATAGCCTCTATAAACAGTGTACTTTTTACACACACGCACGCATGTAAGGAGACACACACACACCTCGGTCCTTTTCAAAATAAATGCAATTTTACAAAGTTCGTAAATAATTTTTATGAAATACCGCAACTTGTCATAAATTATTAAGAAAATATTGATGTAACACTGAATCATTACTTCCTAGTTGAATTGTCCTAGTTAATGTGATTTTTGTTAATGAATAGGACAGGTTCAAAAAGGAAAAAAAATCTTAAAGTTTCTAAAATTTAATTTGTGTTAATTGCATTTGTGAATATCTCAAGGCTTCATTTCTAATTAAAATATTTAAATTTTAATACCTTACTGCTTCGTAAGGAGGTTCAGTGGGATTTTCCTCTTTTAATGTAATACTCATAATCAGCGAACACTCCTGAGAAATTGGGATTGTACATTTTATAAATGGCATTTTATAAACAGTGTGGTTTGCCATTTTTAGAATGCCATGAACTAGGAAAGTAAACTGAATGAATGTTCAAAACATTACCCGTAAAATAAATTATTGGCTTTAAATTCACGAAAAGGAATTAAATTCCTATGTTCATTCCAGATTTAAAACTTTTCTTTCTCTGCAATTAAAATTGGCCTGGAAAACACACATCAGCTGTTAACGGTAAACAAAATGACAACTCTTTGCCAACTTAAAAGAACATAGAACATTTAATACAAGGTACTGAGAAAATTAAAAAAAATATATAATTATTAATATAACTAAAAAATACAAAAGCCAAAATATAAAAATCACATAAGATATGATAACAATGACGATATGTTTGTAAACAACAATTCAATATAAGGAATAATATAGAGTTAATTCATTAATATAGATTTGCATATTTGTAAATGCAATTTCACAAGAAGCATTTTACAATTAGCTTCACGCCGTAAAAGTAAGTAAATTTACATAACCTGCCCCCAGTGACTTATCTAAAAAATAAAAAATAATTATATAATTAATAAATTTGTAATATTTTTAAAAAATCATATTAAAACAGTAAATCAGTGGTAAAATATCAGTCAAAATCTTTTCACACCTCTTTCTTTTAAACGACCTCCCCACTAGAGCATACCTAGAGCATAAAAGACAGACACGATCTGGGTTCTAGCGAACTTGGGCCTAAGTAAAGGGTAATGACTGATACCAGCCGTCCTTGCCGGCCCCCTCCACACAACTATATAGGTCATGGCCCGTACTATATTTCACCAGTCAGTCCAATCGTCCGGCATATGCTGTCTGGATAGTGTCTCCATCTCTAGATACCTTTCAGATACCTCACAGATATATCCTAGAGAACTGTCCTTGTCGGGGAGCGTATCGATCCGAGGCACTTATCTGCATCCCGCATCTGCTTCCTACGAGGTAAGTCCGCAACACTATCAACTGCATGCATTGGTCTCGTTGCGCGGTGTAAACATTTCAGGGCTCATTCCATTTCACATCTCTAGTTTAAAAGATTATATAGACGATTGAAGTGAAAAATTAAAAATAATTTGAAACAGCTGTTACAATTTAAATAAACTCTGAGGAAATAACGAGCACTTTAATTTTATAGCTTAGTGTATGAAGGTGTTATTTATAACTTATAATCTGTTAATTTTTCGTTTGTTGCAATGAACGGTAAATACAAATTATAAAAAATTGAATTGCATTCATAATTTTGAATAAAAAAATCACTACTTAAGTGGTGGCAAAATATTCTTTGAATTGACATTTTAAATATCTTCAAATAAACATTGGTTTTTCAATCGATCCTAAGCATAACGTTTATTTTATATTTTTGAATCCAATAAACTAAATTTTGCATTTAAATAATTTTAACAAGTATATTTATGAAATTCTATGTAATGTGCCAAATTTCTCCAATACCAAAATATTTTAAATAGATAGGAAAATAATAGTATTTAAAAAAAAATTACTTTAGTTAAACATCAATGCAAATCCGGTCAACGATGCTATATAATTGTTTATTTTTTTTATTTTAAACACCGATATTCTTGAGATATTTATTCAGTATGATTTGCATGCAGTGATATATTGCTCAATACAAGTCAAGTTATGCATATCAAATAAATGGCATTATGCAATTAATTGAAATACATGAATGGAATACATATTTAATATTGTAAAATACTATGTTAATTGTGGTTATGAGTTTATTTTTTTGCAGTATGAGAGCCTTTGTGATTTAAATAATTTTTATTTTTAATGTTCAATAGTAAATAATTTCAGCCGATCAGTTCAATATTTAATCTTTAGTCAATATTACTCAATTTATTGTTTTATTTTTTAGCAATGATCAAGACCACAGTCCTATTGATAAAATAAGCAATTGAAATAAACGAAAACAAGATGTGTGTGAATCGGTCTATTGTTCAAGCATTGGTTTCACAGGTATTTTAATGCACAGCATAGAACTATAGAAAATTTAGCTGTCAGAACCAACAAGCATTCACTGACATTAACTATTGTGCAGTTGACAATATAATAGCTTAATCACTTCAATGACCTACAATACGTTTATGCCACCTCGCTTTCTTCTACCACATTGTAGAAAATTACAAAATCAGTCATTGGTAATATGATTCAATTCACAGTATAATAGAAGTTACGCAAATACTTTTATGAAACTCATTAAAAATTGAGAAATATATGTTTAAACCCAATGTGGACGGTATAAGTAACTGTTCTGACGTTCTCAAATAAGAAAAAAAACCTGGTGCGGTGCACGCATCACACAACTTTTCCTTACCACTCTATAATAATAATAATAATTCATTTTAAAAAATAATTTTAGAGAGTTAAAAAAAAATACTTGAAAAATACGCACAGCAGACCGTCCATGGACCATACCTCCAGGCGGCTATTTTGCATAATCCTGAAGACCATAACGCGATTAACAATTTAGGTACACTGTGGGTAAGAGTCATCACTCCCGACGCTCGCTCTGTGTGAGTTGCCTCCAGTAGTCTGACGGGACTCACATACCTGGAGAGGGGAGAGAATCGCGGACTGCGTGGATTTTCCTTGGAAGGTGGTCACCCAAATTCGGGCGATCCCCCATTCAAGTACTACAGATAGAATACTACGATAGACATTGCTTAAGTTTGATTACCTATTGTAAGCACCTTAGCCCGTTCGACCGTTTATTTCCTTTGAAAACTGGAATTCGAAATTGTTTACGATCGCAATGATTGAAATCATAATGAGAAATTAATAGGAAGATATAAAGGCCACAGTTATCTCAAAATTGTAAGCAATTTTATTTATGCATCCTAATTTTCAACCACTCAGGCATCATTGGTATGTGAGTTGAAATTCGGGATGGTGTTCATCTGAAAAATGTAATAAGCGGACTTACCAATGACTAACATATTTTTTTAAATTGATAATTTGGCATAACAACTGGGTAGTAATTGAGAGGAATCACGAAATGAATATAATGAATAAAATATCGTCTGATGCTAACAGTTTTTCCATTATTAAACCAAACATGATCCACTTATAGGTATTATTTTGGTATATGGAAATTTATATGTAGCTCCAATTGAAACGAATCAAACGAGGTCTCGGGCAGTATTAACGCGTACTTCTTCGTATTATGATGGCTCAGTAGATTTATTTTTTCATATGAAAACATAAAGTGAAATTGGTTCAGATGCTCTTAGGACCAAATACTTTCCTTGTTTCAGCTGTATTTATTAATTATGATTATTAATTATTGGAATGATTATTTATTAGGATGCATTGAGAAGAATAAGTAGAGGAAAGTGTTATCCAACCTTCTAAAATCTGTTGCATAAAAAGGTGGGAACTTTTTAATCAAGGATATTTTTGAATACAGATTTCATAAGTTAAGGAAAGTGGTAACGATCAAAGAATGGAAATTCTTAAAGTCCATTTATAAATTTAAAATTAAAATAATTTTTTATGTTACAAATTCTTCTCCCAAGGCCAACGAACGTTGACAATGACTATCCACCGAAACAGCCAAACCATGAAAACAGTTTATTTAAACGGTGTTAATAGCAATAATTTATTTTTCATACTAATTACATTATAAATGCAAACAAATCGCAGGTTCAACATCATTGAAAAGAGCTTTTCCAAAAGCATCCATAAATTAAAAAAAACAAAACAGTGAAAGCTTTCTTATTCAAGCACTCCAAAAGCCCACAAAGATACAATTGAAACGACAAAATAACCAAATAATAAACTACAAGACAAGGCAATGGCTAACAACCGGTTCACATCTACTTGCAGATACCAAAGACGGAGGAACAGCAATGATAACGGTCCATCCTCTTCAGCAAGAAAGATCAACCGTTAACGAAAACTGATTTTCTTTGGCCGAAGGGATCTTCTTTATCCATGTGAGAAAAGCAGGCGTGGACTGCCACTCGTTGGCTACCAGCATCCTAATACGGATATAGACCAAATGTAACCTCCAATAGGATGCAGAATCAAGGAGAACAAATAGCCGAATTAAACCTCTGTTGTCTTCACCAGGCACCCACCATAATATCTACGTGAAAGCAAAGGCTGGAGTTAGTGAACTCGCAGTGCAGGAAGTGTTCAACAGGATCTAAAGCGACCCCATACGCGATCAGTTTACCCGTCCGGCTTTCCAATGTTTGGACTGAAGTGGGCCTACACAAGATCAGTTGTGATGTACAGAAACCTGATCGATTTTCTGTTTGATTCTTATTTGAATGATAACTGAAGTAACTGCGCAGGCGTTTCGTCTAATCCTTTGGCTTTTTTGGCCTGAGTTTCAGCACGTCAGTTCTTCAGGTTTTTCCAAACCTTCTGTTATCAGCTAGGAAAATTTCGGTCGTCAGGGCTACTGCGAAGAAGGAGAGCATGCTTTTTTTTTGTTTACTATTTTCAATAATAGGCCTTTCTAAACGACCAGGGAAAAAAAAAATTGGTAACTCCCACCCTCAAAATGTGATGTTTTACGTTTCAAGATACGTAGAATCCAAATTTCGAACAAAAAAAAATCGTCCGTCCACCGTCCACGGCTTTTCTCCCAGATTACTGGACCGATTTTCTTGAGATTCAACACCAATATCACAGGTCGCCCAACGATGATCCTGAAAGCTAGACATTAACATCCATTTGTTTGTTTCAAAATGGCGGCCGATGAGAGATCTTATAAGCCCATAATTCGGCCATTTATAAAGATAGAGGAGAAATGTAAGATATTTTGGAATCAGCATTAAAAAAAAAAATCGATATAATTGTCGATTAAAGATCTTATAAGTCCATAACTCGGCCATTAATAAGGATAGAAGAGAAATGTAAGGTGCTTGGGAATCAGCATAACAAGGCATTAAAATAAAAAATAATAAAAACAAAAAATCTATATCAATAAATGCTTTTGGTTTATTATTTTCAATAATAGACCTTTGTAATCGACCAAGGAAAAAAAATTTTGTAATCCTCTCCCCTCAAAATTTGAGGTTTTATGTCTCAAGATACGTAGAATCCAAATTTCGAATAAATAAATAAATCCGTCCGCAAAATTTCAACATTAAATGGAAAGCTGATGAAATTCTCTACAAAAGATAAAAAAATCATTTAAACCGGACCAGTATTAGCTAAGACATAACTCAATGAACTTCGTAGACTAATTCCTGACTTATCAATTGGGCCTCTGACTTCCTCGCATCTTTCAACTTTATCCTTCCTTGGACTATTTCTGGACTTCCTTGCCCTCTGATTACATTTCCTATATATCACAGCCTACTTGCTTTGGCACAGTTTCTTCTTAACACTCCCAGTACGGTATTCTCACGGCGATCATCTTAGGCGATCATATCGAGCTTCAAATTTCTTTTCCTTTATGAAGTTTTCTGCACATGTTCCGTTCCCGAAACATTCAAAATTCTCATTTCAAAGATAATACAATTATCTGAACTGACACCAAAGCAATTCGGAAAGTCCTATGAATAGACAGACCAGATATTTTTTAAATATTACTATTTGGAAATAATAAATCATTGTGTAATAATTTGCAGCGTTTTTTTATTGAAAGTTATATATCACTTCCCGAGTCGTAGGATTTAAAGCATCCAGATTATAGTAATAAATTAAAAAACAAACAAAAAAAACAGCGTAAGATCTCCTCGCTGATAATATAAAAGTAATTGAACCGAATGGTAATAAGGATTCAGTTCCAAAAATATTACCAATATTCGGTCTTCTTTTCGTAAAGAATTGAAAGAAATAGATGAATCCAAAAACTCGAGGGCTTCAGCGGATTCAGCATATGCACTGTTCCTTTTTTATTTCAAAGAAACATTATTTTTATTAGATCAGGAGAAACCTGAATGGCCACTATCAACTGTTGGAGAACCATCATGCGCAGCTGACCCTCAATCTGTATTTATGCATTTTTATTTATTTAATTATTTTAATTAAAAATTTAGCACATTATGGACGATTAAATATACGAAGTTCTTTAAGGTAATTATGGAAACTAATTCTTTCTTATCTCATCTTCAATGTTTACACTCCAGTAATTCCGGTGAATAATTGCTTTTTACTTCCTTGTACGCAGTAAAGGAACTATTGTAATCGCGAAAATTTTCGGTTTTCAGATTTCAACGGAAATATCCATTTTGAACATTCCTTAATCCATTTTGACTAGTTTCGTCGTGACGTCTGTACGTACGTTCGTACGTGAGTGTCTCAACTCAAAAAGCCTTGTGCGTAAATCCACAACTGGTAGTAAGAAAAATGTTTTCTGTAGTAATAGAAGCACAAGTGATAACACATTCAAAAGATATAAAATCATATTTTATTCTGGGTTATTTTAAGAAATGAAAATCCAGTTGAAAAGTAAATCATTTAATCGAGCAGGTAAGCATTTAATGTTGACATCCATTTCAGACGGAATTATACAGACATTTACAATTAATGTTTTCTATAATGAACATAATGAATATAAAATGTTATCGTTAAGGAAAAAAATTAATAATTCTGTATCAGTGACCCAAACAAATACAGGATAAATGACTTTCTGAGTTATTTTGTAACCTAAGAATCGGAAAACATTAGTTCAAGAGGTTACTGAATGATGTATCGGTTGCTGTCAAATTTTATTATATAAAACAATAATTCTTCCATATAAAACTTTTATAACAATTGAGGAGTAGATTTCCAAAACCAGCCAATTCTATTTTCCAATTCTTCTTCTTTTTTTTCCTTCACAAATAACTAATCGTTGTAAATAATCGACTTTGGTTTTTTGGTAAAAAAAAACAAAAAACTAAAATCTCGTAGTTTACATTATTCATATCATTTGTACTCATGATATTTCAAAATATTCTTTTAACGATTTTCTTTCTGGTTATTATTTTTTTTGGCTTATGTTTGCCAAATAGTCATTTCCCACCCATGTTATGGGGTATATTCTTAATCAGGATGGCATTACCTATAAGAATCCACAATCAATAGATTTTTGTCCAAAACACTCCCACTACTCGAAGGAAGCACTGAGAGGCATTCCGAACAGGAGTGGAGAAGCTACCCGTTAACAGGATTCCAGTAGTAATAGAAAGGTCACGAGACCATTTCAAATACATAAGGAAGATTACTGAAATGAAGAGGGATTCAGCCTCTTCAAAATGTTCACGTTCCTTGGCCCAAGAGTTTTCGCCATCTCTATTTTATACCATCAAAGGGGGGAGAGAGCGTCGCACAGTGTGATCTGGTGTAGTCACATAGCGCTCAATTTTTTTTCAATTATTTCTTTTTATCAATTTTTTTTTCAATCCCCATGTTTGCCTACTTCTTGTTCAATTTTTCGCTAATTGCTAATTTTCTGTCTTTGATCCTTCTTCTGAATCTTGGATACATTTTAAGGTAGTGTTGATATGCTTAAATATTATTGATATCATATAAAAATGTCATCATACCTGTGACGGAGCTCACTTGTGACTGCGAAATTACCTTATAATTATAATTATACCTTAATTCTAACTTAATGGGTCACTTCCTTACCTCACGTCACCTCCCTATGCCTACGACTGAAGATATTAATTTACAACAGTATCATTCGGCCAATTTAGATGGCATTTGAAGCCAAACTACTTCTCCAATTGGTAATATTTAGAAGGGTTAATAATTAACAAAATGAGTTGACTTGGAGACCTGAAACCTTTAAACAGATTCTTAAAATTTCATCGAGGACTGCTTGGAAATAAGGTGCGATGACGACAATGATAGTACTGTAACCAAACTTTTTCGTTGCCAGAATCAAGAACCATTTTAACTAAGAAGCATACAAGTTATGAAAAGTAGAGAAATGTAAGGTATGAAGTGTAAGATAAGAAATGTAAGGTATGAAATTTAAAGAAAAAATGTTAGGCAAATATCCCAACTGCTGAAATTATTCTTTTTATATTAATTTATTTTATTTATACCCATATTATTTTTTTTACATTTATAGCTTTTTATAGAACAATAATACAAGCTGTCAAACTCAAGGGCAATGAGTATTTGGGGTGATGTATCCATTCACACCATAAATACAAACTATAGAAAAATAAATACAAATAATAAAAGTAAATAAAATAAAAATAAATGAATAAAAGTAAATAAAATAAAAATATGAATAAAAAAATAAAATAAAAATAAATTAATAAAAAAATAAATAAAAAATAATAATAAAAAAAAAGTAAAATCATATATTATTTTACTTATTTTTATTATTATTTTAATTTTATTTTTTTATTAATTTATTTTAATTTTATTTTTTTATTCATATTTTTATTTTATTTACTTTTATTCATTTATTTTTATTTTATTTACTTTTATTATTTGTATTTATTTTTAATGAAATAATAAATGAAAAAAAGTAAATAAAATAAAAATATGAATAAAAAAATAAAATAAAAATAAATTAATAAAAAAATAAAATAAAAATAATAATAAAAAAGTAAAATAATATATGTACTTCACATATAAAAATGAATAGATAGATAAATTAAATAAATAAACACCAAAGCTAAAGAAAATTAAAGTTGATAAAAAATAAAATAAAACATCTTTAATTCATCATTCCTATGTACAATATTTACATTTTGTCCAAGGGAACTCCGAACCAAGCTTAGCCCTCCTTAGAGGACGTGACGGCCGAGTACGTTGGGGCGAGTGTCCCAGAGTGCCCGTTGTGTCCCGTTCGGAACGTTGTGGGTTCGATTCCCACCTGGATTGGTTAATATTTATTTCGTAGCGATCCCGCGAAATGAATCTTGACATTCCCACTCTGGTTAGTACGCGGCGGAGACGTGAAGGTAGCCGTCAGGGGTTGGCAAAAAGGACCATAAGGCCCACTTGCCGGACTAGTTCTCCCCACCAATACCAGTACCAGTACCAGTAGTTTCCAAGAGATCTCAGCGCTTCTCTCACAGCCGCGTATTAAAAGTTAAGTCAGTGCTCCCATATTAAGTGGTACATATTGCACAGGCATGCAAAAGTTTTCTGCAATGAGCATAATGGATATTGATAAACAAATTTCCGTAAATTAAATGTTATCCAAAGGAATAAACGTTTGAAAAATCTTTTACAGCGACAAAAACGAATACCAATATTGATGAGAAAAAATATACATATACTTATGTTAGTATTATATATATGTGAAATATTTTATAAATACTTGAAAAATTGGACCGATTACCATTTAAAAATATCATTAATTGACATATTTTAAATACATTCGAATATGTAATACTTTAGGTTATTTTAAACAAAGTACGAAATGAAACTCCAGTCGCAAAGTTTATAAAACGAAATGCTCTTTTTCAATGTTAGTATCGACACCGATTTCAGACTAGGAGTTGGTAAGTGAGTCATTTTGTAGTGTTGTGTTTTCCCGAATGAACATTATGTTTATGAAATTGAGAAATTTTTTATCAACGACCAGAAAAAATGCCTGAAAAAGACGCATCCAAATTTAAAGGATTCCTGACCTTCTCATTAACTAATTGTCTTTTCCTTAGCCGTTCTTCAATACTAGACCGTCATATTTTATTTTCGAAAGACCGATTTTGGATGAATCCAGAAATCCAGAGCTTTAATTAAAAACCTGAAACATATTATGAGATTAAACTTATTTTGGGCAGAGAGGTGTCAGTTTTTACTAAGGATTCCCCATAAACATAATTATTTCCAGCTGGCGGTGGAATCTTGGGCCGTCTAAGGTGGTATTTGTTGCAGAAACTGTTGTGTGAGGGAGCACACAGGAGGGGGTCACCCAACCGATGCTGACGACGCACGTTCAAGCATACGGGTTCAAGGGCAGTGAGCAAAACGACCAAGACGGCAAGGATTATGCCTCTTCAGAATCGAGTCGCCTGACCCTATATTACTTCTATATACTTCATATCCATACTAATTCATCCATTGTGAACATCCATCTTGCGCATTTACCCCGATAATTGTAGTAAACAACTATTACTTTTTTTTTCTTCCACTATAATTTATCAGAGGTTGCTTTGGTATTTGCAAAAAAAAGCTGAGACTAGTCATCAACTCTCAACTAGAAGGCCAAAGTGAATGAATACTTGCGGATACACTTTCATCGAGACTGCCCACTTTATTCTCAGCTAAGAACGAATTAGATGAACCTGAAGGCCGTAACACCTTCTAGCGCTCTGCGTCTGAAATGACTAATTCCACAGAATAAAATATTATTCAAAAGTTTCTACTATTAATTTATTTTAAATGAGTAAGTTGTTATATGTGGAAGTAGGTCTAAATATTGACCAAAAATTAGTCTCCTGATATCCAAGTTTCATTATGGAAAAGAACTATAAACTGTAAATGCCAATTGTAAACATCAGCACACATCTTACTTATTAAATCAAATTTAAATTAATTTAAACAAAGCATTATATTTAAATATAAAATAATATTTTATATTTAAATATAAAGCTTTGTTTGTATATTATTAAGCGGAATATATTACATATTTCCGCTTTCTATTATTACAATTTTCTATTATTATAATTATTACATAATTCCGCTTTCCATATTAAGAACATATATAGAACAGGCATGCAAAGAATTTTCTGCAATGAACATAATGGATATTGATAAACAAATTTTCATAAATTAAATGTTATCCAAAGGAATAAACTGAGGAATTGAGAATTCTTTAACAGCGACAAAAACGAATACAAATATTGATGAGAAAAAATTGCTCAAATGTAATTGATGGCATATATATATATATATTATATATATATATATATATATATATATATATATATATATATATATATATATATATATATATATATATATATATATATATATATATGCCATCAATTACATTTGAGCAATTTTTTCTCATCAATATTTGTATTGATTTATATGTAGAATTGTATTATATGTAGATTTTTGTTACTCTTAAGGGATCTAGTTCCAGAATAATGCTCTTTTTCTATTTTATAGATAGATAGATAGATAGATAGATAAAAGAACTTTATTCTGGGACTAGGCCCCTTAAGAATAACATGAAGGAACCAATAAAACAGTAACATTATGTGTATATATATATATATATATATATATATATATATATATATATATATATATATATATATATACACATAATGTTACTGTTTTATTGGTTCCTTCATGTTATTCTTAAGGGGCCTAGTCCCAGAATAAAGTTCTTTTATCTATCTATCTATCTATCTATCTATAAAATAGAAAAAGAGCATTATTCTGGAACTAGATCCCTTAAGAGTAACAAAAATCTACATATAAAAAAAAACCTCTGACCAGAGGACAACTATAGGGTCAGTCCATTTTAAGTGGTACAAAAAAAATTGGTAGCTATTTTTAGCTATTCTTTGATGTTTCGGTAGAGTAGAGTAGTAGAGTAGGGTAGAGTACAGTGTTCAGTACATTATGCCCTACAAATCAAAGCCCTTTTTTCATAGCTGACATGTTTCTGTCTAGGTGCAATATGTTGCCAAAGTTTTGATAATTCACCTTTGATATGTGAATGAACAAAATTCAATTTCGTATGGTAATTTCTTAAAAGAAGGAACAATTTCTGACCCTCAGTTATTTTTGTAATTATAAGCACATGGGTGCACTTACGCTATGTACAATATCAGTTGTGAGTTAGCACACCCTTTAAAAATTACACCCTCTTAAAAATTGTATTTCTTAGTTTTTTCTAATTTCACTGCATATCTCTGTTGGGGCACCAGATTATAATTTTAAAATTCACCACATAATAGGTTTCTGTAGGAGAAAACTTTATTATGAATTTTAACTTGTAGATTCAACTCTAAGTAGATATAATAAATTGTTGATTATAGTAGGTAGGTATAAAAAATTGATTATCATACTCAGTGGCGTAGTCAGGATTTCGTTTCGGAGGGGAGGAGGTCCATAAGGATCTACTTTAAATACCCACCCCGACCGGGGATGCAAGGAGGCCCAATCTATGTTTAATAATTTCTATGCCTAAACATATTATTTATAAAATAACATTCAAATAGATTTATACAATTTTTGTTTACAGATTAGAATAAGTAAAATAAAAGTATTTTGTAATTTCGGGGAAAGACTTTTCGCCCTTATTCTTGATGTCAGGGAGTGATGGTCTGTGTCTTTAAGAGTACTTTGACCGTCGGGTAATTTGGGCCCTACATGGGATTTCCAGGACAGAATTCGGTCAACAGTAATACTTAAGTTTTTAACAGAGGAGCTGAACGTGTTGGGGTGATCATTTAGGATTAAAGTACGGAAGGTGGCATTTGATTTGAGGAATTGGAACCCATAACTTTATCCTGAGTTATTCTATTAAGATTTGTCCAGGCACTGATCCTATCCAGGTCTTCCTGGATATTGGCAAATATTACTAATAACTCATAAGGAGAAAAGGATAAGTAGATTCGGAAGTTGTCGGAGTATAGATGGTGGGAACTGTGGTGGATTGAATTAGGAAGATCATTGATATAGGAATTAAAAAGGAGTGGGGAAATGCTCGAACTCTGGGCTACTCCTGAAGACAGGGTAATGAAGGAAGATAGGAGTTGACTAGGAATGGAAACAGCTTGAGTCCGGTCGAAAAGAAAGGATTGAAACCAGCGAATAGAGCTGTTGGAAAAGGATAGTGACTTTAATTTGGTAAAAAGGTTAGAATGACCCAGGGTATCAAAAGTTCTGGAGAAGGCAAGCAGTATTAGTACAGTTAATACAGTTTTCGTCCATAGTAGTAACAATGTCACTGGTGATTATGACGAGAGCGGATTGTGTGGAGAAGCCGAGTCGTAAACCAGATTGCAGAGGATCGAGTAGTTAGGATTTTTCAAGGAAATTAGATTTAAGTGATTCAACTATTCTTTCTGGAGGCTTGGTAAGGTTAAAGAGGATGTAAATTGGGTGAAAGTCTTCGAATACAGGATTGAAAGTTTTGTAAATAGGATAGACTAAAAAAGCTTTTTTCCAAGAGGTAGGAAGTACTGAATATTGAAGAGATTAATTATTACCAACATGAAGAGAAGAAGAGGATGGTCAAGTGCTAAAGTTGGTAGATAAAAAGTATGAATTTAATTCATCGGGTGAAACAGGGAAGAGTATTTACAAAGAGAATGGGTGAGGATGTCAACCATGGAATCAATGGAAATCGATTCGCGATAATCTTCAAATAGAGAGCTCTCACTGGAGAGCTCGGTACCAATGGGTAGATTTTTCAGAAATCACTCTTATATCATATTAACTAGGGAACACATTTAGTTGAAAAGAAAGAGATATCATCTTTTTTAATATGTCGAAACAGATATCGAGCAGTACAGTAGTAAATTAATTATCGATATCTTCCTCAATAGATTGAAATCTAACTCAAATGCTACTTGAAAGTAGTCTGATAATAGAAGTACAATCGAAAACAAAAGCTACTACTAACCTACTGATAAAGTGTTGTCAATCTGTTTTCTACCAATATTTGAAGTCTTAAAAAAAAAGTGATATTGGTTCATCTAATTCAGTGCCTCACTATCGGTACGATAGTGATCGGTTGTGAATAAGGTGATCGGTTGTCCGAGAATGTTCACGTCACAATGGTCTACAAGACGAGGTACTATATTATGTAATATACTTTTCCCCACATAAAATACAGTTAAAGTTGCATTAATTTATACACATAAAGTTGAAACCGACAAAAATTGATGTTGTCATAACTCATAGAAACAAATCATAAAAATATTCAGTTCTAAGTAATTGTGTTCGCTTTTCTTTTAAGATGTAATTTTAAAGTCAACTGAGTCGTTTTTAAATATCCTATTATAGCTTTTTCCATCAATAATCAAACTAAACTTTAAAAACAGACTATTAAAGTATCCCAATTATGTACTAAATAATTCTTCAATATTTACAGCATGTGGGTAGACATACCCAAAATTTATTGAACAATAAAAAGTATTTTAAATTGATTGCATTATTGATTACATATTCATGTACAACAAAGTGATTCTAAATAAGAATTGCTTACTTTAGATGTTGACCAATTCCGTGAACAGTATTTATGATAAGACAATATTTATTCTATTGTACCTGTGTTGCCTTGTAACAAAAAAATTCATATTGAGTCAGCATAATGGAATTTTTAATAATTCCTATTGATGCTAAACACACAGAGGAAAGAGAAGAAGAGGCTGAAACGCCCTATCGTATCTAAGATGATTAACATTGAAGTAGGGGAGCAATGAGCCGGTTCTCCAAGAGTGGTGTCCTCCAAAAGCAGTTCAGTATCGTTCGGCATTTTTCAGTGTGCCGCCATTGATTTTGATTTTGTTTTAAACACTCGAAAAATGGAACGTTTTTCATGGTCGAGTTTCAAGAAGAATATATGGTCCATTTCGGCCATGTTAGTGAGGAACCGCCGAAGGAATGACAACCAGCTCAAGAGCGCTGAGCCCGACCGGTTTCCTACAGACCTTCCGGCTGGTGTTAATAACACGATATTTACGAGTGAGTACAAACAATTTAAATTTAAAAACGGGAGGAGGTAGGGGGAAGGAAGGGGTCCTTAACGCCGTCTCTACTGCTTGTTAACACTAGTTGTAATTCATTTTAACCTGATATTTTTATTATTAATTTATAATTAAACAAATTTATTTATATATCCAAAAATATCAATGACTGGTAAAAAATTATTAAATTAGTATCAATACAAATTAAATAATTATCATACGTCATTTTACATTTTGGACCGACAACATAATTTACACAGGTGATAACAGAACACGGACCGACAAACATTTACATAGATTTGGATTAACTGACAACAATAAACTCATGGTCACAGAGTTCCGGGCCGGAACTATAGGAGGCAAAGGGGTCACTTGCCTCGGGCGCCAGAATTTAGAGAATGGAAAATTAAATTTTGTAGGTTAATTAAAAAATGTTTGTTTCTGCTTTTTGATTATTTTGACCTTAATTCTATATTAATTTTTAAATTATCTATATAATTTAATTAAAAATGAGTTCATGCTATGATATGATATTTATTTCAAAATATATTACCTAAACTACTTTTATAAAACTTTTTTTAAAACTTTTATGAGTTGAAGGCAGTAGGAACAAAATTAAGTATGCCCCCTTGGAAAAAATCCTAGGGGCGACATTGGTACCCGGAAATGAATTGGTCAGAGGGAATAATTTGCTAAGTTACATTTCTGGTTAATTTTAATTAATAAAGTTAATAAAAAAAGGTCTATAATGATTGATTTAATCAATACTGTGTAGTAATTATAATAATATTCTTACAATGTTAACTATTTAGAACTATTTTTCTTTTGATAGACATTATTTTTAAATTAAATATTTATTACCCATACTTATAACTTTTATTTAGAACATTTATAACTCGTAGCGACCAAGTCTTACGCGCAAAAGTAATACAGTTGGGACCATTTCGATACATTTTTACCAAATAGTTTCCTTCAGCCAGCTTTTTAAATTTCAGAAACACTCTTAATACTTCCAACTATATATCATGAGTTGTATGTTACTGTATCATTGTATCAATAATGTTGCTAGAAATTCGCAAATGAATTCCATACTAAAATTGTATAACGAAATTAAGAACAATGAAAACTCTATATTCAATACTTGTTATTCACTAGTTATCTAAACAACTGCGCATGTGTTTGAATGTTTGTTTATTTATGTTTAAAGAAGAATACACCTTTAGTTTGGACAGGTTAGAACGATCATTTACACCTACAGTACGTTACATCTAGTCGCCCACTGAGAAACATGTGCATTAAATTTTATATAACATCAGACCCGTCAGCGCATTCCGGTTACATGCGAGATTTTTTAAATTTTAATTTCGGGTAATAAATGTTTGTGGTCGTGATTATTTCTCGTGGAAAATAATTTCGGACCGAAAAGTTTGCAGTACCGTGCGTAGAATATTAACAATGTGATGTAGTATGCGCTTCTCAGTTTGAGGAACCTGTTATCAGCGACCCGCCGACTCAGAAAAAGGTAACTTCTAAGAAAATTACCAATGGCTAGCAGTTTTTTTTTTCACAAACGGTGAATGGACAATGTATTTATACATATAATTTTATTTAAAACAGTCCAAATAGGGGATACCAGGGCAGTTTGTCACAGTTTCTGATTTCGAATATTTGAGGAGGCAATGTTTACAGTTTTCCTTTCTATTATTTGTGTTTCTTGTAATATATAACCTTGGAAAAATATCTCCAAAAAAATGAGGCCATAGTCGCATTTGGCCTTTCAGAAAAAAAAGTTATGCCGGAGAAACTTACCTTCGCGTTGGTTGTCAGATATTTTGGTTGGCTGTCACACGTTATTTGAAAGGAAAAAATAAATTATTATTAAAAAAAAAAAAAGTTGTATTAATAATATAAAAATCAAATAATGATCTTGATAAAGCACTAATACATCTCTAATACCAATTTAAGCATTAAAGTAGAAATTTAAGGAAATATTTAAGAAAATATCCAATATTAGCCGAATCACTTTCGAGCGCCCTCACAATTTGGAATGTTATATAGACTTACATAGTTTGCAATAGATAAAAGTCATTAGGATACATTTGGATTCTCATCTCATTAGGATTCATGAGCCCACTTCTTACATTTTTACATCGGATCCATTTTTCCTATGCGTTACTGATAGAAAATGGTTCGAGACAAACTAAACAGTCATCAGAATAAACCAGAACTTATAAATACTACTCAGAAAATTAAAAAAATAATATAATTAATCAAAACATATAAAAAATATAAAAGCTAAAATATAAAATAAAATAGAATATTTGATGGCGGATATATTAATCTTTTATTTACTACGGTGTATTATTAATGTTTCTTTTAATTCAATTCACTGTTTTTGTACTTATTTCATATTATGTCCGTATTTACACTACTTTAAACATGTTTTACCGTCTCTTAGGATGTTGTGATAGAATTCGGCTGTTATAAAGGTCGTTCGTTTGAAAAGTATAGGAATCGTCAACTTTTAATTATTGCCACCTAATTATTTAAGAATATTTTTTTTTAAATCGTTAGTATGATCGAGAAAGTAGCAGCTAATGTGTTTTATGTGAAACTCAAAATTTTTTCTTAATGTATTCTGTTGAAAAAATAAATAGAGGATTTGAATGTCAAAGCATCGTCGAGTGTGTAACATGCCTTTCCACGGCTGAACAAGTCAAACAATGTTATTCAGACAGCTAAAAATTCATGAAGTTTCACATCGTCGTTGTCACGAAAAAAACATCTTATTAGCTAATATACCTTATTTTTTTCGATAGACTGAATAGTTGTAACAATGTTTTTACCTATTAGTACCTATTAATCATTTTTTGGTTCATTCTCAATGAGTTTTATTTCAAATTAATTTAGACACTAGAGAGAAAATAAAAATAAATAAAACCCAAGCAGCAGAGGTACGTCACTAAGATCTTATTTTAAATTATTTTTCATAGTAATTAAAGTACAAAATTGAAAATATCAAAATGGCGTGCGTGGGAGAATTAAGTTGAAAGGCACTAAGTTGAAGGAACCTCCAAAAGGCACTTCTAACACCATCTCAATTCCCATACACATTTTCAAACCTCTTACTCAATTAGGTGAGGCTTTAGTGGTGCAGAAAACCTTATAAACCGCGGAAGGTGGGATAAAAAGATTGAGACCCCCAAAAGCCACTTTTCTAACACCAATTCAATTCACCTACAAATATTCGACCCTTTAACTCAATTTGGAGGGACTGTAGAGTAGAGAGTAGAGGGGGGACTGTAATGCGCAAAATCTTATAAACAGCGAAAAAACATTTAAAAATGGGGAAATTTTGATTGAAATCAATCCCCACTTCTATGGTATTGTTTAGCATAGAAAACTACCATACATGTATTTAAAATGTTTAAAACATTTAAAAAGGATTTAAAATGCACTCCGCTCCCCTCCGTTTACCCTAAAAGACATGGCAAAAGTCTATTATTTTCAGAGGAAAATATAACTGATAAAGACAAATAATAAAAATCAACAAAAACGCACATGGGATATTTTCTCATAACGACGATATGCTTTTAAATTCAAGCTGAGAAGTTTGAGTAAAACCGTTAAAGAGATGGAACAATTTGATATTGTTTTTAAAATGATCTAGACGCACTTGTTTCAACACATGGATTTCTGGCAGTAAAAACTTGTGATATATAAAATTTAAAAAAAATTTATGTACCCTGTGTTGAAACTAGACAATTGATTTATAATATGTTTCCAGTCTCGGAGATGCTGGAGGAACCGCTGATAAGCGGCCTGGAGTTGGACAAGGAATTCCTGCAGGGAGTGCTGCGGGAGAGCGAGGCCGACCCCTACCTGGAGATTGTGTCGGTCGAGTCCAGTCCCGGCTGCAACTTCGGCGATAACTACATGTCCGTCGTCAGCAGACTCGTCATCAATGCTGAGACTCCCAGTCGTGAGTCTTTATTTCATTAATTATATATTTTTATATCAAATAATCCAATGTTAGTACGTATGTAACGCATATAGCCTAGTATCATTACGTTTGGTCATGCAATTATAGATAATCTGCCATGCTAAGCACAAAGGGAGTAACTGCATTTGAGGTAATACTGAGAAAATGGGTTTTGAAGTCCTTTTTGTTCTTTCAATAATTAAGAACATTATAGCTGATACATCGATCATTCTTACTTAAATCTTTATTCATGTATAAGTATTAATCCACGAACATCAATGAATGACTCACTATGCATCGAAATTGAAATATATATATATATATATATATATATATATATATATATATATATATATATATATATACTATTCTTCTTTCTTAGCTCAACAGGTGCATTTACTTTCATCTGCCGTATGTCTTGGAGTGCACTTCAGCCACCCTTGGGTCTCCCTCTACTTCCATATGGTGTGCCTAGAGTCTCCTTGGCATCCTGCTGTCTTCCATCCTCATTAGATGACCAAATCCTTTCAGTCTCTGGATTCCAATGCTAACCGAGATATTCAGGTCTTTATATTTATTATAAAGATTCATATTTTTCCTAAGCCGCCATATTCCATCTTCACGTCCCAGAATGTTCCTTATCATCCTTCTCTCAAACCGGTCCAGCAGATCACTGGTCTTTTTATTTATGATCCAGCTTTCGCTGGCTTAGTTTATCAAGAATTTTATAAGTATTTTCTATATTCTAAACTTTGTGGTATCAATGGTCAGCCTACTCCTCAGAATCTTGGAGATGCCGAAATACGCTCAGTTCCCCAGCATAATCCTTTTCTTTCTTCTTCGTCCAGCTGTTCATTTATTATATGTCCAAGATATTGGAAGCTGCTCACTGATTAGAAATTGTGGTTTCTCATTATGTAATATCTTTGGGGGTGGGCTTATTTCTTACTTCTGAGAATCATTATCTTAGTTTTCTTTTCATTGATTTCCAGCCCCATTCTGCTTGTTTCATTTTCAAGTTTTCCAACGGCATCCTTTGGAGAGCTATGGTAAAGAAGAGGGGAGGTCTGTGGGTCTCCCTGCCTGAGGCCAATCCCAACAACAAATGAGTCCGAGATATTTCCACAACACTTCACTCAGCACTTCATATTTGACAATGAGCATTTTGCCAGTCATATTAATTTGGAATGAATATATAAGTATATAATAACAATAATAATATTAAATAATATTATTAATTGTTTAATATTATTAGATTGACAATATCATTTATTATTATTATTATTAACAATATTATTTATTATTTCAGAGAATGCCAATGCAATAACACATTCGGTTATTATGTTTTTTACTTCCTTGTCTATTAAAGGAAGTATTGTAATCACGAAAATTTTCGGTTTTCAGATTTCTACGGAAATATCCAATTCGGCCATCCCTGAATCCATTTTGACTAGTTTCGTCGTGACGTCTATACGTACGTTCATATGTATCTCGCATAACTCAAGAACGGTTAGCCGTAGAATATCAAAATTTTGTATTTAGGATTATTATACAATCTAGTTGTGAACATCCCTTTTTAGTCACTGCATAATTACCAGAAGTGGTACTTTATTTTAAGGTCATTACTGATTTCCATAAACAATTATATTAAAATATAATGCAAAACTTCTCAAATTTGGTATTTAAGACTTGCATACAAATATAAATAACATAGTAAATTTTGGTCAACATTGGCAAACCGGAAGTGGTACTTTACTTGAAGATCATATTAGACTTTCATCAAAAATTATATTAAAATATACGGTAATACATCTTAAAATTGGTTAATTAGACTTTTATATCAATATAATATATTATAGTTGAAATTGAAGGTCATAAGAAACTTACATACATCAAAAGGTACATTAACATTTATTTCAGAGATCATATGGTTGTGTGATAAAGGTTATTAACGCGATTTTTTTGCCCACTCTAATTAAACAATTATTTTATGTGTTAAAATTAGTGTAAAATACTTTTTTTCCTCCCCATCTGTGAGCTGAACAAGTCTGCGGTAGGAGAATAAGATTTAAGTTAAGCGGTTTCTTTGGCTTAAAATATTGAAACCGTCGATTTCCGATGCTTTAGCTAGTGACATTAATAGTTCTAATGTTGTCAAGGAACACGAAGAAATCTCTTGGAAACTTGTTACCAACTGAAAGAAAACGACATATAATAATGGAATAAGACCTCAAGAAACATGAGCTTGTGTGTGCGTGCGTGTGCTTGTGTGTGTCTGTAAGTGTCAATAGATGAACGTTGCGAAACCGACTGCTATGTTCGGAAACTATTAACCAAATTCAGGGTCACTTTTTGAGCCACCGATTTATAGTTTAACAGGCGTACAAGGAAGTCATGGGATGTCCACATCAGATATTTTAAATTTATGAAAAGAAAAAGGGTTATTTTAAATTTGTTTCTAACAGGTTCTAAAAAACGTCGCTGGGTTATCAATTTTTTTTTCTATAAAACCAAACTGTATTTTGTTTCGATGTACTAAATATTTTAAATTAAATATTTTGAAGTTAAAACTATTTCAATGTTATATTTTTAGTTAGTTTATATTTTATGAAGATTAGCTAATGTATTTTGATCATTCGTTTCAAATGATCAAATGCATTTCATGATAAGACGTTTCGAATTAGGTACATTCACATATAATAAATCTGTTGAAAAATTATAAAATAATTGAATGAAAAAGCTTTTATCGAATGAAAATTATTTAGAAATTAGTATTGTATATAACACTTCATGTCGCATATTTTATGTATCTGATGAGACGTCTGACACACAAAAGTTGCTTTTTCTGGAAGTAAACACTTATATAAGAAATATATTTGTAAGTGATATATAAAATTTTAAAAAATATTGAAAAAATGTATGTATCCTGTATTGATACTCGTCGTGCTGCATAATAAACGTACCTGATGAATTGTCTGAGATCCGAAGGTTTTTTCTGGAATTAAAAACTTATTTAAAATATAAAAAATATATTTATAAGTGGTATATATAAAATATATATCGAAGTATATATAACAGTTGGCTAAATATTTATTTAAAAGAATTGTCTGATAAGAGCCGGGTCGTGATGTATAACATAAAATCACCTTTATACGACAAAAGTGAAGCAACCTTGTCCGTTCCAAAGGTGACGCCATATTGCAGTACTGCTAATTACTGAGGAGCATACTTCAGCTACAGTCTATTCTGGTAGGACTTAGTTAGTATCATGAAGCTACTAATATAAGGTTTCAGCTTGATGTAAAATAAGCCAGCTCCTGAGCTAGGATGAATATATATTTTAAATTCAGTAGAAGCACATATCAGTTTAACTTGAGACTAAAGCGATTTTTGCAAAATTCACCAAATGTTGGATTTAAGTCTTAAAATAAGTGATAATATTGTGCTATTATGTATTATTTTAAAAAGGTATAATGTCCCCAAGCGTCGTTCGGGAAACTGATGAAGTGTTGGGGGGCCTCCACATTCCTAGGCTACGGGCCCTAGTGCTAAGCAACAGACTGGACCCCCTCTCATGTGATATTATAATATATATATATATATATATATATATATATATATATATATATATATATATATGTATGTAATTAATTTCATGATGGTAGTTATTTTATACGATATGCCTAATGATATTTTATATTCAATTTCAAATTAAAAATTAAAACTCCAATAAAAACCAAATTATATTTACTTGGCCCATTGAACCTCCAGGTCCCAATACCACGTGTCCGGTAACCACTTCTCCCCTGCATGCAGACCCTGGTTCGCTCAGAGATGTGTTATAGTGATAGAAAATATTTAGAAGTAAACTTAATAGACGAATAAGCGCAATAAATTTATCGCACAGACGATTCGTTTATATAATCCTGATATCATTATCATAAATAATTACAAAAGTAGGATGTCCAAATACTTATAAATACTGAATCCGCTAAATTGAGGGCGTTGAGGCAAGACATTAAATAAGACACCAGGTAAGTCCGCCTTCATGCTTTGAATAAATCAGCAAACTTATCCGAATTAAACTTTTAAAGCAGAAAAGAAGTATGCATTAATTTAAATTATTGTCAAAACTAAGTCAGTGTTTTTCGAACCAACAGATTTTCTATTGGCCGACGATGTAGTCTCTACCGCAGTATATACCAAGAAGAAGATGAGTGATAGGACACTTGTGCCCGGTTCTTGCACCAATCGAAAAAACAGTATTGTCCACAGACAAAAATGCATTAAAAAATATTGGAAAATTCCGACACACCTAGTTCTTCACCAATACCCTCAAATATATGTTTGCAGCGAGACGAACGATGAAAAACAGAAAAATATATAGTTTGTCACTTAAAAAGAAAAGTCAGTAGATAAAAATCTGTTTGAAACAACTATCACATTTTCAGATACCAAATAGTAATACAGACGTACGAGCAAACAAAGCAAAAGTAAACAAAAACATCTGTTTATTCAGAAATAAACACAACGGGAAGAATCAGCAAATATGTAATAATAAAGTCGATTTTACTGCACGTTACTAACATGGAGCATATTTAATCCATCCTGACATTATGAAGATAGTTTCAAGAGATCTTCAGCTTTTAAACTGTTTTTTAATTTCCTTTTAACGCCTCCGAGGCTATAGTCATTTAGAAATGACGGGTGAAAACTTTTAAACACCTGCAATTACTTTGAAGCGGGTGAGCATTCTTATTTACGACCGCTTCCCGGTAATAGTTCTGGCATTCTTTCTAGAAATGTTGGGTCATATAATAAACAATAATGAATTTCAATCCCCACTCCTAGAACGAAGAATAATAACAATCATTATTTTTTCTTCATTAATACTTGTCGAGGAATCTAATCAGGAATAACAAGTCTTATTGCAGTTATTCTATACTTTTTGATATTGTTATATTCGCATAAACCTGAAATTACTAGAGCAATAAAGCAGCGGACATATATTAAAGTTTTTATCATTTGTAGACAAAATTATTTTATTATTTTTCGAATGAATCATATTCATTTATGTGCCAATAAATCATCATGGATATCTCTTCAACTTTATTCTAGATGTCAGAATTTTACTAGTAATGTTTTCAAAATGATCTTGTTCACAAGGTTTATAGAATTAATAAATCATCTTTAATAAAACTTTTATTTATACATTGACAGTGATTTATACTAGGACACTACTTTTCTAATCTCACCGCTAAATATTTCTTTCTAATCCCACTTATTGTTAGTTCTTTATTAGGAGTTGAGGCAACACAATTTCGTTAAAATGGAGTCAAATGCTAACTAAAGAACTTTTTTTTTTATTTAATTTTAAGTACACTAACTTTAGTGTTTACTTAAAAACTAAAACTGGATGGTTCGCTTTAGGTTACAAGATTATAAACATACCTGATTATAATACAGGGTGTCGTTTAGTATTGTGCGTTTGTTGTTAATTTTTTCAGTAATTTCTTATTTAGTTATTATATTTTAATTATAAAAGATATATGAGAGAATTTAAGTGTTTCTATACATAATTAGTATTAAAAGGAGAAGTTAATAAAATTTTATAAAAAATAAAACGTTGGATGAACGATCTTTTGTACTAACCAAATCGATTGACTATATTAAGATTTATATAGATCCTTAAAATCTATATAAATCTTAATAGATTTATATAGATCCTTAAAATCTCCAAAACGTGAATGATTAGGAAGCTAATTTAAAATGCACCCTCACTGTACTTCCAGCTACCCACGTTGGATCAAATGAGCTGAAATTCGAGATATATGGTAGCTTTCTAGGCAGATGAATATAACAGTATACGGAGGGGGGTGAATTTCAGATAAAATTTCAATATGTTTACATTTTATTTTTTTCTCGCGGTTTTTAAGGTTTTGTGCGTTTGTGCATCTGTGCATACAGCCCCTCGAAATAGAGTATGAGGGTTAGAATTTGTATGTGAATTGAGCTGTTGTTAGAGAAATGTCTTTTAGGAGCCTCAACTTGTTTTTCTTCTCCCCTATCATAGCAACTGATAAAAATATATTTATATTATCTAGTTTAGTATTTCTAATACTAATTATAGAGGGAGTTATTGTTGACCGTATATTTATATTTAAAGGGAGAAGTTGGTCGGGGGGTGCGGACAAAGAAATAGACTACTATAATGCGAACTTATATAATTGTGCCCACGTTTCGGCCTAAGTTTTAGGCCATCTTCAGAGCTAAAAGGAAAACAAAATAACAACAATGAAAAAAGAGAAAGAGGCAGTACCAGTAACAGTAAAAATGATAAATGATAAAAAACAGAAAATACAAGTAAGATAAAAAAGTATTAAATATAAAAAGAAAAAGATAACACTAAATTACATAATACAAAAGGCAAATGAAAAAATAAAATAAATGAAATAACAATGTAAAAATTAAAAATTGAAAATAAAAATAATGCGATATTTACACAGGGAATAGTGAAATATATGAAATCTATTAATTAAAAAGACAAATAATATGAAGGTTTGGTAATGTGTAAAGTATACATGCATAGCAAAGCATAAAGCAGGACTTGCCATGGGAAATCCTCTTGCTCCTGACATTGCTAACATTGTCCTTAATGACCTACTTAATTCCGTAACTGCCCTATTCCCAAATGACATTATCTTCATTAAAAAATATGTAGACGACCTTCTCCTCATCCTCAATCCTGATAAAATTCCTGATATCCTATCAGCCTTCAACTCGTACCATCCCCGTCTACATTTTACCGTTGAACGAGAATTACAAAGTTCCCTTCCTTTCCTTGATCTCCTCATTATAAGAAACCCTGACAACTCTATATACACAGACTGGTATACCAAACCGACTTACTCTGGCAGACTTCTAAACTACTATTCCCAACATCCTTACCACCAAAAAATAAACGTCGCCAAAAACCTCATACATCGATGTCTTTCCCTTTCCGACTCCCACCTTCATGATACCAACATTAATCGTATCAAACAAATCCTCTTAACCAATAACTTTCCCCTCAATACCATCAACAAACTCATCCACAACTACAAAAATCCTCCCCTTCCCATCACCTCTACCACTACTTCTTCACCACCCACTACCACTCCCTTCTATAGATCTCTTCCATACATCCCCGCCCTTTCTGAAAACACAGAAATCCTTACGCTCCTCAATTCCCAATCTGCGAATTGCTTTCAAATCCCACAACAAACTTTCCAACCTCTACACACGTGTAAAAGATCCCATTCCTCTTAAACACCGTTCCCATGTCGTATACCGCATCCCCTGTTCCTCTCCCAACTGTAACTCTACCTATATCGGCGAAACTAAAAACCTCCTTAAAGATCGCATCACCCAACATAAATATTCCATCTCTTCCCGTAACCAGACTGCCTCTAAGCTTTCAGAACACGCTTTATCCTTAAACCATACTTTTGATTTTGACAGTACTTCAATCCTCGCCACAGTCCCTAACCATGACAGACGACTCCTCTCAGAAAGCATCTTCATCCAATTAGAATCCCTTCCCGTCAATCAAAAAACTGATATACAAAACCTTTCTCTAACCTACTCCCAAATATTCAATTTATTAAAAAAAACATAACTTTTCATTACCTTTTTTTTTTTTTTTTCTCCCCGTGACAACTCCTTATACAAAGTATTTATTTAAATTTTTTCCTTAGTAAATTAAACCCCTATTATTATTATTTAACTTATACTTATTGTTTACTTAACTTTAATTTTATTATTATATTATTTTATTTTTTAACTCGTCACCCGCAACGACTCCTTATACAAAGTATTATTTTATTTATTTATTTTTTTTTCCTTAGTAAATTTAATCCGTAATATTATTTAACTTATACTTACATTTAACTTAACTTTAATTTTATTATTATATTATTTTCTTTTTTAACTCGTAACCTGTATTTATTTCCATTGCCATTTTTTGCACCAGTAGGAGTGAACGTTTTTTTTTTTTTTTTTTTTTTTTTTTTTTTTTTTTTTTTTTTTTTTTTTTTTTTTTTTTTTTTTTTTTTTTTTTTTTTTTTTGGTGAGATATTAATTTCAAATTTAATTTTTTAACATTAATTTTTTATATATATATAGTTTTCTAAATATACTTATATCAATACGTTTTTACAGTTTTCAAATCAATTGTTATGTCTTTTGATCACACAGCATTTAAATTTAGTGTTAGTTTTATTTCAAATCAGTGAGTTGGTAACATTGTTTTAACGGTTTTCCTAATTCCCGGTAATCCATTATTAATATTCAGTTGGCGCTTGACCACACGCCTCGCTGGTATGTAATTATCACGTTTTCTTTACATTTCCTCCTCCTCATTGTTTTCTATCCTTCTTCTTTCTTCACCACATAGGATTTTTATCTATTTTTGTTTTTGGGGCTTACATTATTTTATATTTTACTCCTTCATCTCATAATTACAACAATGTCAACTTCTTTAACATCATAGTCATCTTTGCATAACTTACAACTATCTCTGTATGCTTTTATATACTGTATGCATTTATGCTTTATGCTTTGCTATGCATGTATACTTTACACATTACCAAACCTTCATATTATTTGTCTTTTTAATTAATAGATTTCATATATTTCACTATTCTCTGTGTAAATATCGCATTATTTTTATTTTCAATTTTTAATTTTTACATTGTTATTTCATTTATTTTATTTTTTCATTTGCCTTTTGTATTATGTAATTTAGTGTTATCTTTTTCTTTTTATACTTAATACTTTTTTATCTTACTTGTATTTTCTGTTTTTTATCATTTATCATTTTTACTGTTACTGGTACTGCCTCTTTCTCTTTTTTCATTGTTGTTATTTTGTTTTCCTTTTAGCTCTGAAGATGGCCTAAAACTTAGACCGAAACGTGGGCACAATTATATAAGTTCGCATTATAGTAGTCTATTTCTTTGTCCGCACCCCCCGACCAACTTCTCCCTTTAAATATAAATATACGGTCAACAATAACTCCCTCCATAATTAGTATTAGAAATACTAAACTAGATAATATAAATATATTTTTATCAGTTGCTATGATAGGGGAGAAGAAAAACAAGTTGAGGCTCCTAAAAGACATTTCTCTAACAACAGCTCAATTCACATACAAATTCTAACCCTCATACTCAATTTCGAGGGGCTGTGTGCACAGATGCACAAACGCACAAAACCTTAAAAACCGCGAGAAAAAAATAAAATGTAAACATATTGAAATTTTATCTGAAATTCACCCCCCTCCGTATACTGTTATATTCATCTGCCTAGAAAGCTACCATATATCTCGAATTTCAGCTCATTTGATCCAACGTGGGTAGCTGGAAGTACAGTGAGGGTGCATTTTAAATTCGCTTCCTAATCATTCACGTTTTGGAGATTTTAAGGATCTATATAAAATAAATCTTAATATAGTCAATCGATTTGGTTAGTACAAAAGATCGTTCATCCAACGTTTTATTTTTTGGTGATTATATAATATTTAGTTGTAGCTAATTGGGTTCAGAGACCAAGGATAAACATTAAAAATTGGTCGATAATGCTAAAAAGATGACTACAACATCAGAATGTACAGCTGTAAAGAATTTTTTTTTAATCCAATGGAGCCCTGACAAACCTGCTTCATTCCGTGCGAGCAAGGGCAAACCAGAGAATGAATGACGCAGGATAAATATGAGTTTCATTAGCTAGCCCAGGCAGGAATCGAATATACACCGCTCCGTACAGGTCGTTTCCAGGAACACTTCCCAAATGAACTATCATCACGAAATTTTAAAGATTACTGTTACCTCAAATTGATTAAATAGGGCTAGAAGGTGTAAGCCATATTTTCCTTCTGTATTAACGAATAAGACCAATATTTGAGTACTAAGAATGACTACTGGCTTATTCATAACGATTTACTTACTAACTGGACTTAAAATCTTAACTCTATAGGCTCTTTTATATCTAGCCAAAGAAGTCGGGAGAGCAGGAAGGTGCGGAAAACTCTGGATGTGAATCTAGGAGATGTGAATCAGGAATAAATTCAAAGGAGTAGTAAATGACGAGCGATAAACGAAATTCAAATATTTAGGATATTATGCTATTGCATTATGCGTTCGATATGCTATTAGAAAAAAAAGGTAGGAACGTTATCATTATCAACACAGATATGCAATTGACATATCTTGGTTTACTCTAGTTTCAAAATTTTGACGCACACCGAGTCCTGATTCATGCGTTTCAGCAGTTAAAATAAAATAAAAAAATTAACAGTGAAAAAAATCGTTATCATGTGATAAAGTAATCGGCTGTGAGTAAATACGCTAGGAGGAAAGGAAAGACCTAAAAATAATACGAGATAACAAATGCCGTTTTTGCAAATCGAACATTCACTACCAGCAGGCTAAATCGGGATTCCAGAGTAAAACTTAAATTTGCCTTATTAATATTTTTCTCAACAGTAAAGGAACAATCCGTTATCATTTTAGTTAAATGTGAAAATAATTAACAGTGAATGTTTCATCATTAGTCGAAATTCAGTGTCTTGAATTCCGTTGAGTTCCTGAAATCTGAACTTTCATGTGAACGCCTTGAAAAAAATTACTATGAATCACTAATCACAAGGAGCACAACGATGTGCAATTTATAGAGATCTGGAGGGAGAGGGGGAAGGTAAGAGGAGAGAGGAGATGCACGGGTGTAATAATAATTACTCAAATAAAGTATTCATAGCAAAGATAGATAGAGCTTGAATTATTTTTTATTTACAACACTTATTAACAAAAACACTGTTCTTGCCTTATTTTTTGTGAAAGTTTGAATAATCGAGTCATATTTCAATGATATTTGGCTCAACAGCCAACACTTTCATTTTTGTTTAAACAACATAAATCTTTATAAATTAGATTAAACAGTCAGGGGATGATAAAAGTATGTGATATTATTTACTATAGTCTGAAATAATTTTTTTTTTGCATATATTTGTTCAATATACTTTTTAACTACATACATATTTTTAGTCTATTCTTTAAATCGATCGCTCTGGAAGCCCGGGCTCCGTTGGTTTTGTTCAGGTACTTCCACTTACTTGCTGGGACTGAAAGTTCCTGATACTTTCAGTTTGCCAAATTTTAGAGTGCCTGTTACTTGTTGGTATCAGTGACAAAGTATCAGATTGATACATTCCAACCCATTTCTATTCCAAGGTCCAATAAATATGCCTTATTTTAGTTTGTCACTGTATGACATCTCATGGTTATTCACATAATCCTCAGTAATGTCTTAGCATAGATTCAGCACGTTTTACATGTTTATATTAAATAAATATTAGATAGTAAAAATATGTAGTCTCCTTTTTTTCTTCTATCACCCACCCTTTGTAACAAAAATAACTGTACGTGTTACAATAATTAGCAAATCAGTATTGGATTTAGTACTGCAGAATAGTTCATATTCACCTACTTTTATCAACAGGCCCTCTTTCAACCACCAGTTCCAAAAAAATTAAAACTATATTTTGGGAAACTTTGATGGCACAATTCAGGATAATACGTGTGTAAACATACATATGTGAGTTACATTAAAGTAACAAACAAAGTCTGCGGTAGCGCAAATTTATATATTTTAGCTCAGTATTGTTAACAATAATTACATATTTTAATAGCTAAAATCAAATTAGCAGTCAATTTCCATTTAAAGCGGCTTATGTTTTGTTTCTAAGGTATGGGAATGAATTTTATAATGTTTTTGGTTGACTACTTGATATTTTTCCATCAACAGCTCCATTTATTTTATTTAACTATATGTTTGTGTATTTAAAATTTGGCATCAATCATGTTTATATTAATATTATTGATTCGAGAAGTAAATAATAAATACGTGAGAGTTAGCAGGAGCTTAACGAGCCAAACATTTTTATTTTCATTTATTTGATTTTTACGTTGGAGTGCACTTTTTAAAGTGTTTTATTTTGACAGTTTAGTCAGACGTTGAATCCGTATCTTTACCTACAAAAGATAAGGTCAACGTAAATTTCTGCAGAATTTTTATCATTTTAATAATTCTATACCATTAAAGAAAATTCAAATTTCTGCTATTAAGATGGATTTCCGCCTTTTTGAAATATTTCAGTGCATAATTTTCCCGTTTCACCAGATACTCCTTATATTGTAAAATGGACGAGGCCAAATTTAAATGATAAAAATTATGTAAATATTTAGTTAGCGATAAAAAAAAATAAGAGTCGTTAGGCGTACAACCTTGTGACATATCTCATATTGTGTCAGCAGAGCAACACACCTGTCAGTTTTTTATTCTTTAAAAAAAGCATAGAAAATAAAAACTATGAATTGTTGAGGAGTTGAATAATAATGTTAAAAAAATCTGGGCATGTTCTAAAGAGACAAAATAATTATATATTCTCATTATTTAATGTCAAATTTATAAGTTTACGATATTTTGTTTTTATCAGAACTCTACATGGTAAATAAATTGTATGTGCCTCAAATAATACTTGTCTAACTCTGTCTTATTTCAATAACCAGTTAAATAAAATTTAACGATTTTTTGCAATCCTTAAAATGCAGTAATTCGTTGGAGTGCTTTGGAAATCGAGTAATTAACAACTAAATTTTGTTTTTAATTTATTTGAGGAGAAGGAGGAGTTTAAAACCCAATAGAAATGTATAGTGATAATTCCACTAATCTATCTGCTAATTTATAAAAAATATTTAATACATACATAATGCAAATGAATGATACAATGTTTTTAAAGTTAAATAAAATGAAGAGTAAATTTTACTATGGGACACCTAGTATCCTTAAAATAATAAAAATAACAATTCCATTAACATTTGTCTGGCTTATAATAATAATTATGAAATAATTAAATTATGAATTAAAAGGCAAGGATGTATGAATAAATCAAAATATTTTAATTATATATATCGTGTGCCAGCTTCACCAAAATCGCTAGATTTTCGGGTAATTTGGGAAATATGATTATCTCAGGAGGCACTCATCAAAAATTTCTCCAAGTTATCAACAGAGGTGTGGAATTTTTAATGAGGTGGAAAACTGTTTGATGAAAATTTTAAAATTTTAACTTTTGATATTTTTTTTATAATAGTTGGCATATCATTGTTTTAAAATATTTTTTCCTATTCAAAAAATTTTCTGTATCTATTGATCTTCTTAATAGTGTTATTTTATTCCGATTCTCAAGAATTTCTAACGCTATTTTATTTTCCTTAAAGAATCATCATCTCTTGCACTCTTTCGTTTTCCATATCATGTTTTAGATGTCCCATTTTCGGGCATGGATAAACACCTGTTAAATAACGTTTTTAAATTATTATTCTACTCTCCATCAGATATTATATTTGACCCTAGATTGCCAACTACGAGACAAAATGACTCCCTCGAAATTTCTTCTACTTGATTTTCTACCTCTTTGAATTCACAGCGATCTCCTCCTGGGTATGCTGTCCCCAATCAATCATCACAACCCCACTATAGTTGACAGGTGATCGGACATTTCGTTCTTGTTTGGAATTATTTTGTTTGGAATTGTATCCATTTTGAACTTTTATTGTCATTTTTTTACTTCTTGTATCTCTTTATTTAATTTTAATACATTCTTATTTTATATTTTTTAAAACTGTAAAAAATTTGAATAGATGCTATCCTAACGGTTAAAAAAGTGGTCTATTGACTGAATCGCTCATTCCTTAAAAGTCTGATCTGCCTTAGCTAATCATTAAGACTGTTATTTTAATAAATATTGATATTCGTTCGTTAATTTTGTAGTTGCTTATCTTCCACTATATCGCAAAGTTAATTGAAAAAATATATTGTTTGATAAAATGATTAAATTCAATAACTATGAGTCAAAATGGCTCATGGTTGGCAATATCAGGCTAAATCCAACGATTGGCAATCCAAGATTAAATAATGATAATGAAAAACCAAATTAAAAAATAAATAATAATATACAGCTTCAGTCTCTTGGCAAAACTTTCTAAGAATGAATGACCAAAATGGAAGAAGATAATCATGGTAGTACATCATGAGGCACATCGGTTGTCCCAGGATAAGAGAGGCCCAAACAGCTATCTTACCCCATCTAAGTCCTAGATTCATCTCTGCGAAACTGCAAAAATGGGACAGCGGCAACTTTGATGTTCTTGATCCCCATTATAGATAATCCACCTTCCTGCCCTACTTGAAGTACAATCCAAATAAAAATATAGCATCATCAAAGATTACTAATCTACATCTCTTAAATAAAAACAAAACATAAAATATGTAACATATGTCCATCAGCATATTTAGCAATGGAAAGATTTCTATAAATCATACTATTGCCAAAAATGGATCTACCAAGAAGATTTCATCTAAAGGTTCTGGATTTACTTCGGGGTTGGCAAGTTTAAATAATACCGGGAAAAGTAGTCAGTCTTGATTCAGAGATCAACGATAGAAATAGGAGCTACGTTAAATGGAGGAAAACGGCCTCGTACGAAAAGCATCTAATTTTGAGGTAAACTCGCAGGTTAATCAAGGTCTAATCCATGGTTCCTTACATCATAAATGGTATAATGGTTAAGGCTTTAAAGGATCCAGTTGATTGGGTAGATTTTTGTCAGCAGCGGGTGTGATATATATATATATATATATATATATATATATATATATATATATATATATATATATATATATATATGTATATTTAGTTCATCAGAGGGAAGATAATATTTGTGACTCTTTTATTTCCATAACAGTGTAAAGTAGATGAAATAAGGTCATCAGCCGAAAATTGTTTTTCGAAATATCAGTTAAGTTTTAAGGTCCTCAAAACAAAAATAGAAAAAATGTTCAGCCGTCTTCGTCATCATCATTTATTTCTAAAAGTCGTTCTTTTTCTCAAGCATTGAAAAATAAATGATTCTTATACAAAAATAATATAACCGTTATATTATAATTATATAATTGGAAAAAAAATAGTTTGAAAACTATTTCGAAGTATTGAACTTACTATATCTGTGTTAGAATAAAAATAAGTAGAAAGAGAAAAAAAAGAAATACATGTATAACAGATAATAAATTATATTAGTTTCTAATCATAAAAAAGGAGACAATAAGTTAGGCGAAACTACAAATGAATAGACAGCTGCAATAGTTATTCATTCAAAATAAACAATTTAATTTTAATAAATTGGTAAAAACTTTTTATTATTAACGTTAGTTATAATTTTCCAGAAAATATTTTAATTTATTTATGGTGAGGACTTTTCGAATACGATCCTCCAGCCGGTCATTGGGGATGGACAACGGACTTAGCCTTGCGCTGTCCATGGCACTGTAGTTCTGGCATTGTAGTTGGCACAAGGTGCTCAGAACTGCCATTCCCGATACCAACATCATCTCAGGTATACTAACCTATCCGTACCATCAAAACCGCACGATTTTTCTCCACTGCAACAACCTCCTCTAGGAAGTGAATGCAGCAGCAGTGAATGCAGCAGCAGTTACCACCGCAGCACAATGCCCTTATGAGGCGGAGTATTTCTCAGCCAGTACTACCTGTTGAAAATGTGATTCATCAATTCTTTAATTTATAAAATGAACTAAACGATCTTATCCAACCCCTTTTCACCCTTCTTCAACAACTACTACAACACGTCCCACAAGCCGACTGTCTAGTTTATGGACCATAAATGCTTAACCATGGGTTCTTTGTCCATCAAGAGCACTAGAAGAAAGAAATAGGATCCATAAAAAATATGATCCAAAAAATACCGACTTTTCAATCAAAAACATTAGTACTAATAATCAGCTCAACTTGGTACGTCAACAACAAAACATTACACTCAGATCTACACAAATCTACAGTACAGACTTCATGACGAACTCCACAGACATTGCAACATACTCATACGGAATATGGTGACAACAGACATGCATGAACTTAACAAAAGAAAGCTGAAAAGGAGCTGGCTAAGAGATCTTCTTGTGTAAAATCCTTTGGAACCTAACGTAATATATAACTGTTGCTGTTAATAACATATTAATGATGTTTCACACATACCTATTTAGTAATGAGCACTTCATATTGAGAGTCAAATGCAACTTCCTTAGTGCTACTGAAAAAAAATAAAATATATAATATCTATATTTTAATAACTATTAAGCAATGTCAACTAATATTCCTTTAATTATTTTTTCAAAAATTCCTAATGTCCGTTCCTATTAAATGGTTGAAATCTGATATAATTAATTCCTCTGAAACGATCAGGCTGTTGTGACATATGTGTTAGGCAATCGAAGAATTCCAGGTCACGTCATCTTGTAACTGTAAATGTAATCTAGACTCAATCTAGTGTCTGATAGTGTGATAGGGGAGATGCTGATATCACCTTCTTGTCAAATATACCATTTAGACATTGAACAGTGTCTAACTATTTTTTCAGATTTAATTACTTAAATTTAAATTGATATAGGTGTATTTGAGTGTTTATATACTTATAATGCGTGTCAAACTGTCTGATTTTATTTTTTACTGTTATAGTTAGTTCCAGTTATTCCAAGAAGGAAAATGCGTGTCAGACTTCTGAAGTGATAATATCCTAGAATCATTTTTTATTTTAGATGGGATAACTTGGAAAGCGAGAGAATTATAATTATTTACCCATAATAATCGTATGTCCTGGCAACATTAGGAAAATCTAAAACTAAGAGTAAAAAACAGAACAATATCTGATTTTTACTAAAAATACGAGTTTAGAATATGATAAAAGTATACCTACCCAAGGATGAAAAACGAAAGTTTTTTTTTGTTTTTCGCTCAACCCATATGTCTACCAACACAATTCGCGCCTACTTTTTTTATTTACACACAGTCGGGCACACACTCGATAGCCGTGAGACTGAGGAATTTTTCATTCATTTAATTTTACTTGTCAAGCATAATTAAGTTGATGATTTATAATTATTTATAGCATTTCAAAAGAAACAAAAATAATGAAATGAATATATATATGAAATTTTTTATTGCGTACGTATGTGTGTGAGCAATAAATTAATAAAAAATAGTACCGTATAAAATTATGAAGAGTTAATAAATAAAATAAACAATATCTGAACTATTTATGTTTATTCAGTTATAAAATATTCAAGTACAAATAAAAATTAATTACAAGTAAGTACCCAAATTAAAATAAAAATGTTTAGTATTGATTTATAACTCTGTTTAACAATTTCTAGATACACAATACAAGAATTATAAATATATCTGTAAAATATTTTCAATTTGTATATAAAAATTCATTTCCTTCATAATATTTTATGTACTTTTTTTTTTTTTTACAAACTTTAACTATGTAAAAGATTATATATATATATATATATATATATATATATATATATATATATATATATATTTATATTTATATTTATATTTTTTTTTCTAAACCCCCGTCGTCTCTTTTGTTACTTTCTCATTACTCTTTCCTTCTGGTGTAATAATTTATTTAATTATTTATAAGATATTTACTCATCTGGTGAGCAATTTCTTTCTTCAAGAAAAGCAATAAAAAATTTCCGTTCAAAATAAATTAAATTTTTCATATTAATATTACGAGGCAGAGTTATTAACTTCTGATTCGTGGGTAAACATTGACAGATTAAGAAGGTTGTAATTTCATTCCGGAATCGTTAAATTACTGATCCAGGATTAAGATATAACGGTGATAAATATTTTATCTGCCATCACCTTACCAAATTTATTAAACCGAGGTCATACAAATCCTAACTGTGTGCTTTAATTGGACGTGGGATGTCTGAGAAATTCTCTGTTGAATTGCTTGTCTGCTGCTCTTCCTCATTTTATACAGTAGTCAGTCCGTGAGCCTTCTTTGTTTGCGAAACGATTTTTGGTCTGCAACAGTTTTTAGATGTCGCACAGAAGTAAGACAGGCAGTAGCTATGGGGACAGCGAATCGGAAAAATTACTACGCCATGATCTTAAAGGTAACCAATTTCTACATTCATTAAATTTAAATTATATTTATGCAAAAGACATTTGAAAAGTTAAACTACTTCCGATAATTATTCCTTGCAAATATGATATCTAAATCTATCGTAATTTATAATACTTATAAATATGCAATTCAAGAAATGTTATCAGTTAAACAAGGGAGAGTTCAAAATAAGTGACAATGCAACCTTTGAAATACGTGTGCCAATAATCTTTACATGAAAATTTTTTAATTTTATTTTACATTTTCGTAAGTTTTCGACTTATCTTTATTTTTTGTTTATGTTCCATCACATATAAAAGCTTTATTTTTAATTTCCAGTACATCAAAATATTACAATGAAGTTATTTGTAACGTAATAAATAATTTTAATGGAATTGGTTAATTAAAAGTATATAAAACCGCAACTATGCTTGGAATCAAATTCAAACTAGATATATCGCAAGTGACAACAGATTTTATGATTCATTTGCTGCTAAAATAAAATGTCTAAGATGATTTATTAGATAAAATATTGGCAGATTAGCTATACTGACATGTAGCTTTATTAACGTCAGTTGATTATTTTTATTTAATCTTATTCTTTTACTATATTTTTAAAATAATTTAATTATTTTATATCACTTTATTATATACATAGGTAATGAAAAAAAAATTGCTATTGGTGTAGAAACTATCATTATTAAAATTCGAATTATTTGGGTGTACGTATTTCATTATTTATATAATTAAGTGATAAGCAATAAACTAATTATTTAAAAATACATAAAAATCGGGAGAGAGAGAGAGATTGGACTAGTGACAGACAGTACAATTTATACATATGTTGTAACGTTCTGTAAATAATACTAGCTTTCACCATTTTTAAACGGCACAGAAGGCTTATTTTACTTAAAATGTCCTACGTTTTCTTAATTCACATTCAAACCTTCTACTAAAATGAGTACCCTATTTTGATCCTACTCTCTTCTCCGAGAGTAGTTGATCCGGCAAAAAAATGAATAGGACCAAACATGTAGAAAATTTACTTTTCAACAAGTTTTATAATAACATCAACTGACATGGGACGCATAAAAAACGAGATATTTACAAAAACCTATTTTTGTCACTTTTTTTGGCCTTTGACCTTTAATAACTTGAGGCACCGACACGAGATTTTATTTGCCTTTTTAGCCAACATTTAGAAAGTCATAATAAAGCTTCATAATTTTCAGCTCAATATCTTCCTTTCCGAGGTTAAACCCTTATTTGACTGGAATATTATGGGTTATGAAAGCAAGATACGAGAATAATTAGCAATGGAATAGGGCATACGCAATTAATGATCCCAAGGCATCACCATAAACTATTCATATTTTTCTATTTATTCATTTTCACACATGTAAAATATATATATCAAATATAATAAAATATAATAAATATAATATAATAAAAAACTAACAAATATAATAAAAAATGTATCATATTTTCACCAATAAATCTAAACTGGAAAAGTCAATAAATATTACTTTAAATTAGGACCACAATAATTGAATGCTAATTAACAAAAATCAGGAATTGAAACTATTTTGTCCAACCGATCAAATGCTCTTCAGCTTTTTCTTAAAAATCTTATGATATTTTAGGTTTGTATGCGAATCAGTCCATATAAATTTGTCAATTTATTCATAAAAGACAAATTTGAGGGCGTAGTGGGCAAGGGTGCAGAGAATACTCAGTGAGTGGAAATTTAATACTCACGGCATTCACGGATAAAAAATAGTGTGGGAAAAACCCAACACAGATCTGTTTGGCTCATATTCGGTGTACTGTTAAAGCATGCGGGAGATTCGATAATTTTTTGGGATTATTTTGCGAGAAATGGAGGTGAGGAACATATTTATGGACAGAATAATCGAAAACATAAATAAATTTTGCGTGGAAGTTTACTCTTAGAAAGAACATTCCATTATTATCAAGAAAATGACCCCAAGCATAAGACACTAATAACATCATAATAACTAATAACACGTTAGTGGCAACTTCATAGTTGTCCTAAAGTCCTCTTTGATCACCTAATCTCAATCCTAGAGTAAATGTACGGGTGTTACAAATTCGTAAACATGGTATTAAGTTGAAGAAAATTTCGCTCGATGAATGGAAACATATTTTCTGAAATTATAATTGGGATTTGATTAAATCAATGCTTAATAGGCTTAAAGTCGTTTTTCATAACAAGGGCTATCTTGCAAAATATTATAAATTTGTAATAATCAAAATTTTAAAGATTACGAATAATTTTGTGACTTAAATTTATTTATGAATCTGATAAAACTTTTGTAGTATCAATAAATGTTGTATTTGTTTATTTAAAAGTGATTACAATTTTTTTTTAATTACAATTATACCAAAACTTGAAGTTAAAATAGGAAGAGGAAAATTACGAATATTTTTGTGAGACACTGTAGGTTGGTTACCTATAGGATAACATGCCTTTCCTATCCTAGTGATAGTTTATAAGGATATTAAACTCCAAGAAATATCAAACACATTTTTGCTTTAGCCATTCCGAACTGAACAGATATACGAGAAAGTAATGCAGAGCGATATCCTTGAATGCCTATCTCCTGACTGCGTTAATGCAGTACTGATATAATACAAAATCCTTGGCTCAGCTTATTTTTAGCCAATTCAAATCGATAATTCGGGCAATGATTAAGAATTCTATATTTGCGTAAATTTCTGATCATTTATTATTGGGTAGTAATTATGCATTATGACGACATCCGTACGAGTAAAGTCAATATACGACCCAATTGCTGTTTGATTTATATTTTCGAATATTTACTAATATCATAACTGTTTCATTACAGCTTGATTTATTCCAAAAAAAGTTGATAAATGTTGATATACTATTTATTTAATTCACTTTAGCATATATTATATGATGGGAATTTTGCTCAATGAATGAAAACAAATTTTTTATTTGATTAAATCTATATTTAATAAGCTTAAAGTCGTTCTTTAATTCGAAATTTTATTCTTGTGTAATCTTTCTATAAACATTCTGCTCCAATTCTTATTAACCTTCTTGGCACATCAACAATAAGATAAAATTAGACTGAAGCAAGCACAAGGTTGGAGCAGTTCATTCTAAATCCAAACCATCATTTAAAGTTACATAGACATAGATTAAGCATTTTGTATCCATATCAATGTTTAATAATGATAGGGTTGTTTGGCGTTTAATGGTTATATAAAACGTAACCAAGAATTATACGAGTTTTGAATTATGTGTGGGTTCATTGACCGGGTCACATCGAAAATATCGGACGAAGAAAACGGTCGTTCTAAACAAATGGGTCAATACTTTCTTTAACGGTCTACAAAAGACATTTGTATCAAAATAATTATCCCTAATAGTAGAGTCAACAACAGTTCGCCGTGAAATTATATTTTCACCGAAATAAATATATGTCACAAAAAATAAACCATAAACAAGACATATTCATAAATAGTTTTAAAACAAAATGGAAATGATTTATAAATTGGATATTAACATTGCGTAAATTTAATTAGTAATTAAATTTCAGGATGCAATGTTTTAAAATATTTTTGGTTTATTTACGCGCGAAATTAAATTACTATGTATCAGAGTACTTGTGTATTACAATTTTTTTTCCAGTTAGCTCAATAGACCTGTGGTTCTCAAAGTAGTTGCCACAAGTAGGCCACAAGGGCCTTGCAAAATTTTAAATAATTAAACTAAATTAAAACGTACAGTATTAAATTAAATAAGTAATCAAAACAGTTGACGGCATGAGTGGATGAAGATGCTAGATAAAATTTTTTAGATAATTATTTTTTTCTTACGAATGAAGGTACATGCTTACTTCTTCCCTTGTAACATTAACAATCCGAAATTCTTGGTTAATCCCGTGATTTCCCGTGCTTAGCATGTCTATAAGTACAGTTCAATTAAAAAGGTTAATAAATACATGTCAGAACCAAGACTCCTTGCAAGCAGAGAGAACAGATAATCCATGAGAGAGAGAGCAGAGATCCATGTTCCAAGCTTATCTCATTCTTAATACCAACTATTTTGGACCAGAGTTATGTACATTGACACTCTTTAGCAGATGGTGTAGCACCATCACGAAGCGATCGTCCTCTCGTCATGCAAGAGGTCCATTCTGACTATTGTAAATGGTGCTTTAAGAAACTGGCGTAAATTAATTACTTTAATTGCGCGATAAACTATTCCTCCCTAAGCAAAGCAGATCCAATCCTTATCTCTATTTTATAGTTCTTAACCACGGAGGTAAGAAGGCATAAAATGTGCAGGAGTTATATGGTGCATCCGAACTCGTCTGTGGAAAATTTGGCCTATAGTATGCAAAAGGTTGGCCACCTCTGGAATAGATCATGTCTTTAAAACATTACCTTACATATTTAAATAAAAATCTTGGAATTTTACTACTTCGCCTACGTATATCTTGATAACTTTTGTTTGTGTGTGGTTTGAAGATAAACTAACTTATTTATTTATTTTTTTTTTTTTTATCAAATTGTTTTCATCCTTCACATCTTTACTAACAATAAAAATACAAAATTCGATGCTTCTGCGGTCTATAAAAGCATATACGAAGTAGGTCTTTGAGCAACAAAATTAAAATTCATTTTTACAAGATGCTAATAAGCCCAGGGCTGGTCTATGGCTCAGAAGCTTGTCAAGACAGAAGAAGAAAAACTTTTTAAAACTGAGCTGAAAATTCATCGAAGGATCTTAGGACCTGTTAAAGGCAGGACTGTCTAGCACTCAAGAAAGAATAGAAAACTTTATGAGCTCTTTAACGTGACAGATGTGTTCATTAAAATTGGGAGGCTGCGCAGGGCAAGACATATCTCTATAATGGATGATTCCTAAAATACTCATGCCAGAGAAACTGCAAAGGACAAGAAAAGTGGGAAGACCTAGGGCAAGATAGTTGGACGGAGTGCCTGTGGTCTCGACAGACCTACAAATCCGGAACTGTACAGCTGCATCAAAGGACTGAGCCAAAAGGCGGAGACTTTTGACCCACTGATAGGTTGTCGCGGTAGCTATGATGATGATAAAAAAATCAAAAAATAAAATGATAATAGTAGGAGTGTCGTAAATTTCGATTAATAATTGCTGGGTACCAACTGAAAAAAAAAGTTTGATAACCACTGCTACAGACCACTAACGAATTTGCTTGCGTAATGCAATTTTACAGACTCGAGTCGTTGGCATTTTAGCGTAACAGATTTTAATTTTGCTATGTGGATAATTAAGCATATCTGCTAAAAATATTTTACAAATTCATTAAATCTGGTATTGGACAGTAGATCCAAAAAAATGATTGCATTTCTTTATGTATCACACTCCAAATATCATGGAACTAGGTTCTTAGAATAATATTATTAACTTATATTTTGGACTTTTAGATAAATGTTCAAAATTTAAATGGGTGATAAGGTTGTGAGTGAAAATCTATTGTCAATGGTATAATGTATTGTAGATGATATGTTTAATATACACATCAGCTTTGTCTTCACGAGACTTAGCCAAGCGTAACGTAAAGAAATCGGCCATCCGGATTGTATGGGACGTTTAGGATCCGTTCCGTTGCAGTCCTGATGAAATCACAAGTCGGGGTCAATTCTGTGACGCAATATTGTGAACTTGCCTCTGTTACGATAACTCAGTCGTTCTTTAAGATGTATTGAAATTCTGCCGAGCTGAATTTGATATAACGGGTAACAATATTACTCTCATTTCTTACTTGCTTCATGTTTTTAACAAAAGTTACGCTAAATATCTACAATATTCATCTCCGTATTAATTAATTGCATTTGATGTTTATTTCAGAGATTTTGAGAGATAATTAGCTGCTTGGTAAAATAGTTCAGAAATATTAATTGTCCCAATCAGTCGATTCAATAGTCCAAAGAAAGATTCAGTTTTCATTGAAGGAGTGAGATTCTGTTTGCGCAAGGATGGGAAATGGTCCAACATTAAACTATTTTAGTTTATGCCTACCAATATATTGGTAGGGACCCCAATAGGATCCAAATCGTATAACAATGTTATGTTTAAAATACCAGGTATTCTTTCGTTAACAAATGACAAATATGTGGCTAATGCAATAATGTTTTAAAAGAAAATACAATCAATACCCTAACCATTATGCCCATTATAACAACTATTTTCTTTTTTTCATAAATTCAATTTCATTTCTTTTTCATAATTTCATGTTAAATTTCCCTTAAGTTCACGCACCAATACCACCCTTAATTTACATGAATAAAAGATGTTCTCTCTGAAACATTACCATCTGGAACTCTAATTTGCGTTAAATTCATAAAGACGAACTTGAAACTTTTTAACATATTATTATTAAGTGAAACTCGTCTGGCGTAACGCACAAACATTGCTACACTGTCATATAAAATTTACCGCTAAAACTTTAAATTTAAAGTTGATTTTGATCCAACTAAAAATGACATTGATAAAGGTTTATGGTCTTAGTTGTTTTTTCTACAAATGAATGAAACATATACTAACAATTCTAAATTAATACAACGATTGAAAAGTAAGTTAATAGTTCTTACCAAAAAATGTAAATGGGTGCATGAATGGGGTGCATGTTGAATAACCTCGAAAATGGCAGACGCAAGTCCACTATTGGAACCCCCCACATATCTTATCATCCTTGCTAGATCAATATATTTATTGTAAAGGTGAAAATAATATTACATATCGAGGGCTTCCTGCCACAAGGGCGTATCAACCAATTTCGCAATTTTGATATATTTTGCCAGTTCATTTCATTTATTAAAGAGTACATTGGGTCAAATCTTTATGTGTGTAATTATAATATTTACTGAGATTTAGAATGTTCATCTTTAGGCGAATAACCTTAATGAAATAACATTATTATTATGGCAAAAAGGCTTATGTGCCATGTAAACTTCACAGCATACACTAATGAAGTGTTTAAAAATAAGAAAATCTCGGAGGAGTTTAGTACCTAGGATATCACAAGAAATCCAGAAGTAAATCCGAGTAACTTAAGAAAATTTAATATTTCACCAAGTTTATAGTTCGCAAGTTCGCAACTTCAAAATCAAGTTTGATAGGCCCTTCTTTATGTGAATCGATCAGAAATTCTGCCTATAAAAACAAAATTCCATTAAGTACAAGGATTTGCGGCATTCTTGTGAGAGTAAAGTGATTCCCGAAGAGTAATATATTTTTTTCTCATCTCTGACGCACACCACTACTAGAACTACGGCGGAAAACGCCGATGTATTGAACTCACGGAAAATGCCACCGAAAATACAATAAAGGTACACAACCCGCAACAAAGAAGTTAATTTGTACAAACGGTTTTTTCTTTTCATGTTTTGTGTTTCATGTATTCACGTTTGCTATGCTATACTATCACAATTAAGTTTAAAATTAAATATAAAAAGAATGAAAAATTGTATTTTATTTCTAATTTTGTTTTTACGACCCAAAGTGTTCAGCCGTTATCGGCTAATTCCAAAATGGAGAATGGGACATGAATTAGATATAATATTAATACCACACTTATAAAACAATAAAAAAAATATATAAAAAGTCTTATTAAATATTCAGGTGTTCAAGCAAAGTTAAAAATTTGCAAAACTTCAATCGCCTGTTCTTGAAAAGTTATGTGTTAGTGAATACGCTCTGATGGCTGGAAACCATCGAAATATACATAAATATATGGCTCAACTGTCCGAAAAATACTAAATAAATATGGATCGCACCAAAAATAGAAATAAGAGAATAAGGTAAAATGGGCTGTGGCAGAGGAGATGCAGGAATCAGGGAGATATATCACCTTCCACCACCGAAATTTTTGAAAAAATATGATTTTCATATCCATGGCATAAGTTTTGTATCTTTGATAATAATTTTTGATTCGATTTTCATTCTTATCCTTAAAACATAACACCAATTTAGCGACCATAAATAGTTAAGTGATCTTCTTCTTGTTAAATCCTCCACCACAAAAAAAATCTTATTGCGCTCCTCTAAATGGGGAAAGCAGAAAAAAATGCTAACGTTTTGAATATAAATAAAATAAAAATTGATATATAATTTTGAAGACTGAGTCTAAAGGTGAAAATGAACTTTCTCGAAAGGTAGTGCTATGAGAAAAAAGATACTGAAAACACAAGAGTTATTATCTAACTATAGAATATTTCAACAACCTTAGCACTATAATTGACCTCATTACCAAACACAGGGAACCAAGGTTCAATCAAAAATAGAGTAGACTAAATGCAAAGAAACACTTAATATATTTGAACGAAATCAGCGCAATTAAATGTTAGTTTACGTATATGATGAAATAAGTTGTACAAATTTTATTTTGAACATCATCAATCGCTTCTGGAACATAAATATTTCAAATTAAGAATGGTTTATATAATAGAGGTTAGTTTTGAGATACTTCGAAGTATTGATTACTCTTCTCCGATCCTTTTTTTATTTTGACTAAACGTGATTTTTTTAACTAGTAAAAATCGAAATATCCAATAATCCGTATTATCGAAAGTTGACTCTATTTCGTAATAATAAAATATTACATAATAACTGATTACTACAAATACGTTAATGACCTTGAGTACAACATCCTATGTAAATATTGTGAGCTGATAGAAGATACACCTGTATATATCTTATTACCCGACTCACCTTTATGTATGACGTTGTTACCGTCAAGGGCTTCAGAGCATATTTGAATTTCAGAAGATCTGTAAATGAGAGCTAAACAGTAATTTTCAAAATTTTACAGGAGAGCAAAAAGAAGTTTCAGATCGCACTGTATTGTTCTCTATGGATTGTGGTCAATATTTATATTTGAAGCGTTCCATATTTTACTACCCTTTCAGCATATCTACGATGCATTACCTCGGAAAATATGGCCGAAATAATGCAAACAATATAATAAAATCAAAATCAGCAACATTGGACTTATGACAGTTTACCTCTGACTTACAAATTTGTCAACAATGTTTTTACTCTCATAATCCTATCAATAACAATATAGATGAGGAGGAAAAATATAGCATCGATATTAAAACTATGACTTTTATGGTTGAATTAAAAAAATTGTAATACTTTATAGCTTATACTTACTTTACACTATGTATTAGGGTTGGAATATCGACACGCGATATATCGATATATCGATACATCGGAGTTGAAAAGGCGATATATCATCTTAACATCCGATATATCGATTTTTTTACAACGATAAATCGATCACACCATATGCTAAACTATATTACAATAGAATCTCTGCAGTTCGAATCCCAGTAATTCGTATAGATTTTCTGGTCTCTTGAAAGTCTCCCTTTATTTCGTATAAAAAAACTGCAATCCGGTTCTCCCGATAATTCGTATTTATTTTCGTCTTCCAAGTAATGTAAACGCCTTATCTGGTAAACTCTTAATCTTTTCAAGAAGAAAGGTGGATGAGTGAGAGAGGAATCGTTTCTATGAATTTCGGTCGGTTTACCCTTTTTTTTTTTCAATTTTCTTTAAATTAAATTGTAAAAAAAACCTGTAACCATACTGTTAGCCGACAACATAGATTGATCTGAAAAATTAAGTTCCCTCATGACTGGCAAATTCGCGAATGCAAGGTGCTTTATAAACAAAAACTTTACCGAACGCCTATCGTGCAAACACAAAAGCATATATCATAAGTGAAATTTTCAACGAATGGGTACTGTTATGGAATAAAAAACAGCGAAAATTGTCAACTGTTTATTGATAATTGTACGGCCCACAACAGTACTACATCACTCAGCGATGTTTATCTTCTGTTTTTGCCTCCCAGCACAACCTCTAAGCTGCAATCTCTAAACTTGGCCATAATTAAATGATTTTAGACATTTGACGCAAGGAAGTAGTGATGCAAATCTTAGAAAGCATCAAGGATGGGAATCACCTACCTCAAAATTAAGAATTCCCATGACTTTTCGAGATTATGCCTATTTTGACGAAGGTTTAGCAGTAGCTTGGATCCTAACTGAAGAGGAAATTTCAACTCAAAAGAGTAAAAAAAAAGAGATGAAGAAGAAATTGATGTGCCGACGATTAGTTCTAAAATGGCGAAATAATGCATCTACAACGTGTCATTTCTTAGCAAAATCGGATGTTTGTGTAAACGTATTTTCTGCTCTGAACATGGTTAACGAAACCATCGAAGAGATCCGTCTTCAAGGATTGCACCATAAAAAAATAACCGAAATTTTTTGTTGATCTAACTATATCGTTTGTATTTCCATTCTTATTAATACTATTTTATTAATACTAATTGTATTAATCTAGTTATTTCCTATTTTTTGCCGCCGATTATTAGAAATATCGATAATGCATATTTACCTTTCGAACCCTTGACCATACCAACTATCGAGATTCTACTGTATTTTATTTTAACAATTTCCTTTATTCGGTAAAACTCCAGAATCATAACCTCCAAACTGGCGGAGGTCTAGATTTTTAAGATCAGCCAGGTCATAAAAATCTAGATGTCCTCTATGGTGGGGTTACCATTCTGGAGTTTTACCAGTAAATAGAACAATAAGCAATATTTAATTACCAAACTATAATTAGTAGATAAGATTTACATACAAATAATGTTGATTAATCCTATGTAAAGAAAAATTGATGATTTATATAAATGATGATGGTACTGAGATGTATATCAAATAAATTACATGATTTTAGATGAATGTTTTGAGAATGCACAATATAGTCGGAAGAGTTATAAAATAAATAAAATTTTGAGAAGTTTGAAGGTTTTATTATTGAAAACTTCTAGAAGACTATAATAAATCAAATATGGCTAAAAGTCTTTAAAATAAAAATAAGCCATAATATTTTTTTTTATTTGAAGTATAATTCTTTTCTATCTTTTTTATAATGATTCCTGGCTAATCAAAATATTATTTTATAAATTATAATCATTATATTATTTCATAACCTTCTTCACAGTTTAATAATATTAATAGTATTTAATAATACTCATTTGGTGCACTTTCTTTTCTTTTTCACCCATTTCCTTTCGATATATCGATATATCGATATTTTTCTAGCGATTATCGGTGGGTATCGATATTTGGTTTTGCGATGTATCAAAATATCAAATATCGATATTTTCCTTTGAATGTTCCAACCCTACTATGTATCAAAATATCTGATGTGGGCAACACATGACTTCCTTGTACGCCTATTAAATTATAAATCCGTGGCTCAAAAAGTACTGACTTTGGTTACTAGTTTCCGAAGATTGCAGTAAAAACGACACTCGGCGTCCCTCTTCATGTTCCATGACAACAATAAAACTGTCAATATCACTGGATAAAGCATTAGAAATGGACTGTTTCGACATTTTAAGCGGAAAAACCCACTTAACTAATATCTTATTCTCATGATGAAGACTTGTTGATCTCACAAATGGGGAGGAAAACTAGTATTTTAGACTCAATTTTAACACCTGAAAAAAGTAATAAAACGCTGCAAATTATTTCACAATGGTTTTTTATTTCCACTTAGTAATATTTCAAAAATTTCTATTCCGTCCAAGTAAAAAAAATTAAGCAGTAGGCACCAGAGGGAAAGAAATTTGAAGCTTTTCACAAGATGATCGACGTGAGAGTGCTGAACTGGGAGTGTTAATTTAAAAAACTCTGTCAACGCAAGTAGGGTGTTATGTGAAATGATACAGAGGAAATATTTGATGTGCACTTCAGGAGGAAACAAAAAAAAAGAAAAGACTAAAGAAGCTAAAGGAAGTAAAGAAATAATCCAAGGAAGAATAAAACAGAGAGATACGAGGAAATCAGAAGCCCAATAAATAAGTCAGGAAGCAGGATGACTAGCCGCCAGAAGAATCAGTCTCAGAAGTTCCTTACGCAATATCTCAGCTAATAATGGTCCGATTTAAATGATTTTAATTTCGTTTTGTAGGTAATTTCATTAAAAAATTTGCATAGTATGTTATTTCATACTCCAAAATCTAGTATGTGATTTAAATCAATATATAAGTTGTAAATACCAATTTGAGAAGTTTTGCAAAGTATTTTAATGGAAATCATTTATGACCTTCAAGTAAAGTACCACTTCCGGTGATTAAGCAGTGACCAAAAAGGGAGGTTCACAACTAGATTTTACAAAAATCCTAAATACAAAATTTCAACTTTCTAAGGCTAACCGTTTATGAGTTATGCGAAATACGAACGTAATGACAGACGCCACGACGAAACTAGTCAAAATGGATTCAGGGATGGTCAAAATGGATATTTCCGTTGAAATCTGAAAACCGAAAATTTACTTCGTACAAGGAAATAAAAAGAATCTCAAGCCGGAAAAAGCGCAAGAGCAGACTAGAAGTATAAGTCACTGTATAGAGGAGTGGCCTACATACGACTTACACACAGTTTCCTTGTTGATAAGAATACTCCTCCAAAATGTGTAATGTACAATGTGCAGCTGACGGTTATTTTCACAATTTAGAGATGGGAAGAAAACTCCAAACAATACTTGTTGATAACATCATAAACATAGGAAATATAGTTGAATTCCTTAAAAAATAAAAAATAAAATAAATAAATAAAAAATTATACTAAAAAAGAGAAATTATAAAAAAAAAAAAATTATTAAGAACACAAAAGACCTAATCTGGTTGGTATTCGTAAGAGACATGGCCTGATCTAACCTTTATAATATGAAGATCATCAACATAAATATTGCAAAGCAAAGTTTAAGAATATTTAAAAAAAGACAATTGCTATTAATTATTTTTAATTAATATAAATTATTTTGGAAGTATTATAATAAACATCAGCCGGCTTAGCATTCGATTAAAAAAACCTGTACCACTAAAAACGATCCACTTAAATCCAGGGTCTCGAGTTCAGTACGTGGTAAGGAAGTATTCTTCCTTGTATCGGTTATACAAGGAAGTGGTCTGGCCTGGAACACGCTCAACCGCCAGGTTTTCCCCCTAAATGGTACCTTCTTCTTGAAGCAGGGTGTGCCAAAGTCTCCCGACCCTTGAGTCAACCCACGACTGATATAATAGTAAAATACATTATTTGCCAAAGCCAGACGCAAAGCGTTAGTAGTCCAGTGCCTTACACACAGAGCTATACCTCTCTCAACGATCCAATAATCAATCATTTTGACAAACAATTTTAATAAAATCAGGTATCATTTTCAAAATTAAATAATATTTTGTTATCGTTATTCTTATAACTTTCTTTATTTTTTAACATACAATAATTGAGACTATAGCTGCAAGATGGGTGCATGCTCCAAAAGTGAGTTGTGAGATGCGAGCTGGTCAATGGCGAGTTCGACAATTCCTGAAAATTTCTGTGCTGCCCAACAACTCTTTCAGGAATATCATTATGTCAACCAGTTATTCCTAAACCAGTAATGAAAATTTACAGCAAAGATGGCCATACTATATTAATTTTGTTAAAGAAATATGAAAGCTACTCATATGCCCTTTTAATGAAGAACACAATTTCCAAAGGTCCTTGCTGCATAGAATATTTTATTGACCATGTATTGAACATTTATTCCTATATTGAAACTTAATAGTTGATATTTAAAATATTAATATTTAAGAGCTAATACTACAATTACTTTGCTGATCGCTTGTGGTTCGTTGGTTGTCTCTTCGACACACTGCTCGTCCTGTTTCAATCTTCTTCTGGTTCCGTCAAGTTACCCAATGGTCAGCTAACAATGGATAAGCATTGTTCGAGGCTTTCTGATACCTATTATCACCCTTACCACGGTAATTGGTGATTACATTTGCGATACCTCGACAGGCCTTTAAGGACACAAAAACAGTAATACGAACTTCATTTATTTCTTGATTGGAATAAGATTTTTTCTTAAGATTATTCTTAAGATTTTTTTCTTTAAGATTATTCTTTATTTCATATTCAAATCATTAAAGTGTTCTCCACAAAAAGGGCGGATGAACTTTATAAGCCTTTATTGCAACTACAGCCTCAATTGTTACGTTCCTCCATCAGGAATGTTATAATAGACAAACATAAAAGATGCATTTGGTATCATTTTTAAATGCTCATAGCTTCGTTTCTACTATATAAATACTAGAAAGCAAAAATTTGGCATCATTTATGTGTTATGACATTAAAATGTGTTATCAGAGATTGTAAACAGAAATTTGTTTTTGCACCAAAGACGGAAGTCCAGCAAGCGAATAAATTTTTTAATGATTTTGAGTGTTAAGTTGATGACGTAAACATCCACAACAATATAATTTGCAGTATTTGACTGGATCTTCATTCACGAAATTGGTATTCTATATTTTTCATTGTGATTCACATTATTCAATTAAATGCATTTAGTCTTAGTAATGCTACGCCTCTAAAACATCGCGGGGGTGTGGTAGATGTCCAATTTTATATTTAACCACTCTACCGAATAAACCAAAATTAGCATCGTTTGCTACAACTTTTTTCAAAAAGAAATATCAGTTGTTAATCGATGATAAAGTTTTTGTCTTCGCATTTTTTTGGTCTTCAGAATTTTTGGAAGAACCATATTTGGGAATCGGAAGCATTAATTTTTTTTTTTTCTCATTTAAGATTTTGCTTTTATTTTTTCTATTATGTTATTCTAAAAAAGCATGTCAATAGTGGCCCATTGATTCATTAATATATGTTTAATGACAATAGTAATTGTTCCAAAATAATTGAAAGTAATACAAAAGTAATTGATTGTTTGCGACACTGATTGCTTATCAACCAAACAATCTTATCGAAGGAACCAGAACACTCTTATGAAAGAGTGTTTGTATTGATCAGTATGATTCTTATATTTTTTCAAATACGCATTTCATTTTGAAGGAGAGGTAGTTATCTATCGTGATAAAAGGTTTCATCGTAAACAAATCAAGAAAACGAAGACGTATTTCATGATTTATTTTTTCATTTCTATGTCAATGATTTTTTTTTTTTTATATCAGTCTTTTTTTTTATAAAACTAAGATTAACTGTGATATTTTTCATTGAGTAATATATAAAGATAAATGATTTATTAATAGAAAAATCGACAACAAAAACAAATATTCGTACATCCAATGTAGTAAGCATCATAATGAGTATAAACTCGTCCTTAAACCGTCATAAAAAAGTCGTATAAACCATACTATGCTTAAATTATATTTTTAACAAGTAGTCATTAACTTTAATGTTCGTAATTTCAAAAACTGATAAAACTGTTCTCTAACCATCCATATTTCAGTTTCGGATTTTTCTTCACTGGAATCTCACTGAAACTCATTTATTTGAACTTAAATATTACTTTACATGAAAAAAAAATATAGTTTCCATAAGCTTTCAGGTTTTTAGTCTGGGGTAATATAGCAAAAGAAGATATCTCCATGTAAAAAAACTATAGAAAACACGCTAAGTATATAAGCTTTTCTGAGTGATTCTTAACACATTGAAATAATTATTATCTGTGCAAAAATTGTTTGACCTTTTTGAAATTTCAAAATGTTGGCATTCTTGTAATGATTTTCTAACGGAAATCTGTTACGGTGCGCGCATCACACAACTTTCCCTTACGGTCCTATAATAATTATCTTTCTAATATAATTTTAAAGAGTTCACATAAACAATACTTGAAATAATCTCAGCAGCATTCACTTCACGTTTTCTCCTGCATGAGTTAGTACAATTCTGTACAAAACCTAAATATTGTAAGTTTGTTAAGTTGAAAATATATTTTAAAAGTTTCGGTTTAGTTTCCATGGAAACACTTTGTTTCAATTATATAATATAAAAGTAGAAATTATTAAGTTAATTTCTACTTTTGTATTCTTACATTATATTATTACATAGCGGATTGGTGGGACCCGAAGTTGCATCCGTCTCCTTTCGGATATGCTCTGTTATCCATCTAGGGTCTAGTAGTCCTCATAAGATACTTTATCTAAAAGTTAAAGGGATTTATTACGAATAATTTAGGCAAATCGTTAGAACCGTTTTCGAGAAAATTGTAAAAAAGTGTAAAATCGATTATATAAAGTGGCACTTCCGGTTAGTCGATTTTGACTAAAAAGTTGCTGTAACATCACATGCATGTGCCTACCCTAAATACGTAATTTCAGTATCGTACGACTTTTCGTTTTCGAGCTAGGCTGTTCACATACACACAGACCATTTTGCAAGACTTGGTTATTTGGACTCAGGGTACCTCAAAACGTGTATTTCCGTTGAAAACTCTACTTCGAAAATTTTCAGGATCGCAATACTTCCCCTTAGTATATATGTCATAAAAGTAAGGGAAAGTAAAAAGAGTGTGGCACAAACCACGTTTTTTTGTGTTTGTTTTTTATTTTAAATTTGGTGATAACATTGATTACCAACAATATAGTCTAAACCATTGTTTGAAGGCTCTTGTTTATATAATGACATTTGAATATATTGAAAATAATTATCTTTTCTAGTTTAAGAACCAAGCCGAATTCAAACATAAACTTACAATATTGACCACCACCATTTTATTTGCGCAATTTGCATTATCAATTGTTGTATTAACTATCAAGATGTAATGTACTAGCTACCAATGAATAATAAATGTGATGAGAACATAAAATACCAAAACGTTTACTGACAATAGACAATTTTTTGAAAGACTTTCTAATAATTATATTATTTCCATTATTGATCGCATAGTTTAATTAACTTTAGAGTGGTTAAGAAAAAAAAATTTTCTTTATTTTATAAATTTATTATATTTCAGGAAACAAATATTACTCAATATATACTTCTTCTAATTTTATACAACGAATTTTTAACAACTTAGGACTCATCTTTGCCCATTCTCAAGTTATATACAACAAAATATTGCACATCAATCACAAATAGTATAACAATTATTCAAATTAATTTTAACTATTATTAAACATACTCATGTAATTAATAAATAAAGCCATTGTATGGACAATGATAACTGTTAGATTACTCATATCAGTTAAACAATATCCAAAAGAGAATTTGCCAAACCAATAGTGAAATGTTATAAACTTTTAATCTATTACCTTTTCAACGTTTCTACATTGACTTATTTCAAATCTTATTTAAATTCTTTTGGCAGTTATTCCATATTTCCATGAGAAAAAATTCTTATTTGTCCATTTAATAATTCCCAAATAAATATTGTTATAATAACTTATTAATTCAGATCCCTACATAGCAGCTGAATGTAAGCCTTAACGCTGTTAAAAATTCGTTGAATAAAATAGAAAAAAAAGTATATAAGAGGGAATTTTTTTTTGAAACATTAAATTGGAAATTACCTCTAGAATCGTAAAATAATACTACGATGATACATCAATATACTTTTTCTTTTTTTTTTCTTTGTATTATTGTCCATTGTTATTGTTCTATATTCCATATATAAATATTATTTATTGTGCTATTAAAAATGTTTTATATTTTATTTGATGTAAATCCTAGTTATATATTTTGTTTACATGATTTTATTGGTAATATATCTAATCTTAATTTTTTTTTTTGTATTTTGTTTCAAATTTTAAAACCGATTTCGAAAACGTTTTAAATCTGAGGAAGAAGGAAAGGTGAAAGAAAAACTGGTGTTATTGTTTTTCAATATATTCTCCTCTAACTTCTAACACGTAATGAACACTCGAAATGCTTAGTATTTCTATAACATGAAAAACTATTTTCTTCTTTGTTAGAAAAATGTTCTTCCACCGATGCTTGGACCTCTTCGTCGGTTTTAAATCTCCTCCCATGAGAGCCAGATTTTATCTTTGAAAAAGGTAGAAGTCGCTAGGTGCCAAGTGGATGGGAGGTTTCTTGGAATCCGCAGTCCTTCACAGCGGCCTTGGAAATCAATGCTGTGTGGACAGGGGCATTGTCGTGAAGAAGCCGAACACCTCTGCTCAACTTTCCCTGCCTTTTCTCTTTGATGGCGTCCCGTAAGTAGTAGAGTAGGGATACATAATATCCGGCATTCACTGTGGAGCTTCTTTCCTTAAAATTAATCAGCTGTATTCCTCTACAATCCCAAAAAATGGTGGCCAATAGCTTTTTCGTTGACTGCGTGGCTTTTGCCATTAACGGAGGTGCTTCTCCTGGACTTCTCGATTACATGGACTCCCTTTTGCTGAGTGGGTCATAGTATAGAACCATTGTCTCAGCCCCAGTTACAATTGAACCTACGAAATTTTTTGGTGGCATTATATTTGTAAAAATTCATTGCACCAGCGAACATGATCCTCTTTTTGAGCAGCAAAAAGAATTTTTGGAAGCCATCTTGCACTCGCCTTTCTCATATGCAAATGTTCTTTAATGATTCTCAGAACACTTGCTTTTGAAAGCCCCAACCTTGAGCTATTTCTTTGGTCTTCAGCCGCCGTTCAGACAGAAATTCAGCTTCAGTTTCATTGTTTCAGAAGTGACAGCTTCCAATTGGTGACCAGAACGCGGATTCTTTCTCTCTCTAACTTAAATAATTTTGACCATTTTATAGTGGAATACGAGGGGGAGTACTCCCCATATACACCATCCAAGGGCTTTTTAATTGGCGTAGGAGTAAGGCCCTCTTTACACAAGAATTTAATAGCCGCACGGTATTCGATCTTGAACATTGTTAAAACGCACTGATTCCTTCAAGGTTAGATAGGGAGTGACAGGACTGAGGATGTTTGGGTGACGGGTATGGAGAGTGCAGGTATAGGCATGCACGGCGGGCAACCTTTTGAATAATTCAAACCAAATTTGGGACATCGGTGAAGGTTCTTAAACAACGCAATTTACTTTACCAATGATGTTCCTGCGTGTTTTACACCGAACGTTATTCGCAAAAAACTTCTATTTTGTTTTTATACGCTTATCACCTTTTTTTACACAGACCATCTAAGATAATGAAATAGCCTTTACAACGCATATATGGAGAGAAGAAACTCTCCTGTTTTTAACTAGTCCAAGAACGTAGATATCGGGTAAACTGAAGAGGAGATACAGAGCTTCAAACTAGGGTTGGAACATCGAAAGGAAAATATCAATATTTGATATTTTGATATATAGTAAAACCAAATATCGATATCCACCGATAATCGCTAGAAATATCCGATATATCGATATATCGAAAGGAAATGGATGAAAAAGCAAAGAAAGTGCATCAAATGACCATTATTAAATACTATTAATATTATTAAACTGTGAAGAAGGTTATGAAATAATATAATGATTATTATTTATAAAACAATATTTTTATTAGCCATGAATCATTATAAAAAAAGATAGAAAAGAATTATACTTCAAAGAAAAAAAAAAGTATAACATATTTTTATTTTGAAGACTTTCAGCCATATTCTAGAAGTTTTTCAATAATAAAACCTTCAAACTTCTCAAATTTTTATTTATCTTATAATTACTAATAAATTATCGAGATATCCAAATTATCGAGATTTACAATAATCGGCGGTAATAAATAGGAAATAACAAAATTGTATTAATATTAATGGAAATACAAAAAAAATTTGTTAGGTCAACAAAAAAATTCGGTTGTTTTCTTATTGTGCAATCCTTGAAAACGGATCTCATCGATGGCTTCGTTAAGCGTGTTCAGAGCAGAAAATACGTTTACTCTAACATCCGATTTTTTTAAGAAATGACACGTTGTAGACGCATTATTTCGCCATTTTAAAACTAATCGTCGGCACATCAATTCCTTCTTCATCTCCTTTTTTTACGGAGTCAAAATTTCCTCGTCAGTTAGGATCCAAGCTACTGCTAAACCTTCGTCAAAATAGACGAAATCTCGAAAAGTCATGGGAGTTCTTAATTTTGAAGTAGGTGATTCCCATCCTTGATCCTTTATACGAGTTGCATCACTACTTTCTTGCGTAAAATGTCTAATATGGTTTAATTATGGCCAAGTTTAGAGATTGCAGCTTAGAGGTTGTGCTGGGAGGAAAAAACAGAAGATAAACCTCGCTGAGTGTTGTGGTTTTAATAAAGAAAAAAAAAATAAAGCACCTTGCATTCGCGGATTTGCCAGTCATGAGCGAACTTAATTTTTCAAATCAATCTATGTTGTCGCCTAACAGTATGGTTACAAGTATTTTTACAATTTTATTTAAAGAGAACTGAATAGAAAAAAAAGGGTAAACCGACCGAAATTCATAGAAACGATTCCTCTCTCACTCACTCACTTCTTGAAAAGACTAAGAGTTAACCAGATTTTTTATTTGGAAATTTGAATTATAAGGCGTTTAGATTACTTGCAGGACGAAAATAAATACGAATTATCGGGGGAATCGGATTGCAGTGTTTTTATACGAAATAAAGGGAGGCTTTCAAGAGATCAGAAAATCTATCAGAATTACTGGGATATGAATTGCCGAGATTCTACTGTAATATTGTATAGCATATGGTGTGATCGATATATCGTTGTAAAATATCGATATATCGGATGTTAAGATATCGATATAATATATCGGTTTTTCAACTCCGATATTTCGATATATCGATATATCGCTTGTCAATATTCCAACCCTACTTCAAACACAAACGTAATTTTGTTGCTTTAAAACTCGAGACTGAAAGAATTTTTTTTTTTATCGATGAATTTGTCATCATTAGGGTTTTTTGATGTGCTGAACCCCAATGTGCAATCATTTTTGGTGTGAAAAAATCTATGAGGCTAGTTTACTTAATAATTTAAAATCTTTTTAAAATTTATTTGATCAAAAATCAATTATTTTTTTATGTTTATATTTTTCCTTTATTATACTCTAAAAAATAATTGTTTAGCTGAAAAAATCATATCGATAACATTCTTCAAACACGAGATATAAAATAAAGCCTTTTCAGCATTTTTTTTCAGTTCTTAAGCCATTGAAAAACGGGAGGATATGGGTCAACTTTTTTTCAATGTAGAATCATCCAAAAAATTTTGATCAAAATCGACGACGTACACATCGTGCACTCCTCTGTTAGTTAATTTCCTGAGGCACACGTGTGTCATCTACAATTTTCTTCTGATTTTCTCCTTCAGTAATAAAAATAATATTATTTTTTCTTTTTACTATTAGTGCCCATTGAATTAATAGCTCCAGCGCTACATTCATCTCATCTTAACAGTAATAAGATACTACCATTTCTTATTGAATCGGAAGATAGACCATTGCATTATTTGCTATAAGTCTAGACACTCGGGAATTCACTACATTGTCGGACTGTAAAAAAATTACAGAGAAATAACTTTCTCGTCCTCTGCTACTTTTTTTATCAACATTTTAAAAACTCATTTCATTCTCTTCGACTTTATAGCTTCCATTATATTTACTTATGCGTTATTCATGTCTTTCTTTTTCCTAAAGTTATAATTGTTAATATCTTATTTGTAAGAACTTAAAGGAAGAGAGGTCTAGTTTTACGTAAGGAGAAATGTCTAGTTTGTAGCTTACGGGTTTTCTTTAAATTTGTCTACAGGAGGAGCAGTATAAATTAAATGTAGCTAAACAGAATCACATTCAAAAATTTAATTTTTTTTTATTTATATATTTTTCTTTGGTATAAATATGATAAATAGGGAGTTGGCCTCAAATCATTACACCAGGGACACCCTAAGCACAGGGCTAAACGGGCTATAGACCTGGGGCAAAAGCCTTTTGGGCGAGGCAATTTTTATCGGGGTTATATTTTTTTGATTTAGTTATTTTTATTAGCGATTTAGTTATTTTTATTCAAAGTCTTTTTATGTAAGGTGGATATTAGTTTTAGTAGTCTACGAGCGCCGAATATCTTAGGACGAGCCTCTATTACGTATAAATAATCTTATACGGATGAAGAAATGATATAAATAAGAAAAGATTAATACAACCTTGTTTAATGAAGTTTATTTTTATTTTTTTAAATATTGCTATAGTTCCTAAAATTGTAATATTCATATTTCAGATCAGAACTTTCAAAAATCATTGCTAATGAAAAGACAACCAGCCAGTTTTGCGAGAAGACAGGCATTCAGGTAAGATATATATATATTTCTTGCTCAATAAAAAAATAAATATGATTATCATATAACCGATTGTTGATGATTAATCCTTTATATAGTTCATGGATTAAAACATTTTAATTTGCTAATACACATTTTGATATGTAGGATATGTTAGGAAATTTAATATCAAAACAGGGAGCAGGGGAGAGAGGGAAGGGTGGTAAAATAAGACAGTTGAACAGGATTAATGTCAGTAAATGTGAGAGAATACTTTATGTCCAGAGAATTGTTGTGAATTGAAAAATGGAATTATTTTTCCGAAATTATGCGAATGCCTTCTAACATTAACCTCCAAGAAACATAAATCGCCATTTATTTCACAGATTTTTTTGGTTAGGTTTTTAAATTATATCAAGATTGTGGGGGTCATTCTAAAATCTCACTATCACAAGTCAATTTTTTAAATTTTTTTTTTAAACAAATTATATTTTTTACAAATATATTTATATTTAAAGATTAAAATGTCTGAATTAAGTCCTCTATATCATCACTAATTAAAAGGTACATTCCGACAAACAATTAGCTACTGGTTGAGACAACCTCAAGGAAGCTGTAGCCGAGAAAGGACTGTCGGTAAAGTTCAAAGCACCCACCTGCGCTGTACTCAATTATACACATCCTCCAGGCCAAATGAGATTTTGCTACAAGTACTCTTACTATTTCAAACCGACCGGGATTGGAAATATTGAAAAATATGCAAATTTGTACATAGTAAGGTATCATGAAGGTTCTTCAGTATTTCTACTTCATATAACAGTCGTACAACATCAATAGATTTTTGTTATCCATGTATGTCTTTTTGCCTGATTATATTATACTAATGTATCCATTATATATATATATATATATATATATATATATATATATATATATATATATATATACTGCATGTTTTGACTACACCCAGAAACAAATTTATGAACTAGACAACAATGTACCACTCATATCACCGAAAACACTGATGTTTACACTGACGGTAGTAAGGACAGCGAGGTTGGGCATGGTTATTCCAAGCTCCAGATGGTAGCAATCTGGAACAAAAATACAAATTGGAATCCTATTGCTCGAATAGCCAGGCTGAAAAATTTGCTGTGCGAAAAGTGACTGAGTACATAAGTAACGACCGGCTACAAACGAACGCACACATCACAGTGCATAAAGACAATTTAAAATTTTATTGGGCTCCGTAAATAATTTCCAATAAATTTTTAAATTATCTATTGTATGTATTGTGATGTGTGCGTTCGTTTGTAGTCGGTCGTTACTTATGTACTCGGTCACTTTTAGCACAGCAAATTTTTCAGCCTGGCTATAAAGTGGGTATAAATTGGGTACCCTTAATTGGGGGAAAAACCTGGCGGTTGAGCGTGATCTTGGCCAAATCACCTGCTTGCACAACCGTTGGCCTAAAAACAGTCCGGTCCTTACCCCAAGTACTGAACCCAAGACCCTCATCGGATTGTATTGGTACAGGTTTTTTTTTTATTTTTTCGGTAAATAATTCAATCATTCATGACCATCTGACAGACCAAAATAGACATAATTTAATAGCAATACAAAGTATAGGAAAATTATTAATTCTCAAATGGGCAAAGGCACACTCAGGAGTTGAAAGTAATGAACCTTGCTATTGATTACCTTACTAAAGAAGTGGAAAAAAGTAATTTAATACCTCATGCCATCAAGTACCATTATCTTACGTAAAGAGGGATCTGACATTTGATTTGGTTAAAAGATGGGACCAAATAAATTAGACCTTTACCAAGTTAAGTCACCAACTACTAATGTATTTGAAGTCACCATGCTTGCATAGATTTATATCCCATATTACATTTCACAATTACAGAACTACACACAGTAATGATTACAAAGTAACTACTGCCATAACATAGTAACACAAATACGAACGAACTTATGTGAGGAAGACGGACAAATCCAAAATTTTAGAAATATGTATATGGTACTTTATGACTGTAAACTATTTAACAGACAACTATTTCATTTGATTAAAGGTATAACTCTCAAAAATGGGAAATGGTCTGAAACAGAACAAAATTTGCTTTCTAAATTCAAGACAAACTTGCTTAAATTTATTAAAAATATAGACTAACCACACATGGGCAGCGTAGGTAATTTCTTGTTGGTTTTATATTGTAGTTTATGTATTGGTTTGATTCAGTTTTGTTTTTGTTTTCGTTATATATATTTGTATGTATTACTTAATTAATTTCAATTTAATATCTAAATTTTGTTAAACTAAAATGAATATATAAGCTTATTATTATCATTCATGTAGTATGCCTTTAAGGCATGGATCATGTATATCTAATAAACGGTTCTGTTTTGGGATTACTATGTAAGGAATAGATGTAAAATTAAGTATTAAATATATATATATATATATATATATATATATATATATATATATATATATATATTTTATTTATCATTTTTCACTTGGAGTTTCATTTTCATTTTCCGTTAATTGCAAGAATTTAATTTTATTTTTTTTTATTTTTTTAAACTTTCTATTTGTGTATATATATATATATATATATATATATATATATATATATATATATATATATATATATATATATATATATATATACAAATAGAAAGTTTAAAAAAATAAAATTAAATTCTTGCAATTAACAGAAAATGAAAATGAAACTCCAAGTGAAAAATGATAAATAAAATATAATCATAAATATTTATATATATATATATATATATATATATATATATATATATATATATATATTTTTTTTTTTTTTTATTTATCATTTTTCACTTGGAGTTTCATTTTCATTTTCCGTTAATTGCAAGAATTTAATTTTATTTTTTTAAACTTTCTATTTGTATATATATATGTACAAATAGAAAGTTTAAAAAAATAAAATTAAATTCTTGCAATTAACAGAAAATGAAAATGAAACTCCAAGTGAAAAATGATAAATAAAATATAACCATAAATATTTATATATATATATATATATATATATATATATATATATATATATATATATTTTATTTATCATTTTTCACCTGGAGTTTCATTTTCATTTTCCGTTAATTGCAAGAATTTAATTTTATTTTTTTAAACTTTCTATTTGTATATATATATATATATATATATATATATATATATATATATATATATATATATATATATATACAAATAGAAAGTTTTAAAAAATAAAATTAAATTCTTGCAATTAACGGAAAATGAAAATGAAACTCCAAGTGAAAAATGATAAATAAAATATAATCATAAATATTTTTATATATATATATATATATATATATATATATATATATATATATATATATATATATATATATATATACAAATAGAAAGTTTAAAAAAATAAAATTAAATTCTTGCAATTAACGGAAAATGAAAATGAAACTCCAAGTGAAAAATGATAAATAAAATATAATCTTTTTTTAACTTTCTTATTTACGATTATTTTTGTACTAATTAGTAGATATTGTTTATATTTTCTTTAGTTATTTCAAATTGATGTGTATTTAAAAACAATTTTTTTTAATATTTAATATACTAAAACATTTGTGGTTAGCCAGGTTTAAATTGTCCACTGTACTATATTTTTCTTAATAGGGAACTTTGTGATTTTCTATGAATTCTAAGAAATAAATTTATCACTGATATAAGAAAGGTTTGAAAGATTAGCTCCAGAAAAGAGGTAGCTCAACGAAAGATATTTTTAGCCACAAAACATTAGTTAGAAAACATGTAGGTCCAAACTTCCACAGCATGAAGTTACCTCCTTTTTGCAGCATGCCCTTCACTTTATCAAAAATTTTTATTTAGAGATTCCACATAATTTTCCGTGATCCTTTCAGCCAAAAAAGTGGTATTTTAAAAATTTCATTTTCTCCCTTTCCCATTTATAAGGCCCCATTGTTTACTTGATCTACATATCCGTTTTCGATTACACTATAGGAGTTTGAAGCGATCTGTTTCATAGTCAGCCAACGTATACGCAAAAAATCCTTATGGGCGGAGCTTAGGCCTTCAAGTTGCACTGAATGAGGGGAGTTAAGCTGCCCCCTCTTCCTCCACATAACTTCAAACAGTTGCCTTATCAACTTTAATTTTTTTTTTCTTGAATTTTTAACAACTTGAATTTTTTTGTTAACATTTTGAAATTTGGTTTTCAATGGGGTTCACTAATTTGATTGTTTTTTTTTTATTAAATTAAAATAATGAATAAAAAACCTTCAATTTGTTTTGTCATGAAAATATCGAAAGAAATTAGTTATATATGTTGTTTATGGTAATTTCTGAAGAAAAAGAGTTAATGTTGAGGAATAGCGTTTAACCAGATTTAACCAGAATATGTAAAACAACTACAGTATATACAAATTAAAATATTTTAATTTTCATAGTTCACTAGTCCCTCATCAGACGAGAAGTGGCGGTTCCTGGATAGTATCAATGGGGGTACATATAAATAGCATGAGGCACGACTAATTTCACCAATTCAAAAATACCCGGCACAATTAGATACGCCTTCAGTTTTTGTGTTTATACTACTCCGGCACAACCAGTGTAAAGCAGGCAGTGTCCCAATAACTAGAAGGCGTTAAAAGGGCTAATAATACAAGGGAGGTATACATGATTATTATTTGGAAATAAAGAGTAATTTATTTGTTTTTAAAAAGCTTATTGACATAATAAAAATAAATAACTTATAAATGAAATGAAAATGAAATTGAGGCTAGATTAGCTGTTGTAAAAAATACTTAAACTCGAGCACTAAAAAATTGTTAACACGAAGCAGCCCTCCAACGTTCATCCAGCCCTCTTTATGTCCCATTCCATACTAGGGGACTTACTGCTTAAGCGGTGAGGGTTGCATCTGTCAGAATAAAGGCATTCCGTGTCTGTAGATTTACTCAATCACAAATAAATATTTTCTATTTCTTTTGACTACTTTAAAGTTATTGTATTTTTCTTTTAAAAAGCTAGAGGGATCACGAGCTCATGTGCACGAATAACCGGAACTTAGACGTCTTCTTCAGTACTATCCAAACTTCAGGAAGCAGATAAAACTTGAAAATTATCGCACGAAATCGCAATATAAACAATATACAATAAACATATAAGTTGTAGCCTAAAAAGAGGAGTAATGTTTATTTTTCTTCAAACTAGCGCACGCACACTAAAATTTTGCTTGTCTCTATATTCCAGTGTATAACAGTGACTTGAATAAATCAAAGCACTTTTCTTTGTTTTAGAACGTAAACGTTCAAAAGGTACAATTATTAATTTTTAAATGCTATAATCGTCTCAAAGAATGTTTCCTATTTTTAAAAACTTCTGAATTGATCTCTCAACGAAAAGTAATTTTAATAAAGTTTGTATAACAAATAATTCATGTTAAAAAATTTTAAAATTAAAAATAATTACAAAAAAATGTCTCGGGATTATTATTTATTTTTAATACTTTTTTATTTCCTCTAAATAAAGTGTGAACATACATGTACACACATTTATCACCATATTATTAAAATTAGTTATTATGTGCATTTATTACCAATTATCCTTGAACGTGGCAAATTTTAATATTTATAAATAAATAAAAGTTATTATTAAAACAATATCATAACATCTTGCAAGACTTCTTGATTTGTGAGCATTGTTATTTTATAGTATTATATTATATTAAAACCAGTTGTAGTGTGTAGATTTTTTTTTCCGATATCTTTATTCCTTCTTCTACATTATTAAGAAGTGCTCATTATGTACAACTAAGGTTTAATAAACATTGGACTTGAAAGGCTCAATTAAGATGTTTTCATCGAATTCTTAATTTTTTTTGCGTAGGTGCGACCCAGCGTTTCGTAACGAAGCAGCTGCCTACAGGAAGATAATTCCAGGATTGAGTCACTTCGCAGGGCTGCCGACTGGCATTCCCGCAATGCCTCCACGCTTCCAGTCAATTCGTAGTCTTGGAAGATCTCAAACAGGCAGGCTACGAAATGGCAGACAGGGCAAAGGGGCTCGACTTAGCGCACGCCAAGCTAGCATTGGAGGTAAATATAGGAGAGGGATTAAAAATTAAGTAATAAGCTCCAATCACTATGTCATACATTAAGTTTAAATCCTTAAGTCTTCAATTTCCAACTGGAAAAACACGACAAGGTACTGATTGTGAGTCCGAAAACGAATCATAGATGTAACCTGTTTATATTTCTTTTAATAAGGTGGAAACTGTGAGCTATGTTAATTGCCGGAAAATTCTCGCTATATCAAGTTCAGAGAATGCATGAAAGAAACATAAAATAACGAAATATAACATTGACGATTGAGAAAGGCTATTTTCCTGAAAAAATAAGATAAAATGGTAATTAAACTTTCAATGTTCTTTAACCTTATTGGATTTCAAATCTTGAAAAACCTGAAAAATATCGATATATCACAGCCCCGGGCACACAATCAAACACTTTATTTGCATATTTCATTTAATTTTAATTATTTTCAATATTTGACCTTTTATGTACGGTTATCTTCACAAGTTTTCTTCAAGGTCAATTAAAACTCAATAGTTTTAATATGTATAGTTGTTTCGAAGTTACGGAGATTTTTTTCCCCTCTTCAGTATCTACATAATATTCCAAAAGTGATGGATGAGTCAAATAGTTACTATTCTAATGAGTCATGGTCAATGAATGAATAATTAATTTTAATATGATTGAACTGAATTAATATAAAATATCAACCCCACATCCCAAGAGGATTTGAAATCAAAAAAGGAAAAACAAAAAACAAATTGTTCTGATAGTGTTGGTGGTCGTAGATTTAGTAATACAGAGAAAGAAAACTCCTGAATATTTCTCATGAATTATAACACTAACTCACCAACTGTGACATATATTAAAAGCATCTCATTAAATAAATCGCAGAGATAAGAATAACTAATTAAAAATCAATTAATAGCGTCAATTATTTATTATTACTCTAGAATACCAATAAACCAAAATAAGTCATTTTGATTAGTTTTTAAAATTAATTTTTAATTAATTGATTAAGGCATTTTACGTGGTGAGGCAGTGTTTTTTTTAAGACGTTTGATACATACATTGATATAATAGTTAATATATTTCCGCAGATTTAAACTAAAATAAGTAATTTGTTGTAACGAATAAAAATTAGTATCTAATTTGCTGGTTGTTGTTTAAGTAATTACTTTTATATATTATCAGAAATTATTAATATTTAACCCCTATATTTATTTATTTTTCTATCGGTTATAACTGTAAAAATAAACCACGATTACTTACATTTATCAGATTTAAGTAAATTCTCGAGATTACAGTGTAACATTAAATTTCGGTATCAAGTATTTATTTCAATTTTTTTTAAAGCAGCTTCTGGTCAACCTTATTATTTAATGGCTGAAAATAATATTTACATATTATGTATCAGAGGCGGACTAAGCGATAAGCTGGCTAAGCGGCCGAGTAGTCGTCTGGGGCCCGGAAGTCTTGAAATATTTTAAAGATTTTTTTTTTTTTAAACACTAAGGTTCAGGAAACACTCCATAAAATAATTGAGCAAATCTAAAAACAATATGTTTGATTTATGGCCTCTAGGTAAAAACTTTTTTAGGATGGGTTTCGAAATTGTTGGCCATTTTTTTGGTTTATCATTTTTTTTTTTCAAATCTTTAGAGATAATCACATTCTAAAAACGAAATTTATATGAAGAGGTTAATGATACGATCAAATCAATCAATATCGAGGAGGAAAAAGCAAGATATTTAAAAAGCTTGAATTCAGTAACTATATTATCTGAAAACATTCCCTGAAAGTTTTCGTCATTGTTTCGTCACTTATCTAGTTCACAAATGTGTGAACATTTTCAGAGGAGTTGGTTGAGGGTTGCGGGCAAAAAAAAAAAAAAATACACAGACGAGTGTAAACTTATTTTTAAAATGTGCCCACTTTTCGGGATGTTATCAATTGGAGAAATTACACTTTCAGAGAAATTGCTTTGGAACTCTGGATCTGTGTGTTTTCAACTTAAATCGCACACTCTAACCAACTTTTCTCGAATTACTTCTACGGTCAACAATATCTCCACCATTGTAAACATTTACACTAAAATACTTATTTAGACGTTCAAACTTAAGGAGACATGTTCCACTTTAACCCAAAGCATGCCCTGTTCAGACTGATGCAGATCGGTTCAACCGTCCCTGATAAATAGATGGTGTTCCCTCCCCACCCCGAAATGTTCACTGGAGGGAGATGTCCTTCACTCTTCTTCAATGGAGCTTCAATACATTAAATTCATTGGAACTAGATAAATATACAACAAAATATTACCATATGTAAGATAAATGTTCTATGTAAGGTAAATATACATGTATTGGATACAGTTGAGGAAATTTTCATTGTTTTTTTCTGAACTAATGGTTTGTTAAGATACTTTTGAGGTTTAAAACGGATCCAGTGATTGCACTACCTATTCCTCTTTAAATTTAAGACTAATTAAATTATAATTGATAGTGATTATAATAATAATTATAATGGTATAATAGAAAAGTTATCTTATTTTTCTTAAACATTTTCACTAATAGGAGACATTAAAATCACTACATTGCGTTACTGGTGGAAAAAAATATTAGTAACTTTTTCTTGGATTGAAGCCTAGTCTTGTATTACTTGACATTTGTATTACATTAACACACTAATGTACTTTTTTCCTATTTTAAAATGCTTTGAGTCTCATGAATGAAGAATAAATGTTTAAATAAATGAATGAACAAGGAATGCTGCGTCACAATAAAAGTTGTAACTTCAGAATACAAAAAAAAAAACTCTACTAGAGGTATCAGCTGCATTTACTCCAATTTTAAAACAGTCACAATAGTTTTATGAAATTTATAATGCAGTTAAAACATAACGAAATCAAATCGTTACATATATTTAACAATTTTTGTTGATAGTAAATCTTGCATTAGTGACGTAGCCTGAGGGGGAATTCAGGGGTTCCGGACCCCTCCCTTCGAAATTATAAAATACTTTTACTTATTCTTATCTATAAACAAAAACTGTATAAACATATTTGAATGTTATTTTATAAATAATATACCTAGCCATAGAAAATATTATATATAGAGAGGGCCCCCTTACACCCTCGTTGGGGTGGGTTTCTTTAAAATAGATCCTAGCATGGACCCTCTCTTCCTCCCGAAACGAAATCCTGGCTATGCTGATGTCCTTATTTCATTATAATGCGGTGAGATACGTTGTCGCAAACTACTCAGAAGTCATACTCGTTGCCCGAGAAATATACTGCAATAGATCAAATACCTAGTTTTATTAGGGAATAAGGTATTTAAAAAAAAAAGTGTTAATAAACCTTAAAATTTGGAAGCATAATATAAAATTAAATAATTCATACTTTTAATGAAATTATCAAGGATGATATGAATACAATACTTGATCTCTTCCCCTGAGTTATTTAATGCTGCTATATAACAACAAGAAGATGAAACTTGTTGAATACTTTTCCCGTCCCCAAATCCCAATTTAATGCTAGTTTAATCTCAATTTAATGGCGATTTTCTCAATACGTTATATCTAAGTTAGCAACAACCACCATGAATGTTGGATATCTTGAATTTTTTTTGTCATAGCCCCTTCTATGTTTAAGTTTATTCTTGAACTATTTACTATACCATTTTACTATTTACATTACATCGCTATTTATAATCATTTTACTGCACAATGCATTTTAAGAAGAATTGGAACATATCTATGAAAAACTGTTATCTTGAATTTTTTTTCGGTGCTGAGGCAGGCCCATCTTTGGCTTGTGCTAAACCTACACTCTAACTCAACCTAAGTTAATTTTTTTTTTTTTTCATAGACTCCTCATGTAAATATTTATTGACTATAAGTAAATTCTATTAATTTTTTTTTAATAACTCATTTCCTGTTCCACGGTGTCACCAGCGCGTAAATAACACCAAAGCAGCCGATGTGATGCATTGGGGCACAGAACCAGTGGGGGACGCAGTGCATGAACGGATAAACTGGAAAACATTTCAACCAAATGAAAAATAAAAGTATTTTTTATACATTTAAGGTTAGCATAATTATGCTCTATTTATGAGTGAGTTTACAAAATTTTGGGATATAAAGTAGTAACTAGGAGATAAGGATAAAGTTGGTTATTTTTTCTGTAAGAAGGAATGAGAGAGGAAAGGAGCGCACAGAAATACGGATAGGGTTACTGAGTTTTATAGTCTAATGTCATTTACTAAGTTAAGAACAAAAATGTGATCTTGCTTTTTCTTTTCCAATTTTTTTTTATTAGGATATTTAAAGAGTTTTAAACAATTTTTTAAGGCATTTGGTGATTCTATATTGAGTATTATTACTGCAGTGATGAGGTTGTATCAAGGAGTGTGCCTGTATTGAATGATTTTCTCTTATAAATTTGATTTCTTATAGATTTCCTCTTCATTATCTGAGCACTCCGGCTCAAATATCAATTCCTTATTTTGTATGGTTAAATAAAATATAATTATGGTAAAAAAAAAAATAATGAAAATAAAATTTATTTTCAAAAACAATTAAATATGTTCAAATTTTTTAAAAACTTTACATAGCACAATTGTTTTATACTTAAAAGCTAAATATTACAACTGAGAACATAAAACTAAGAACATAATTAGTCTAAATTTATCAGTTAAAATATATGTATGTCAAAAAGTTTTTAGTTTGTCAAAACTAGAATTAAGAAAATGAAACGTGCTGAGCAAAAGCGTAGTAACGATCACAAATAAATTCCTCGTTAACGAACAACTAGTTGTGAAACCTGATAATACGTCAGCAATAAATTAAATAATTAATTTTATTAAATAGATGTGCAATCAGTATATCAACAAAAGAAAAAATATGTCAGTAAAACGTTGCACACAGTTAACTAAAAAAAACACTCGTTGGCAGTTGTGAAGCTCAACGCACACTGGTCGACTACTCAACCACTTACAACGTAAAAGGTTCTGCTGAACTTCTACTTTCAGTTAGAAGCCCTTAATAAGATAAACACAGCATATAGTTCTTATAAAAACTGAAAGAGGTCAAACATATCCATGTATTTACTAAACCGACTACTGTTCTATGAAGGATTAAGGCTAAATCATTCAATGACTTCATTAGCACCGTACATTGCATCGTTTTCTGCCCCCGCACGCTGGTTTTAATGTCTGAAACATGGAATTTTTGAGAGATTTAGTCTATAAATACAAAGTTCAAAATTTCATATAACTCTGCTTGATAAATAAATAAGAAAAAGCTTAATATTAGTCTAATTATTGTCTATGCTTATAGGGTATCGAACAAGTAGAACATTTTCTTAGCGAATATAAAGATTTCATCTACAACAGACTGCGACTATAAATCTAGGTCAGGTTATACTCAAACATAAACATTACGAGATAAAATAATTAAGATGTATTGTACTTCATCTTACATCTGAAATGTCCTCGAGAACACGGGTAGCCTTGAGAGAAAGTCCTTTAAGATCCGCAAGGGTAAAATAATCAACTTTTGTTTTATAATTTCAATAATAAATTAAAAATTGGAAATAATTTAATATAAAGTTAAATCGAATATGTTTTACAATCTGAGGCATTGTTGAGCTGAGGCAAAGTCTATTCATCCTTTAAATTGGGATATCACTTGGCAAGATGAAAGCAAACGAGATTTCTGCGAGTACAAAGCAAGTAAAACAAATCAATGGATCAATTAATGCAACTATGACTTAGACCATCTTTTGAGAAGCCGCCTCATTCCGATGAATGAACATTACAAATAAATGTTTCACAGCCTCCTTGAAATGAGATAAGGAGAAACAAAAGCCTAAACATGTATAATGACGATTTGCTGACAGTACTAATGCGGTTTTATGAAGGCGGGCTGATAATCTGCCGTGAAAGGGTTGCGCAAAGACGCCGTGGCACAGAAATATACAAAGGGTTACAACACCAAAGACTATTCTAAATGGTTTTATCGGACCTGTTTTAAGAGATGATGCATCGTCGCTCCAGCCCTCGGATCTATGAATGCGTGCTCCACAGATTCCCTATAAAGGCTATTACATAAGCTAACGTGAGACCTGGAACGTTTGGATCCTAAGACAAGAGACCTCGGTCAATTAGCCATGGGAAAGGAAGATACCTTCTTGTTGAATAACTGAAGACGGTAACTGTGCATTTGGGTTAATCTAATTGCGCCCGTGTTTATTTAGCGGCTCATTAGTATCTAATGGCCATATGGACCGGGCGTGCTCTCTAAGAACTGCTACCGATAGCAATTCCAAAGAAAGTAGTTGAAAGTAGTAACTTGTTCATATCAGGCGAATAACAATTGTAGCCCAGAAGTTGGCGATACGGCACTAAAAATGGGTAGAATGCGGACATCGAGTTAGCAGAATAACCAAAATGAGCTATTGGACACACTTGATTAAAATCTGTTAATGTTTATATATCCCTTCTCTTTTCTTTGTACAATTGGACTAAGGATTTTTTTGGGGAGGAGGGGAGAGGGATTTTTCTACTTATCCACAACTATCAAAATATAATATATATATATTATATTATTGAGAAAAAATTTATGTCAGACATAGTCACTTTATAAGATATAAATATATATATATATATATATATATATATATATATATATATATATATATATATATTTATATCTTATAAAGTGACTATGTCTGACATAAATTTTTTCTCAATAATGGCATATGATAGACAAAAATTACCCATAATAATTTCTTAAAATGAACTCAAAATTACTTATTTACTTTTCTATCAATTCGTTTTCCTTATTTGAATTTTTATTATCTGTAATGATTATAAAGCAAGCCTATTATTACTCCATGTCGTCTAAATTATGCTAATTGTAAGTACCAACTATTTCCTGCATCATATAATAATAAGCTGGAACCCAAACAGCTTATATTTTTATTTCATACTTTTATTCTCTCACTTAACTTCACCGTCTATATTTCTCTAAAATATAATAGTAAATATACATTTTTCCAAGTCCATTCAATTTTTTCTTCTTCTATTATTTATTTAAACAAATTTTCCAAACGCTTTGGATCCTACTCAAAATATAACATATTAAAGTAAGCATTAAAGATAACAATATTGATTGTATGATAAACGATTCACCAATGCTTTTCTTCTGCATCGCTAAAAAGAAAATCATCTCTAAAATTTAGTATTAATCCGAATTAAATTCTACCAAACTAATTACTTCAAAAGACTTCACAAAATTTCGATAGCAAATTCCAAATTAGCAACAGCGAAAACCTAATAAACGATTATTAAATCGATGAAATCCACATCCCTCTCCTTTCAAAAAATAAAACAATAATAATTGTTAATACAATAATAATTAATAAAATAATTAATCAAAAGTTCAAAAAAAACTTTAAACCGTTGAAATTAGTACTTAATATCAATTATCTAATAAGCAAACCGATATCAGAAGAATATGCCGAAATTATTTCAGAAATTTCAGAAATATTTCAGAAATCATTATTGAAATTAAAATACTTGCTTTTGAATAAAATAAAAATAAAATATATTTATGAATGAATTCAAGTCCGGTTGGGTTACAATTTAAATGGAAAAATTTATGACTGAAATGGAAGAGATTTCAACTGAGTTGGAAAATATTTCATTTGACTTGAAATACTATATTAATATAAGTATTGATTTTTGTTAATTTGGTTTAACATTCTTGGCTTGGTTATCTTGGTAATGATCCTACAGGTAACTAACTGACATATTTCTAGCCACAGCGTGAAGGTTGGGATTTATCAAAAGTCTCCTGCCAAATGCACTCCCAAAGGCAATATCCAAACCGGTGCAATTTTTGACGCTCAGCCACCACGGCCTCAATATTAGGATTAATACATCAATTACCTCTAGATGAATTTCCTCTAAAAATAGTTTAGATTATTCCTCTAAAATAATTTAAACAAATCGAGGTCTTGGATTCAAATAAGTTACTGTAATCAATAAAAAAATGCTATAAAATCTCAGTATAGTAATAATATGCTAAGAGCTTTCGGTCAGTAGCTAAGTTCAATTATTTAGCACAAGCCCTTAAGAATGGAGGGCAAAATATAGGCTAAATTTGTTATCGTTACGTTGGTTTTGGTAGATGTTTCAAACGCGGTGAGGTAATCATTATTTTCACTGAGGCATAATGACAACGTACGTGCGTTTCTGATCATTTGACTTTTTGACCTCGTCTCTCGTACCGCTTTCTACCTATCGCTCGCACGATGTTATTTTCGGAATGTCGAAAAGTAGCTGATTTGGTTATCAGAACCTTATAGTTGCATAAGGCAGTATGATATATGACTTATTTTCATCTTTTTTGCTCAGTAGTAATTTTGTAAAGAGTATACTGATCAATAATTACTTTTGTTTAGACAACTTCTTAAATGTTACCGAATTGTTTTACAAAACAAATAAATAATCCATGGCTTACAATTTCCTTAAACAAGGACAAATACTAGCAAAATCTATTGTTGTTGGAGCCACCGAGAGCTCCAACAACAATATATAGCTGCATTCTTCTTTCATGATTATTTTGATTTCGATGGTCTACTACTTCATCATTTAAAAAGGTTCTCTGTTATCTCTCCCAAGGCAAGTGGGCAGCGTTCCATTTTATCCACTTAAACAAATATTTTTAGGGGAGCCGAAATGGAATCAGATTATGTCACAATGGTTATTAGTCGTATACGCAACCACTACACAATAAACCTGTCGCTATGTAACATATTTTATACATCAAGAAAATATTATGACGATATTGAGATATTCGTCGTAAGTAGAGAAAGTAATTTGTAGCAGAGCCACTCCCTCCACACTGATTGTGTCTATTTTAAAGCCACTACTAGTGATATAACTTATATCAAGATTATGAATGAATTATGAAGCTAATTAAATAATAAATATTATGATAAATCAGCGTTTTTTTGAAAAAGGAGTCAGCATCATTTAGCAAATTTTACAGGAAATTTTTTTTTTCCCAAACAACAATTTTTTTAAAAATTTTTTCTTTATTGTGTACAGAAGGAGTTTATCAAACCCTTATAATTATAATATAGTTTTAAGACTTTTAGCACTAGTCAAGGCCATATTGAAGACTGAGAGACCATTACCAATTTTTTTTTCTCGATATATCGTGAGCAAGAATCGGCAGAGGTGGTTTTCACGTCCCATAATAAATTGAAACCTAAATTTCGAATTTGTGGCGCTTAAGCCTTTTTCAAAAAAGACGCATTATGTCAGAAACAAATTTAATTTATAGCATACGATATGTAAACAATGCAGCCGAAAATGGTTTCGAAATGGCAATCACTCAACCGTACCAATAATTGAATAATTGAGGTTGAAATTATTGACATGCATGCAGCTTAAAATGTCAAGTACGAACAAAAATAAGTGCGTGCAAACATTAATCCATTTCAATTTGTAATCGGATAAGTACCTGGTAGAAAACCTTGGCACGATTGGGTATCATAAATGGTAATTTGTAGTATCTCTCAACGCACAAACTCGATCTATGTGCAAATATTATAAACATTTTGGTTTGCTATGATGATTTAGAATCAATTAAGAATAAAAACTGCTGTTAGTATTAATTACGTTATTCCTAACAACTGTTTGATTTCAGTGATAATTGATACGAATCTGTTTTGTTACTTCCTTGTACGAAGTAAAGGAAGTATTGTAATCGCGAAAATTTTCGGTTTTCAGATTTTGACGGAAATATCCATTTTGACCATCCCTGGATCCATTTTGACTAGTTTCGTCGTGGCGTCTGTACGTACGTTCGTACGTTCGTACGTTCGTATTTCGCATAACTCAAAAACGGTTAGCCGTAGAAAGTTGAAATTTTGTATTAAGGATTGTTGTAAAATCTAGTTGTGAACCTCCCTTTTTGGTCACTGCTTAATCACCGGAAGTGGTACTTTACTTGAAGGTCATAATTGATTTCCATCAAAAATTATATTAAAATACTTTGGAAAACTTCTCAAATTTGGTATTTAGAACTTATATATTGATTTAAATACCATACTAGATTTTGGTCGAAATTGGAAAACCGGAAGAGGTACTTTATTTGAAGGTCATATTAGACTTTCATCAAAAATTATATTAAAATATAATGTAAAACATTTAAAATTTAGTAAATAGGACTTGTATATCAATATGAATGTATTTTCTAGATTTTGGTTAAAATTGGTGAGCCAAAAAGGGTACTTTACTTGAAGGTCATAATAAACTTACATCAAAAATTGTATTAAAATTAAATGGAGAAATCATATGTTTCGGTAATAAAGGTTACCAACGCGATTTTTTTTATACTCTAATTAAACATTTTTATTACTTATTTTAAGTGTTAATATTGGGCATATAATACTGGTTTTCCTCCCCATTTGTGCGATGAACAAGTCTGCAGCAGGAGAATAAGATATAAGTTAAGTGGGTTTTTCCGCTTAAAATTTAGAAACTGTCGATTTCTAATGCTTTATCTAGTGATATTGACAGTTTTAATGTTGTCACGAAACACGAAGAAATCTCTTGGAAACTAGTTACCTACTGAAAAAAAAACGACATTTCATAACGGAATGAAACCTCCAGAAACAAGAGTATGTGTGTGTCAATAGATGGATGTCCCGACGCCTAATTTCGTTTTTGAGATATTGCAATTTTCGGAAATTAGTAACCAAATTGAGGATCACTTTTTGAGCCAACGATTTATAGTTTAATAGTAGTACAAGGAAGTCATGTGTTGTCCACATCAAATATTTTTTTTTAACATTTAATAAATCTATTTTTATTTTTGAAAAAAAAAATGATTCTGAAAAAATATTCAATTTGTATCTTTCAAGAGCTTTCAGTTAAAATGTTTATATTTTTATCTTATATTACTTTGCATACATTGTTTTGTTTTTGGTTTTTTTATGATTTTGAAATTCTTGTTGCATTATAATGAGCAGTAGAATTTCTATTCCCCAATTTGTCTAAAAGTTATTCCGTGTCGGATCAGACGCTCAGAAATAGTTTGAACTGAAAGTTTAGGTGATGAACTTCAAACGATTTCAAAAAATTAATACAATGGTGTAGATACAATTTCAAATTGTTTTTGTTCCTCAGAGTTACTTTTATTTATATGTATCATTTTGTTTTGAATGTAGTATTCCTAGATAATTTAATGTTTTTATTAATTTTTAAAATTAATGTCATGTGTTTCGAACTTCGCTTTCTTTTATTCGAAACTTAAAATTAAAATAAAAAACTGTTTTACATGCATCTGCCGATAGAAACTTTCATCACGCTATGCTGCTGAATTGAAATTAACACTAAAATTCAACTATCCCTAAATATAATTACATACTGAAATAAATATAGTTTGGATATTGATATTTCAGTCTCGTAATATTTAGCCTTGCGTAATTAAACAAAATCCATAACTATTAAAATCAACTTAAAAGAACTTCTTGAATTAAAGAACCATTTGTTCATAATTTTATGAAAACAAATCAGTTCATGAATAAACCAGTTGGTCATAATTTTTATCTGTCTAGTGATTAAAAAAGAACTATTCTATGAAACAAAACTTGTCGAGTTTATCAAAAAAACAAAGCTAAAAACTTTAAACATAGGCCGACCAAATCATTTCTAGATACCCAATCAATCGGGCTTCAATGGATCCCCCAAACGTATAAAAAACAAAACAAAAAGAGTTGATTGAGCTAGGAAAAAAGTGTATTTTTCATTACTTCCCCAGCGATCTTGGCCATGTCTTCGTTCTTTGACACGTAGTTGTAAAATTCTAAAAAGACAGTTTTATAAGTGAATGGGACCTGCAGTTAATCCTTAAAGAAAGTCCACCTTCATTCATGGATCCACTGGATATTTATGAAAGAGAATATTCTTTCCGAATAGGCAATATGAGCAGGCATTAGAGTACTGCTTAGGATGGTCACAGTTTAAAAAAAAAATTACCTACCCATTTCTCATGACACTAAAAAATTTTAGGATTTCATAAAACCTATTTAAAAAGTGAATGCTGGGACTTTTGAGCGTTCTGAAACAACTTTTCCGGTATGGTTGGTCACCCTATTTAAACTTTACTAAAGACGGAACAAAAATAAATATACTAGAGGGAAGTAAGTAGTTTGCGGTGAGTCTATGGGAATGTTGAAAATTATTGTTTCTCGGCCGACGAAAGTCCATTATATAATTCTGTACAAGCTTTATCCTTGCATTTACAACATCATCTTTACAGCAATTTTAGGTTCGTCATTAAAACGATACTTTCTAATTGTTGTAACAGAATTTTATATTGAATCTGCTAACACGACTTAAATATATTTTCGGCTATTCGTCATTCTGAAGCATTCTCTGCAAAATAAACGTCGCATACAATAATTACTGAAACGTTTACAAATATTATTAATGTACAATAAATTTAATTTTTGGTGATAGCGTTTGTCTTTTTGGATATTAATCCATAGTTTGTAAAATAAAAAAAATTATATTAATGACTATATAAAAAACAACGTTTCATGAGTATAACCACAAGTTGAATGGATAAGCAGGTTTTAATTATTTTAATTTCGTTTCTCTTAAAGACCAACTGAATAAAAATAAAAATCTAATGGTAAATATTATGATAATGCAATTATTTAATCTATTGTTTACTATGGACAACGACCAATTAAAAATAAAATATGTATATTTTTCTTTATACAAATTTTTCAAATATTCCAGTTTAGCTATTTCGAATTAGGTAATCATCGTTTATGACGCACTTATTGTTGCTAATGTATTCAGCTTCTGTTATTTTCCTTTTTAATATATTAATTTACCTATGTAGTTATTGCTCTAGATGTAGGAATAGTTGTTAGCTCTTGAGATTTCATTGCAGAGAAAACATAAAAAAATCAAATTGTGCTATTTGTCAAATTATACTAGTTGTTAAACATCATTGATGAATATAATTTAAGAAGGATACTAAATGCTAATTTAAAAGCTAAGGAATATAAAAAACAAAACTGAAAATCACATTACGAATATTATGTAATTACAGCATCTACCTATTTAATGTATTGTTAAACAATTGTCGGAGTAATTTTTGTGTTTATTTATTTTTTCTTTTAAAGAAAGTACATTTTCCTAAAAATGTATCTTCATATAGAAAACATATTTTTATGATAATTTGGTTTGGATAAGATTGGATTGGATAAGATAGGTTTGGTAAGATTTATGTTTTGAAAATAAAAATTGAAAAAAAATAAGGATGTCATTTATTGTTACACTCATTTATTATAACTAAGATGTAATCATGAAGCCCAGGATTTATTATACAGATATATGTTTTCTAAACAAAAAGATTTTATCCAAAACAGAAATTGTTTATTAGGATTAAAATTGTTTGGATTTTAATGAGGAACCTATCATTTAATTATGTTATCTTGTTTGTAGTATCATAAATTATCAATTATACTGTAATTATATACATTTTTGAGAATCGGTCTCAAAAGAAAAAACTAGGATAGAAAGAGTTAAATGAAAAGTCTTTGGATAATCAGGACCTTAACCTAAAAAAATAGATGAGAAAGAAAAATAAGTAATTACATGAGGTAATTTATCAGGCAGTACCCACGGTACCTACCAAAGCAGAGGGTACCTTAAAGTTTACCCATATTATATATATATATTATGTTATATATATTATATATAATTATGTTATAAAAAAATATATATAAAATACACGTTTTAATGTCATGGAATGTATAAAAATGAACATGTTTAGAATAAAGTTGTTTCAGATCTTATATATTAATATTATAATAATTAATTAACTGTAAATGCTCTCGATTATTGCATAGTTGAATTACAAAAGAACATTAAGAGAACATTAAAATCAATGCTCTTCTTAGAAAACTTAAAAGTATTCTAATAACTACTCAAAAATATTAGGCTAACGAAATATTTCCTAATCCAATATTTTGAAATACATATCATTCACCTATTTCACCTATAATACTGTTTTTTTGTCTTGCTACTGTAACTGTAAAGAACATTTACAAAAACATTGTCTTGCAATAGCAACATAACGGATTAACTTTCTATCTACCTCAATTTATGTATAACTACTGCAGCAAACAACCTTTGAAAACCACAAAATAATTTTATCTGATCATGTGTTCTAGTAACTCGGCTATTTCTCCACATATCGCAGCACGAGTACGTTTTATTTGTAGCAGAAGTCAGATAGAACCATGTCACATTAACAGCTGATTTTCTTCGATTTTGTCAGTTGGAACCTTCAACGTCAATCCAAAGGACCGTCATTATGTCATTATTGATGCTTAATTTTTGAAAGGAATATACAAAAAAATAAATTTCTTATACAAAAGGTTTCAAATCACAATATTTGTACGAAGATACGAAAACTCCTGAACTAAGCATGACAATCCCGATTGAAAACATGGTCACAAATCAAATATACCGTAAGACAAACTATTGAAAAGTTGGATAAATGGCTGAAAGATTACAAATAAATTTTGTTTGATATATGGGAATAAATCACTACAGATAAAATGATCATAAATCATCCTTCAATATTCAGTATTTTTTATAATTTATTTAATCTATTTATAATGATTTTCAAAGTAATGAATTTAATTCACCAAATTGTTTTATTTTTTTTATACTTCCAGGGTTAATTTTTTCAAACAGTTGAAAAAATACTTTGTAGCTATAAATAAAAATAAAACAAGAATCTTAAAAGATTCTTGCTTATTGACTTTATCTGTTACAGGAACTGGGAAGATTCCACGGTACCTCATTAGCATTGAAGCACGTCGACCCCAAGTCTTTTAGCAGCCTCAGATCCGCCGTGCAAGAGCTGGTCTTCGTGCCCGAGGCTGTGCCCGTCTTTGGAGCGTCCCTCGAGAACTCGCTGAGGATGGCCCTAATGGGGCTAGAGGTGAGGCCCCGATATGTTTGGTCACGGCGAGGCCATCTGCATGCCACCTATAAGTATCTTTTGTTAGAAGTTGTCAATTTCGGTGATACAATCTATGTTCTACACAAACGCTCAGAGTTTGTTAATGGGTCGAGATAAGAAGCAAGATTACGCTCTATCAAGCACTAAGGACCAGTAGATACATTTGTTATGTAAGATACAATAATACAAACGAAAATGAATCATCCGTAATAGATTGTTCTCAAATAATTTAAAATTTATACCGTAGAACCATATCATTTAAATACATTTGTACTTTTATGACGTTTTCCGCAGTATGAAAATTAATAATATATTTTATGTATATATATATATATATATATATATATATATATATATATATATATATATATATACACATATATAAGGCGCTTGCAATAGGTAATCAAAGTTAAGCAACGTCGAGCGTGTTTAGTACTTTAGAAAATCTACGTAGCGTGCGGCGTTCTCCCCTCCCCCGGGTATGTCAGACCCGTCAGCCTACACTGGAGGTAACGCACAGACCTGGCGTAGGAGTGATGACCCTATCCCGTGTACTTAAATTGTGAATCGTGTTGTAGTCTTCCAGGATGTTAATTAGGCGTCCGGAGGTTTGGTCCATGGACGGACCTATATTTGATCCTCGTGCGCCTACTGAACCCGAACAGCCATAATCCGTGGGTCTAGACCAATTTGTCACTGTCCTTGAACCCGAGAGATTCGGTGGGAAGAACACTGCCGAATTGGGCTCAAAGGGACTGGCTATAGAGCAATGGCAGCCTGCCGCTGCACCATGGAAGCCATGGTTCGCAGCAACGGTCTGTAAGACCACATCGCGCGGCCAAAGATCTACATGGTCTATAGAACCAATAGAAAAAAATAAATAAACAAATAATATGAATAAAATGAATTTTATATTTCAATAAATGTTCGAATCATCAGAATGGCCCCATTCATTGATGGGACATCTTTTCAATGATTATTAAATAATACTTGTACAGCTAACAGTATTTAGAAATATTGGATGAAAGGGATATTTCACTATTACTATAATGATTTCATGCAAAATTTGTTAAAAATAAATATGTCCAATCATATTATATAAAAATATGTATATAACTTTGTCTGCTTTGGTAAAGACCAATAATTGTCATTTTGCAATCTGTTAGCCATTCGTTTGAACAATAACGTTAAATGTTTTTGTTTTTTCGTTTAAAAAGCTTTCCAAAGATGACACTATTGTTTTTTGTTCTATAATGCCGTTATATTTGCACCTTATATCAAATTGTTCTTACTCATCACCAATGAAATAAATTGGCAGTAAAGAGCCGATTTGACGGTAAATTTATACTTTGTTTCAACATTACGAACATCAATACTCGAATTGTAGTTTTAAAGGATGCATATAAAAGCAAAGGGAGAACCTTAATGTGGGACAGTCCCATCTAATGTAGGATGTCTGGTCACTCATCAAATATAAAATGTTCACTAATACACGCACATAACTTGACTACAGTTTCAACTTATAATTATAGAATTTGTTTATAACTTTAAACAACGGTTTTATCTATCGGATCCTATAATTATGAACCGTAGTCTCAAATACAAAGATATATATTGTGAATATATTGCATTAATCGGTCAAATCGTTAAGAAGTCACACAATCATAAACAGACGCACAATATAAAGATATTACCGTTTGTTACAATTATCCAGAATACTAAAGTTGTACATCAATATACTAAATATTGCAACAAAGGAATTGCTGCATGAAAATAAATCCTTGTTATAAATTTGTTTATTTGTTAATGTATATCAATTCTACAGTAACCGACTATTTTTTTTAAACTTTGAGAATTTGAAAATAAAAAATAAAATAATAATAAAGAAAACGTGATTTCTTAAATTGTTTAAAAGCCAATGGTTTTTAGTTTGATTTCTTTTTAATTATTTTTTTTCTTTGTATAACAACATTGTTTCTAATTGTTATACTTAAATTTTTAAGTAAAAATTCATATTTTATTTCCTTTTATTTCTTTATATACTCGTAGTTTTTATATATTAATATTCTTTGATTGTTATTGAGATTTTATATTTTGCTTTCTTATTCTTTTTTGTCTGTTATGACAATAGAAAACAAAAGAATAGAAAATAAAAATGACCTTTCCCAATGGCTGGATCTTCCCAATGGCCAATGAGATTTCCTTGTTATCTCCAATGGCTTTTAATTTCATTTGTTTTTCAATATGTTTTATTTATTTATTTTTATTTCTAGCTGTTTTACAAGATAAGTATCTTTCTATTGTTTTTAGTAAAGATTTAAATACAAATATACGTTTCTTTTTTTACTTCTTTATATACCTATTTTTTTTCCTGTTTAATTGAAAATTATTTAATGAATTTTCATTGAGTTCAGTCCAGTAGTTGAAGAAAAAGGACGAATTGAGGCGAGATATTTGTGGTAAAACATTAAAATCAAGGTAAATTGTAGATAAAAATATTCACCAATTTCAAAAAATAACTATGGCATAAATCATTCCATATTTCAATACAGTAGTTGAAGAAACAAGATGATTTGAGACCAGATATTTGCGGTAAAACGCAAAAATGAAGGCAAATTACAGATAAAAATACCCGGCAATTTTAAAAAATAACCATAACATGAATCATTCCATATTTCATGTCGACCCTAAGGTTTCTCTTGATTGAACCTGACCCTAAGAAGTGATTTGAGTTGAGAGTTCAGGGGTAAAGTAATGACTCTACTCACGAAAAAAAGGTTTTAAAAATCAGTTTTAATAAAAAAACTGATTTTTGTATCTTGGCGAATTAAAAAAAAAAAAAAAGAAGAATTGTTAGCAAATTAGTTAATTGGCAAAACAAACAAATCTATACAAGTCCGTTTTGATTTTTGGTATCTATATTACAATTACCATTATAAAAAGCCAGATATCGTAATTACTGTACTGCTTATTAACACATGGAAATTTCATTTTGCTTCGTTTTTAATTAAATAGAAAAATCAAAATCATAAAAATTTGTGAGAAAAGAATATATCAAAATTCGAAATTCCAAACAATGTCTGCAGAAAACTTTGGAAGTGTACTTGATTTATAGCACTTTTTGAGGGAAACACTTTGGCGTTCTTTAAAAATAAGCTGAATTAAAAATAAATGAATATCATTGAATCGAAGGTTACTTGAGGGCGAGTACATACGTATCATGGACATCGCTTTTTTTTCTATCAATATTTTATTTATTTATATTTTTAAATGCTTCTTTTTATTAATCTTATAAACTTCAAATGAATTGCGTAAGAAAAAATATATAACTTCCGACTGAAAGAATTTCTATAAATTCGATTGGTTCCATCGACTATCACCAGTATTCCACAATTCCAGCCAATATGGCTCCAGATGAGGTGCAAATGCTATCGAGAAATATCCATTCTCAATGCTTCGACTTATAACATAATAACTTAATTTTGGGCAATATTTTACTAATCCTATTAACATTATCTATTACCTTACCTTTTGCTTCAGGTTTACAAAGCAGCAGGGGAGACTATCATACAAGAAGCTGTGCACAAAATGCAAATATTAAGAGGAACGGTGTTCCAAAGAATGTTGTACCTGGTAAAACCAAAGGAACCCCTATCTGTCATATGCCACGGGGATTTCTACATCAATAATATGCTCTTCAGGTAATGTCTGATTGATGCGTCGTGTTTTTATATAGTTTTCTCAGTCAATTATTCTTATTTGGGGGTCATTGATCCTTTAAAATATTCAAATAGTTAAAACACAAAAATATCCAAAATAGAGAAGTAGACTTCCTACATTTGGGTCTTTTGTCCCACATTGAAAACTATGCCACAAAATGTCCCACATTGGACAATATTTTGTCTTCTGGATTAAAAAAAATTAATATATATTGATATGTATTTATTAATTATTTGCATATTTACAAAGTCGATGTATAGTATATAAGTGCCATTAAAAAATAAAACTTTTTCTTTTTGTACCTGTCTCACATACCATTATATCAAGTCATCACATCAAGTCAAGTCTCTCTTATCTGGGATGTGGATATCGTACAAAATTTGTGGATAATATAAATAGTATAGTATATAAGATATAGTATAGTATAGTATATATAAAATAGATAATCGATAAAAAATATAGTATAAAATTCACTAATGATATTATTAAATAATATGTAATTTCGGGATGATTGGTATTGATGAATGAAATAATAACGATAGTCTGAAATGCAACGAATTCTGAACAAAGAAATTTATTAGATTAATTGAAATAAGTTTACAATTTAAAAAGTAAAATATGTGAACAGGCTTTTGGGGTCGCTGAAAAAAAATTTTATGTCTTGAGTACAACATTCAAAGTGGCCTACCAATAAGATTTTTAGAACCTGACCTGAAGATTTTTTTATATGTATTCTTTGTAAAAAAGTACATTTTTTCGTGAAGATACCGATGTATCTTTTTTTAAATATTTCAATAAATATTTTGTCAAAGATAATTATTTTATTTTAATTCTTTTTTTTTTTTTATAGATGTTCATGAGAAATCTATCAAAGCCGATATATGGACAATATGTCTTTTTTCGATTTATGCTTTTTACATTAACAGGATTAAATATGTAAAAATAAAAATAATAGTCCCAACCCTGATGGATGGCTGATGCCTCATACATTAAAATTTAAAAATATTTTTTATAAAAATGTAAAAAGTTTTATTATCATAACCATGTTAAATTAAATATTTTTCTGATCTATTAATAAAAATAGTTTACATTTTGCATATCTGATAGTAGGTAATAAAATGTCCATGCATTAATAGATTTTCCATACCTGATTACCGCAAAAACACTACACAAAGTATAGATTTCTAACCGAACATTTCTAAAAAAAATAATAAACAGGATTATGTCGTAAGAAAGAAACGAAGCTACAATACAAATAAAATAAACAATAATAAATAAAGACTCTTCGAGCTAGATACAGGAAATCGAAAAGCAATATCCAAAGATGGACAAAGGCCTACCTACGAATTATCAAGAGGAAAAGTTTGCACCTTGCATATTCAATAGTAAATTAGGGTATAGATAGTTAGTGTATTTTTCTTACTCCGCATAAATTTAGATATGTGTTTGTTATTACTGTTCAGGTACGAAAATAGCGAGGAGCCGGAAAGCGTGATGTTCGTCGACTTGCAGGTGTGCAGGTACGCCTCGCTGGCGACGGACATACTTTACTTCTTGTACTCCAGCCTCCAGCCGGGGGTGGTTTCGCTCTATCACGATGACCTTATCCAGGTGTACCAAGCCGCCCTCAACGCCGAGATCACCAGGCTGGCCCCGAGAGCTTGCGAAGTTCGTGAACACCATATTTGTTTTCATCTTTATAGGCTTAATTACATTCTATTATAATGCAGTTTCATTACCTAAGGGCATTATGAGAAATTTATGAAACAAAAGGATACATTTATTTATATTTCATGAACCGGTAAAATCTGACATGAAATTCTATTGGGAACTAATAGACAGTAATTTCATTTTGTAAGAATCGAACATCCGATTATACATTGCCTAATCATAGTAGTTTAATAATGTATATGTTAGTTCAAAGTCGTGAAATAGACACATATCTATTTAGTATCTTAGTTACACATTATTTTCTTACTAGTACATCAAGTAATACAACCTGTAATTTACTGCAATATTTTTCTAAAAGGCAATCATTAAATAAGAAATTGGCTGTTCAATATGCAACCTCAACTACAGCGCAGACACAAAAATAAGTAGGTAGGTCTCTCTTTAATGTTTATGGGCAAATACACACTGATAATTGTCATTTTAATTATTATTAAAATGCATTGCTACATGCATTCAACTACTTATTAAATCTAGGAATAGATGATTCATTTAATCTTTACTAATATTTTGACTTGTTGTTCAACCGAAAAAACTACAATTACAACCCAATATTAATCAATCCAAATATTAATTGATAAAGTATTACTAATAGAAAATGAATTTGAGCCTATAACATTGCACGCCATATGTCTTGTGTTCAGTACAAAATATGGAAGTATTATACCATTTATAAAAATAATAAATACATAAATTATATAAATAAACTAATGTAAATTGTCTTAATAAAAATTCGAAATCTTATCCTTTTTTTAATAATAAGTAAACAAATAAGGAATATAATAAAACCATAAATTAAAAAACAAATAGTATCATTAAAAGTTTTCTAGTTTTAAATATACTCGAAATACGACAAGAAAAACGAACAAGAAATTTATTTATACAATTAAAATGGAAATCGATTTTTTATTTATGTATTTTAATTATCCGTAACGACCAACGTTTTTTTTGTTGTGTCTCAATTTTTTATTGGGGGTAAAACGTCCTAACTAATTTCAATTAAGACATACAGGACGAGAATCCAGTTGAATAGTTATTAAAACGTTCGCCGGGATTCCTTTTTATAAATAAAATCTCGTGATATTATACAACGGATTAAAAAATATATATAATCAACGAATAAATGTATAATTTTTTTGCGTTACGCACAACTACTATACAATATTCTTTTTAATATAGTTTTTTTCCAGTGTTTTCTACGGGATGTACTATATGGATGTTTAGTTAAAATGTTTTAAGGAGAAACCTTTAGCCAAGTTTAATCGTTACAGCCATTTTGGTGCTACAGCCCATAGAAAAAATGTTTTGATAACGATCCGCTTTTTATGATTTTTGTTTTGTGCATATCTACACGACTATGCCTATCTGATGATATCTCTATTTTGTCCTTCCTGTGTATAGTAGAAGACACGGTACGACCGGTACGACAAAAAAGAGTGCTTGTCTATTAATGTATAAATTCCTACTTTGTTACATTTTAATTTGTATATTTGTTGTAAAATAAGGAGAAGCTGTTTGTATTTCATATGTATCACAGCTTGTATTTCATATAACATTGAACTAATGAGGTTGTGAATAAATTCCTGCGGGATGCTTTCAGTTTTATTATTGCAATGCCTTATGATAACATGAGGCATAATTTTATTCGCCCTAGCACAGCAAAGAGATGTTCAACAGGGTTTAATTCTTGACATGATGGTTATTAATTCTTGACATGATCGGCTACCTTAAAACATTGGATTCACGTGTTTTCCAAATAGTTGTAAAGAGTGGGCAATTCTTGGTTCTCGGTGTGATGTAATTGTGATGCGTATTTATTTATTTGATATCTAATTGATTTAATCTATTGATATTTTCTAAACTGATTAATTCTACAACAGGTTTCCATGAAGCAGATCCAAGATGAAATCGAAAACCATGCCCTCTACGGTCTGATCATGGCATTCCTTATATTGCCAGCTGTAACTGCTTTACCCGGAGCAACTTTGAATCTCGACAAAGTAAGTTTATATAATTTTAAATGGCTATAATTTAAAGTAATTAATGTAATATTTAATTAGATTGTATAAACTTTCCATTAATGTTAATTACTGAATAATATAATTATCTTACGAAAATCTTAAAATATATGTTAGGCACACACACACAAATATGAAATAAAAAAAATGAAAATTAATCATGAAAAAAAATTATTAAAAGTGTCTTAGTTCCAAAAGGCAAAACTCTGGGAGTCATTTTTACAGATCATAATCAATAAAAGATCTCTATTAAAAATATTTCAAAAAATCATTCTTCCGGTAAATAATATATACTTCGTATAGTTCCAACATTTTATTACCGATGGTTTAAAAACGCTAATGACTTTAGAGTACTTAATTCAAGAGAAAATCTGATGAAACTATTCGAAATCGAGTTAGATTTCCTGTTTTTCATCTTGTGAGTTTCTTAAAAATAAGATAAATTATTTGAATAGTTTAAAAATGTATTTATTTTTTAAATTACATATATTTCAAAAAATAAATATTAGATAACATATATTAGACCAGTTAATCTGGGACTCTGGTTGGAAGTAAGTGTTGGAAATAGTTTTGATCTGTTCATTAAAAGTCAAATAATAGTTTTCCTAAGTTTTCCCCGTTCTGGGTGGTGAGCCAAGGCGAAGGGGCGGCGGATTTTTTTTATTTGACACTTCATTTTGAAGCGAAAGCGAGTCGAAACTACAAGGCGGAATGTCTAAATTAATCTTTGCGAAAGCGCTCTCGGAAGAAAATTTTGAAAAAGTTCTTAAAATTTGTTCATTCATGTTTTGCAGGGTACTGATTACGAATTTTATCTTTGTTACCTCGGATTTTTCTCGGAAGCATAAAAGAAAGCAAAAAAAAAATAATTCGTTTGGTGTTTTTTTTAGCTCATTTAGACTTTTTTCAGTTTTTACCCTATAACATTTAAACGGCGCACCGTAGAGAAAATCATGAATCATGCATTATTCAAACAAATTATAATATTTACTTTATACCGTACTAAAGAAGAGTAAATTATGTACAATTTCGATTCACAAGATATTTTGGTTTAGGCACTTCGTTTTGAAGGGAACGCGAATCGAAATTATGAGGCGGAATGTTTTAATTAGTCTTTGAGCAAGAGCTATCGGAAGAAAATTTTGAAGAAGTTCTGAAAATTTGTTCATTTATGTTTTCTAGAGTACTGATAACGAATTTCAACTTTGCTATCTCGAATTTTTTCTGGAAGTATATATTGGAAAACCAATAAAATTGTTTTGGTTTTTAAAACTATATATAATTCGAATACATTCAAATATTTATTTTATACTAAATTAAATATGAGTAAATTATCTGCTATTTTGATTAAAGAGTTTTTTAAGTTGGCTGTTCTGTTTTTAAGTGAGCACAATTAATAATGAGATGTAATTTCGAAATTCATTTTTTGTGCTTTTTTTTTTGTTATATTTCTGAGCAGCATTAGAGATAGCAAAGTTCAAATTCGTAATTAGTACCCTAAAAAAACAAATGAACGAATTTTCAGAACTTTTACAAACTTTCCACCGAGACCCCTAGCTAACATGTTAATTTCGGCCTGCTACCTCACAATTTCAAATTGCGCTCACTTAAAAATAGAGTACCGAAACAAAAAAAATCCTCTGAATCGAAATTTTAGGTAATTTATTTTTATTTAATTAAGTATGAAACAAATATTTTAAAAAAATTATTTTATTTTTTTGGTTTTTGTATGCTTCCGAGAAAAATCCGAGGTAACAAAGTTAAAATTCGTAATCAGTAACCTTCAAAATATAAATGGACAAATTTTCAGAACTTCTTCAAAATTTTCTTTCGAGAGCACTTTTTTAAAGATTTATTTAGACATTCCACCTTGTAGTTTCGACTCGCTTTTCCTTTAAAACGAAGCGTCAAAACAAAAATAAAAAAATTTAGAATCGAAATTGTAGATAACTTACTCTTGTTTAATTTGGAATAGAATAAATATTTGAACTTGTTTGAATAACTTATGATTTCCAGGAATCAGCTAAAAAAAAAAACTCAAAGTAAAGCAAAATATTTGTTTGCATTTTTTTATAGTGCTATTAGTTAAAATTCGTAATCAGTTCCCTACAAAATATAAAAGAACAAATTTTCTGAACTTCTCCAAAATTTTTCTCCGAGATTCCTTTCTGGTCTCAGCTGGGGTCCCGATATTTTTCGATTTTCAATTTTGATTCTCCTGTCATACCAAATCCAAAGTTAGAGGTAGTCATTTTACGCATAATTTAATGTTCTTTAATTTATAATGGAATAATATTTTCTCTACGGTGCACCTTTTAAATGTTACAGGCCAAAAATTGAAAAAAACGTCCAAAAATTTGGAGGTTTTTGTAGGTTCGAAAGAATATCGCAGGTTCGTGCAGGGCCATCCTAACTTCTGGGCGCAAGCGTTTAGGTAGTTTTTATTGGTGTTATATTTTTTTTCTTATTATTGGTAATTTAGTTATTTTTATTATTATTATTTTTAATAGTCAAAAATAAGTAATTAACCTGTTTTAAATTAAATAGAAAATATTTATTTATAGATACGTTTGCATATCTTACAAAGAGAGGCGCATTATTTTTAGTAGCCCACTGGTGCCGAATATTTTAGGACGGCTCTGGATTTGTATAATTATTAATAATTTTTATATAATTATTATTAATTGATAAAAACTAAAAATATTAATATTAATTAACCATTTCATGTTTTCAAATCGAATTTTTTTATGGCCTTAAACACGGAGGTATAGCTATACATATAATTCTTAAGCCTATTTTTGTATGGCTAGGTATTATGGTAGCTCTTCAAAAATGTTTAGTTTGATTCTAAATTAAAGCTGTCCACTCCTTGTACACTGGCTCCCGGAATAAAATGTAAATGAAAATTATAAATTTTTACTAGTTTTAAAAAAGCAATAGAATCATTAAAACAACAACCAACATAAATAAATAATGTTCCACCATTTCAAACATAAACCGTTCGGTTTTTATACGAATTTCAAACAGGCGGACTGTGCTAAAAAAATTAATAAAATAGCGCCGGCATATTTTCTAAAATAAGGGCATTTATATATAGGTATACAAAATTAGTGTATAATAGTGAAAAGAATGTGACTTTCTCTATTTCGGTTATCAATTTATACAAGAGCTTTCAAGAGAACAGTTTGCTTCCTTGAGAACTGTGATCTGTTGCAACGCTTGTGTATAAAACCGTTTGTCTACAAGCGATTGGCAAAGAAGAGGAGTATCTTGAATTACATTTGCCTAATATATGACGATTTAGAAAAAGATAGGGGCCTCGGAGTAATGCTAATACGTCTTATTGGTTGTTTCTTTCCCAATAAAATGTGACTGTCCGCTAAATTGGTGTTGTCATTTGTAATCTGAATAGACCCAATAAGTCAATGGTGCCCAAACAACGCCAAAGGCAGTGTTTCTTTTATTTCCTCATTCCACAGCCTATGTATCCTGCATCATCTTTAATTGTTATTAGATGAAACTTAAGACAACTGCTTATTATGTGCATTGCATAAAATAAGATTCAAGTTAATACACAATATTAAGACTTTTATATTCAGACTACCTGGACATTCAAATATATACTGACATTTAAATTAATAATTTTTTTTTGAAAAATTGTATTTTACAATAAATGTATTATAATTTGAAAAAAGTTATTTATACGAAGTAATTTTCTTCTAATATCATTCATTTAATTAATAAAGATTACATTACTATTTTCAACGTTTCGGAGTATTTCCCCATCTTTAGGACAATTATATACAATGGTTTTATTAGATACTAACGTTGTCCGACAATTGTTCTGAAGATGAGGGAATACCCTGAAACGTCAACGGTACTATAACAGAATATTGAAAGAAATTTTTTGTATGAATACAATATTTTGAAATAGAAATTAAATGTTCACAAAGCTGAAGTTCACTGTATGAAATTGTTTATATAAATCCTTTTTAACCCAAAGTGCTCTGTCGGGCACCTATTCTTTTACCTTCATTTAATTTTATCTCTATATGTACCATTAAAAGAAGAAAAATGAATTAATGAATTTTAATATACACTTTTTTCTGAATAATTTGAATGTCAAGGTATAAAGGCCATTAATATATAATGCTTTATTTTTCTGTTTGATTGAAAATGACACCATGAATTTTCATCTAAATTTGTTAAGCTAGTAATAAAAAAAAAAATAAGTCGAAACGTTTATTACAATAAAAGCATAAAAAATTGTGGAATTTTCTGTATTTCAAGAAAAAAACCTGCTGCATATAGGCTTTCTTAATTCTAGAAATATGCATTTTCTCAAACCATGTTCCAAACAAAAGTTGTTCAACTTAAGATTACTTATATAAAAGGTCTAATTACATTTTAAGCTAAAAGTAACGACAACGTACTCGCGGAGAGTAAAACAAGTGAAATTTTCGTAATTTCGAGGAAAAACCTGCTGCATGTGGGTTTTTTTTTAAATTCTAGAAATGTGCATTTTATCAAAAAAAAGTTTCAGGGAAAAGTTGTTCAGCTTGAGATCGCATACAAAAAAATCCTATTGACATTTTAAGCTAAAACTAACGGTAATGGTTCAGCGTCAACAGCTGAATATAAAGCTGAGTTCAGTTTTTTAATTTTTTAATTTTTTTTTTTAGATTTTAATAAATTAATATAAATCATTTTTGCATAATGTTATTGTTTACGATTATTTTAATTACCTATTGTGATTTTTTTTTAAAGTGGCTTCATTCAAGTGGCTTCATTCTTATCGATTAATTTTTACTTTTCATGTTTCAATTAATATTAAATTATAATAAATTAAATTAAATTATGTAAACGTGATTTACATTATTTTATAAAAATCAAGAACGGTTGGATATATATATATATATATATAGGGATCAGGATGGCCGAGCGAGTTAACGCACTTGCAAAAGTGTACTTACTTACTTACAAACCCAAATATTGTGAGTTCGGATCCTGGTACTGGCATTAATTTGATTTAATTTATAATTAATTTAATTCCTCAATCAATTAATCACCCCTCCCCACCAGGCATGTGAGGCCCGTCAGGCTACTCGAGGCTACTCACACAGACCGGGCGTAAGAGTAATGGCCCTACATCGTGGGTCACAACACCACATCGCACGGCCAAAGATCTCTATGGTCTATATTGCCAACAGAAAAAAAAAGATAATAAAAAAAATATATATATAAATATATATATGCAAGTATATATTTAACATTTCCAAGTCAAATTCAACCATTTCCATTTCAAATTAAACATTTGCATTTAAATTCAAACTTTTTTGATTTTAATAAATTAATATAAATCATTTTTACATAATGATATTGTTTACGATTATTTTAATTAGCTATTGTATTTACGTATTTTAATTACCTTATGTATTTTACTTCCTTGTACGAAGTAAAGAAGGGTATTTTTATCGTGAAAATTTTCGGATTTCTATGAAAATATGCTGTTTGGCCATCCCTGAATACATTTTGACTAGTTACGTAATGACGTCTATAGGTACGTTCCTACGTCCGTTAGTATCTCACATAATCCAAAACCGGTTAGCCGTAAAAAGTAAACATTTTGTAATTGGGTTTGTTGTAAAATCTAGCTGTGAACTTTTCTTTTTGGTTACTACATCATCACCAGAAATGGTACTTTAGTTGAAGGTCACTTAGACTTTCATAAAAAATTATCTTACTATTTTAAACATCTCAAATTTGGTATATACAACTTTAATATCAATATAAATAGTATACTAGATTTTGGTTAAATTTAGCTTACCGGAAGACTACACACTAGCTTTACTTGAAGATCAAAATAAACATTCATCAACAAATTATAATACATAACTTATCAAATTTGGTATAAAAGAGTTATATATTAATATAAAGAGCATACTATATTTTGGTTAAAATTCGCTTGCCGGAAATGGTACTTCGCCGAAAACTGTTTTTGTTTTTTTCTGCTTCCCGCCTTTTTTTTTTTGAACCACGGAATTATAGTTCAAAAGGCGTATAAGGAAGTCATGGGATATTTTTTAAAACTTGGCTTGTTATAAGTTGTATACGTATCGGTTAATTTTAACTTTTCGGATATCCTCATAATCGAGGTCAATTCTTGGGTTATTGGGGCCCCTATTTATGAAAACACTATCTATTTTAAGATCGCCCACATAAATATCGATTTATTTAAACTTTAATGATATCCTCAATATTCAGGTGCTTTGTTGGTTTATCATTGGCCCTTTTTATAAAAATACTATCGACTTTATTATTGCGGGCTTACTTATAATTTATTTTTGCTTTTTGGATCTTTTCGATGCTTGGATCGATCTTTTAGATTACTGGAGTTGCAGTTTCATCGAACTGTGTAAAGTGAATGTACAATAATCTTTGGTGTAATAAAATTTGCTTTAAATTCCATTTATTACTACTTCTACAGCATTATTTGGAACAGGGATCATTTTTCACATTTTTATGGACGAAAATTCATAATCGATAATGCAAAATATATTTTTTGCCGCGCATGGGCATTTCCATTTACTGTTATCACTTAATTCAAATATCGATACGTAAGCGCACGATATCAAAATCTATAGTATTTTCATAATAAGGGCCCCCGATAACCCAATAATAGACACAATATTCAGGATATCCGAGAAATTAAAATAAATCGATAGGTGAGCGCGCGATTTCAAAATCTATAGTATTATCATAATAGGGGCGACCGATAACCCATAATGGGCCTCAATAGCGAAGATATCCGAGAAGTTTTAATAAATCGATACGTGAGCTCGCGATTTCAAAAACAATAGTATTTTTGTAATAGAGGCCTCCGATAACCCTTAAAGTTCTTCAATTTTGAAGGTATCTAAAAAGTTTAAATAAATCGATGTGAGCGCGCGATTTGAAAATCGATTAAGTTTTTGTAAAAGGGACCTCCGATAACCAAAAACCTCCGATGTATTCATCCTGCATCATCTTTAATTGTTATTAGATGAAACTTAAGACAACTGCTTATTATGTGCATTGCATAAAATAAGATTCAAGTTAATACACAATATTAAGACTTTTATATTCAGACTACCTGGACATTCAAATATATACTGACATTTAAATTAATAATTTTTTTTGAAAAATTGTATTTTACAATAAATGTATTATAATTTGAAAAAAGTTATTTGTACGAAGTAATTTTCTTCTAATATCATTCATTTAATTAATAAAGATTACATTACTATTTTCAACGTTTCGGAGTATTTCCCCATCTTTAGGACAATTATATACAATGGTTTTATTAGATACTAACGTTGTCCGACAATTGTTCTGAAGATGAGGGAATACCCTGAAACGTCAACGATACTATAACAGAATATTGAAAGAAATTTTTTGTATGAATACAATATTTTGAAATAGAAATTAAATGTTCACAAAGCTGAAGTTCACTGTATGAAATTGTGTATATAAATCCTTTTTAACCCAAAGTGCTCTGTCGGGCACCTATTCTTTTACCTTCATTTAATTTTATCTCTATATGTACCATTAAAAGAAGAAAAATGAATTAATGAATTTTAATATACACTTTTTTCTGAATAATTTGAATGTCAAGGTATAAAGGCCATTAATATATAATGCTTTATTTTTCTGTTTGATTGAAAATGACACCATGTATTTTCATCTAAATTTGTTAAGCTAGTAATAAAAAAAAAATAAGTCGAAACGTTTATTACAATAAAAGCATAAAAAATTGTGGAATTTTCTGTATTTCAAGAAAAAAACCTGCTGCATATAGGCTTTCTTAATTCTAGAAATATGCATTTTCTCAAACCATGTTCCAAACAAAAGTTGTTCAACTTAAGATTACTTATATAAATGGTCTAATTACATTTTAAGCTAAAAGTAACGACAACGTACTCGCGGAGAGTAAAACAAGTGAAATTTTCGTAATTTCGAGGAAAAACCTGCTGCATGTGGGTTTTTTTTAAATTCTAGAAATGTGCATTTTATCAAAAAAAAGTTTCAGGGAAAAGATGTTCAGCTTGAGATCGCATACAAAAAAATCCTATTGACATTTTAAGCTAAAACTAACGGTAAAGCAGGTTTAGTCGTGAAAAGCAGGTTTTCTTGAAATACCGAAAATTTCTCAAGTTTGACGCTCCGTTGAACTGTTAACGTTAGTTTTAGCTTAAAATATAACTGAACCTTTCATATAGGTAATCTTAAGATAAACAATATTTGTTTGCAACTTTTTTCGATAAAATGCATATTTCTTGAAAAAAGGAAAAACAACATTAAAAAATGTTTTGTTTTTTTAAGTTTGTTTTGGCTAAAATCATTATAAAGGTACTGATTTCGAATCTGCGCAAAAAACTAAAAAAATGACACCAATGCGGACTTTACCCCATAAGTGAGGCAATTCACTTAAAAATCAGGAGTCAACTGATTGATTATAAATTAGAATTACTAGGCAATGTTTCCTGGGGCGGATTAAGCGATAAGCGGACTAAGGCTGTGGCCTGAGTGGAGGAGTGGGCAATATTTGTAAAAGTGAATCCTTTTACGCTCTCCATTCTGGCAGATATTGATCTAAATGCACCTTAATATAATATTGCAAAATAAATAAATTAGGGATTGATAAATTATTTGCCACTTCTATAAATTTGTTTTATTATTTACTAGTTTCGAATGTTATGCATTCATCCTCAGTTCTAAAAACACACAAAAAATTCAAAAATAAGCAATCCAAAATATAGTTTGGTATTATTATACATACTAAATTAGATGTAATATAAATCAATATTATAAAACATTTATGAATTATGAATTTAATAAAGACAAGAAATCAAATACATGTTGCTACTCACAAAGGTTTAAATGGATTATATCAAACAGAAAAGTTTGTACTGGTTTCTTCTCGCATTGAACTAACAATGAACGAAAGGTAGGTAGGATGTTTATAGGTAAACGGTTTAAGGGTTAGGGTTTTTCTAGTAATGCCGGTGAGTAATTGGTTTTACTGTTATAGATGGAAATAAATTTAAGATTTTACTATTGGAGATATTTATTTGGTAATTTAAGCAGAAATCTGAATTGGATTTGAAGGATTATATTACTTCAAGTTCTTCATATATATTTAATTTATTAAATTCATAATTCATAAATGTTTTATATACGGATTTATATTACATCTAATTTAATATGTTGAATTGAATTGCTTATTTTTGATTTTGTTGTTTTTTTATAATTTCAGAACGCTTCTCAAATTAACTCCCCTCACCTTAATTATTTAGGTTGGCAGCATAGACAACTTTTGCAATAAAAGAATAATGGGAGGCTGCTCATTCAATGCGTTGTATCATAGTCATATCACAAACCATATATTTTCATCTGGTAAACACCAAAAAGTCATTCAATGGCTATAATTTGATGGATAAATTCATTTAGTCTACGTATGTTTTTTGTTTTGTTTTTACTAGAGAGAAATCATTCATCATAAAAATTCACTGACGGAATTAGTGATTTTTGCTCAAACGCTCACGATATTTACATTTTTATTCTTTTGTTTTTCACTTTGTTCAGCCATTGCCACCGTCAATTGTGATAAGTATTTCGAAATTATTACAGCTTTCCAAATTTAGAAAACACTGCAAAACTTTTTAGATGGGTAGTGCAGAAATTTGCTTCGAAAAAATCGACGAAACTACAAACGCAGGAAAGACATTTAGATAAATGTATAACAGTGAAGAGATATCTTAATTGTTGGAATGTTAATAATATTGAAAACGTGAATTAATATTTTAAATGCGATTTTCTGACTGATAATGATGATCTGTTAAACATCATCTAGTTAGTCGAGACGTAAATCGTAGTTATAACCTTAGTTTATTTTATTTATTTTGCGAATATTGCATAAATTGCATTACATTACAATCATTATTATAACCCATTTAACGTTTCGTTTTATAAATGGCATAAATTAGTACCGATAGACTGCTATTTGGTGTTAGCTCAAAGTTCAACTAAATGTTATCATATCTTCCTAATCTACCTACTAAATTTGAATTATTATTAAAAAACCATTATTGAGATCAACAGAGCGATGGACTCTATAAAAATTCTTTAATAAAATGTATGATAAGGAAAAGGGGAGATCGGTTCCGAGGTTCGCTTAGCCTAGGAACCCCAATATGCCTTAATCCGGCCCTGTTTGTAATTAGTTCGCAAAAATAACCATGAGGGATACTATGTAAATTTTCAAAACTGTTTTATTTCCTGGAGAAACATGCAGTCGCCTAGATTGGAGATAAAGTTACCCTAAATCTTAAACCAGTTGGCGATCGACCACACGCCTCTCTGCCCTGAAGATGGCCTAAAACTTAGGCCGAAACGTCGGCACAAAATATATAAGTTTACTTATAATAGTGTAACTCTTTGACCGCACCCCCCGACCAACTTCTCCATCCATATCTTAAATCATTGTCACTCCAAAGACAGGACTTGCATTTACCTACCGTCGTATTTCAGATTAGTTTAAAATAGCCTTTTCAAAAATTAAAATTATAATAAAGTTAACATTTTAAAAAGTAAACATAAAATAATTATCAATTAATTACAATAATTTCAAAAGAAAATTAATTTATCTTTTCTAATTTTAAAGGTAAATCAATTAAACACGTTGATAATTCTATTTAATAATGCACAATAATAATTTACGTTAATCAATTTATCCTAATTGCCAAAGGAATTCACGTTATTAATTATTTGGATGCATTTACTGGATTGCATACTTATATTCTAATAATTATCTATTAGCTATTATAATTATCTAATCATATATTTTATTTACAAGAAACAATAGAGAAAATAATGCCATTTTCTATTATAAAGATATTTAACTTAATTCAAATTATAAATGTCATTACTTTTATCTATTAATCTGATTTAAACTGATTTGAAAGTTGCTTGTACAGGTTGAATCGTTTTCCAGCGATGAATTCCTCGAGAGCGCAAGAGAAATCTTAAGTCCAAGATACTTCGAAAGACTGCGTGAGCTCGTGCTGGATTTCGTTGACAGAGGTTACATCTGAACAACGATGATGTCGATCTTCACAATTTTTACAGTATTGAGGAACTCGAGAAACTTATTTTCTATATGCATATGACAAGACTATTTAAAGACATACCTGCAGCTTAGTTAGATATTAACAAATAAGCATTTATCGCATTAAGATCCTCTATTAAGATTATTACACGCATATTATTTCATGGTCAGATTCGATCGAAAATATCTTTGAATAACATTTTGAAAATTGATTATTTCAAAATAAGCCCCATTAAATGTGTGCATGTATAAAAATGTTATTAATCAGAGTACATGTGATATAGTCAACATCAAAGCAACTAATTAACATATTTAATTTACGCTTATTGTCGCATGACATTCGTATCAAGATAAAGCAGTCTTTTCAGTGCGTATAAAACTGAAACGTCTGCTATAAATAGCGCTTTTTTACAAAACTTTAGAGTCTTCAAGACACTTAGCAATATTGTAAAGTAACAGCATTGTTTTATTGATACAATTAATATTAATAGCATCTGATCTACTTAGATGAATAACAATTCCTTAAGTTATAATTAGACAATATTTGTAAAATAATAATTCCACCCAAAACATTTTGTTGAGTAATGTGCGCACCAAACATAATAATAAAACTATTTGTTAATGTAGATGATTGTTATTTCGTTTTCATATAAACCTTTATCCTGAAACTTATGTGAACCAATGAGTAAGATACTAATCCATACAACATAAAATACAAATATATTTTTATTTGGCATAGCTACTAACTTATTGAAGAAGACAAACAGGTACTAAAATATCCATATCCCTGACTTTAAGGTCTCATAAGTTCCATTTTAAGCAAGCAAACCGAAACATTTTTAAACAAAAGTTAAAGAAACTTCAACAAAGCATGCAATACCAAGTATTTGGTATGTGATAAAAATTTACACATTGTCCAAAAAAATATTTTCGGAAGAAAAAGAATTACATTTTCTTCACGGACTCCGCCGTCATTCTTGAGCAGGTAGTCTCGGAGACTGACTCTCAAGAAAAAAACAACTGTAGGCCATAAAAGAGTGGCAGGAAGAAACCAGATGAGGAATGATATCAACAGCCAATCAACAATGTTATGGCTGCAGCAGCAGATGAAGATGATGTTAGACTTATGTGCAACGGAGAAAGTAGAAGACTACTTCAACTTAAGAACAGTTGTCGATGGATCGATAACTAACAAAGAGGATCGATTGAGTGAATCATTACGATTGACAAATTTCTAACACTTTACTAGACAAGAGAGAAGTTGGAAAGCATGCAATCTAGAAATAACTCAATATAACTCCCGCAGGAAGGTAGCCAAAACAAGGAAGAACCGAAAAAGTATTGATATTATAAAAGCAGATAAATCCTTAAAAGTCGAAAACTTCGTTGATTTAGAAGAATATAGTTACGACATATTTATTTACGATATAAGCCAAGAAAAACACGGTTATACAGGAACGCATTCCTTGTAAAACAACTACTTTGGTCCCGGCTGGGACAAAAAAATGGGAATTTACTATCTGCTATTTATAAAAAAACGTACCGTTATTAACAAAAAAATATTAATTATACAAAAATAGATTCTATTATTATTTACGAAAACATTTTCATCAAAAAATTATTATGACAACATTAAGAAATTCATTGATTATCATGTTACTAGTGAAGAAGACGTAAGTTGTATTAAACACACAGTGGGAATCTTGAAAATAAAAATTAGTTGCTGTCACTTGTTTCTTCTTCTCTAGTAGCATAATAATCTGATTCTTCAGATTGATCTAAATTTTGGTTCGGAATAGTGCACTTCTGAATTCAAGGGTCTTCAAGCCTTTTTGACAGATTTCCTCAAAGAAGCAATGACAGGATCCGATAAAACTAAAAGTATGGTCATCAAATCAGTGTAAATTGATAATCCTGAATTTTGTCTAATGTTGTGTTCACTAAAATGACAAAAGTCTTTGTTCGTAGCTTCTTCAGCCAATTGACTTTTAATTATATGAGCATTACATTAAACAAAATTTACTAACAGTAGGAATCACTCCATACCAAGAATACAAATAAAAAGTGCATCCGCTTAGTTTCACATGTGCACTCTCTAAACTTGCCAATATTGATTTCGTACCCTGAGGAAAAAGTATGAAGGATGACTTAATCTCTTGATGTGAGTTTGTAAGTCAAAGGTGGAAGCACTGATCACAGATTTTTTGAAAAATCGTCAAGCCATGTTACCATCATTGGTATTACCGAACCGCTGATTTGGTTGGTCCACATTGAGGTATAACTTAATTTTTTATTCCTTTTGAATTTTTGCTTCATGCATGACAAAATTCTGACGATCTTCATTAGATTTCAATGTTTTGTTTTTTTCATTTTTAACTGTAGTCTATATGCAATATCAAGGAGGAATTGAAAAGTCCGAATCCATCAATGCAATGCAGCCGAAACAAAACTGTAATTTTCGAAGTTGTCTTCTGCAAATGAACACTTGATATAGCTTTAAGGTTGCTTTACAAATGCAGCATGTCTGAGCTGAATATATTTCTCTCAGTGTATAGCATGCTTTAACATCTAACATAGTTAGATAGATATTTTCTTTTCTTCAATATTAACGGTAATAGGTGATTAAATGTCTATTTCTTTTTTCTTTTTTTTTTTTTTTTTATTATTCCTATATATGAACAAATCAAGGAGGCAGTTTCTTTTTCAAACATAAATTTTATTGGCCCGTCCCTTAGTTTATAATATTGATAGTTGAAACTTTTGTAATATCTAAAGTTAATATCCGGCTGGTGTATTGGTATTTGTAAGTCCAACATTTTTATAGATGGAACTGATTTGACCCACTATTCAAAAATAACCTTCTTTTTACTGAAAGTACCAAATCTAAAAGCGCTTTATCAGCCAAAACGCAAAAAAACACTAAAATTCACTGCAGGATTTTCAAACTAGAAGATTAGTATTTTAAGATGTATTTTCAAACTCAGGAAAAACTCCTTGGGAGCTCTAGGGGGTTACTAAGATTTTTTACATCGAATATGAGCATAAATTAATTATAAGTTTAATTAGATAGATTTAAGTAGTTAGTGGTAAAATATTTGGTCTTAAATGTTATGTCCGTTTTCTATGAAAAATTAATCTACAAAAGTTTGAAACCAACCAGAAACAATAATCGGAAAGTGCGATAGCAAATAATGCCATCACAGTGCATTAGCTACACTATTTCTGGAAACTTCTCACCAGGTTTTAAAGACTACCTTACAGGCCAGTTTTTTCTGCATCAATGTTGATACCTAGCCCTACTGTCCCATTCACACAAGAAACATGGAAATTTGGTAATTTGGAAAACCTTTTACCAAGGAGCATGTTATTTTTAAATAACCACATATCATCCAACCATGAGCAGAATAGTCTATTCGATTTAACACTGTTTCTAGGTTTTCATAGTTTTCTTTATAATCACAATTCTTATCATTCTAATCACAAATTGTGGGTGATACAGCTTTTTTAATATCATATTTGGATTCAGCATCCTAACAACTATAGGAATAAGGTATTTTCAGTACAAAAGTTTTTTCATCGTTGGTCTGTGTAATTTTAATAATTACAATCGACACGAATGTTACAATTGAATGCAAAGCAGTTAGTTAGCACAAATGGTGCTAGAGTATGCTAGTTCGACGACCTTCGAGTAAGATCGGGAGGAAGAAGTGATAACGCGCCCCTCTTGTAAAGTTGTACCCTGATTTTTTTTAGATTTGGAACTAAAGTGACAGATCATCCTGGATGATCCTCCTAATATTACTATCAGCCGATTTGTCCGGAAATGGCGGAAGATTAGAGATTTCATTGTGCATATCTCATATATATATATATATATATATATACACGCTGAGAGAATAAAATTAAACTGTTCGCAGAATACCAGTTGAACACATTCCGGAACAGACCCATTTCTGAAAACAGAAAATATATATATATATATATATATATATATATATATATATATATATATATATATATACCATATTTATACACATATGCTTACAACCTGTGTGTATTAGATTATAGATAATTTCAGTACTCCAGCTTACTCCTTTATATATTTATCAACAAAAACCGTATATGCTTTATAGCATACCTTATTTGTTATAGCAGTTTCTTTGAGAATAGTATACGCTATAGATAATAGAAAATACTACTAATTGCCTTAAAATCCTTAAAAAGGACGGAAAATAGAAAATCCCTTCGCGGAAGCGAAAGGAAAATTGTTTTACGACTTTTACAACTCTTATTCCTGATGTCAATATAATATTAAACTGCTTCAGAAGGCCTCCATTAAAGGGGAATGAAACAGCGTTGAGAGAATACAATTAAACGAACTGTTCGCAGTTTACCAGCTTGAACACATTCCGGAACAGACCCATTTCTTTAACAACAAAGAAGTAATACTCAAATTAACTCAATTGATTTTAAATCAACGCGTTTAAGTAAAAATAATCATTGCAATCAGAACCAAAGGGTTCTGATTTCAATTATATAACAATACGACAGTAAATAGAAATCAATTATTACAGAAAGTGCGATTTCTTCCTGTAATTATTTATAAGCGATGAAGTACAAATTCGACCAAAGTGGGGTGCTCTCTTCTAATAAAATAAAGAACGCCTTTAACGCATACGCTAATATTTATATCAAAGGGTTGGATCGAGAATGTGACAAGCCATAATTTAGAAGAAAATTATTATTTTGTGCAAAGCGTTATTTTGTTTCTTTGTATATTTCTTTATTATATTAGTATGGATACATTCCATAAAATAATAGAATTATTATTATTATTATTATTAAGTATCACAATAATTGGGTTAACTAGTGTGTCGAAATCCACAGTCATAAAACGGCAACTTTGTCCAACTTAGTCAACAAATGAGGCAGTGTGTTTCTCTAAGAGTGTGTTTTATCTGGTGTGTTTCTCTAAGAGAAAAACACACCAGATAAATGTTGCACCAGATAAATTCTGCATCAAGTATCAAACTTTTAAATTCGGTCAAGTGGACCTCTCGAAATCTCCCTGATCCCCGGTATTGGCATATTAGCTCAATAGAGATATAATTTTGGATTGCAAAGAGTGGAGTAACTTTGATTTTCAGTTAAATTGTATGTATTGCCCCTTTCATGAAAATCCAAGTTTCGACCACCACTTTTCTGTGCCTTTTTTCACCATCTTAGAGGCAGTGTGTTTCTCTTAGAGTGTGTTTTATCTGGTGTGTTTCTCTAAGAGAAAAACACACCAGATAAATGTTGCACCAGATAAATTCTGCATCAAGTATCAAACTTTTAAATTCGGTTAAGTGGACCTCTCGAAATCTCCCTGATCCCCGGTATTGGCATATAAGCTCAATAGAGATATAATTTTGGATTGCAAAGAGTGGAGTAACTTTGATTTTCAGTTAAATTGTATGTATTGCCCCTTTCATGAAAATCCAAGTTTTCGACCACCACTTTTCGGTGCCTTTTTTCACCATCTTAGAGGCAGTGTGTTTCTCTAAGAGTGTGTTTTATCTGGTGTGTTTCTCTAAGAGAAAAACACACCAGATAAATGTTGCACCAGATAAATTCTGCATCAAGTATCAAACTTTTAAATTCGGTTAAGTGGACCTCTCGAAATCTTCCTGATCCCCGGTATTGGCATATTAGCTCAATAGAGATATAATTTTGGATTGCAAAGAGTGGAGTATCTTTGATTTTCAGTTAAATTGTATGTATTGCCCCTTTCATGAAAATCCAAGTTTTCGACCACCACTTTACGGTGCCTTTTTTCACCATCTTAAAAAACCTCTAAGATCACTTTTTGCAATTATTCGTCGGTGTGCTTTTAATTGGAATATGTGTCAATAACTGGAATATTTTAAAGAACGTTAAATTGTCTGCAAGTTTTGTATGTTAAATTATTATCAAATGCGGAATAGATACTAAGATACGAGGCTCTGCAAATCTGTCAAAATATCCAAAAAAAAAAGAAAAAGTTAAATTTAGTTCCACCTTAATAACTATTTTTCAGTGCAGTTTAGTGAAAACTGCATAATAACCAATCTTGTAGAGGATTGAATTTCTGACAGGATTCATATAAAATATTACACTCAATAGACCTAAGACGTGTTGTAATAACAATCTTAAATAATGTGGACTGGAAACTGAAGATCTCCATCCTCTATTCAAATTAGTATCTCTGAATGTAACATCATCATTAATTCATTATGTATACACGTAGTTAATACAAAAGCGGATGACATTTTCTGTTTCCAGTCCAAATTCTTTAAAATTGTAATTACAATATGTCGTGGCATCTGTTGAGTATAATATTTTATATGAATTCTGTCGGAAATTTAATCCTCTGTAAAATTGGCAATTTACCGACGATCAATTTAAATTTTCGGGATGTTAGCTACACTTTACAACAGCCAGAGGCGCAGTTCGGTGTTGAAAGTCCAAAGATTTCGAGTTTTTTTTTTGGCTGCTAAAAGTTCTCTGGAGGCCATTCGTATTAACATTTTATATATGCTTGGACTCACACATATAAATTAAAAAAATTAAAGCTTCTTCCCCACCTTTTGCGTTGTAGAAACCCTCTACTGACTGACCCAGTATGAGAATCAGCAATATATTAGAGATGAATTATAATACTATCACTATTAACAGTATTAACACATTAATTAAAAGTTTTAATGATGAATCCAAATTGCTTTCAATTTAACAGCAGTTCTTGTGAAAATTGTTAGTCGCAGTACGCCTGTGACTGACATTTTAAAGTAGCCAGATGGCAATTTTAAAATCAGAAAACTTTTAGAAGAAAATAAGACCAGTTCCAGATGTATATTCGATATTGTATATGAATTTTGAGGATATCAGAGCTCACGTGTCGACTCAATAGTGGACGTCAATATCAAAGAAATCAGAAAAGTTTAAATAAATCGACAGTTAAGTATGCGACCTTAAAATCAATAATATTTTTAAAAAACTCAAATATCCCAATAATAATGTACTTAATATTCAATTAATATTAATTAATTAACTATTTTTTTAAATTAGAATAATTATTTTAAAATTATAAAAAAAATAAAATATAATACTTATGGATTAATTTCAGCCCTGTTGGGTTAATATTTGAAATAGAAAAAGTTTACAATTGAATTGAAAAGAATTACAATTGATTTGTAAATGCTATATTTAAATAATAATGATTTAAATAATAATAATATACATTATTTGTTTTAGAAAAATGTGATTTTGTGTTTTTTGTTCTTGTTATTTTTTCCATTTCCGTGAAAATATTTTAGTTTCCAGGATTAGATCTTGTGAAATTCGTATTTTAATTTCCTGCAAAAACATTTCTGAATTAAAACGATATTTTTCCGACTAAGTACAAATAATTTTGATTTAAAAAAATAATTAATTCAGTTATATAGAATTTTATCCCACTAGATTGCTAAGCAGCAGTCTGTGTGACATTTTGGACGAACCGTTTTTCGAATAATGTGTAAATAGCCATGAACCGAACTTTGCTACGCCGAACCGTTGTTGGCAAATCGTTATTCGTATAGTGTGTAGAGATCCACGAACCGATTTTGGTTCCCCGAACCATTGTTGGCGAACCGATGTTCCCTTGTGTGTAGGCCTCTTTAAGATTCTTATCATTTTTCGCAGAAAATTAAAAGATCTAACTCAAGTTACCAAACGACATATTTTTGAATAAACAAATAGTTTGGGGAAATATTATACAAATGCATCCAGATTTATATCATTTGCGATAAAAAAAATGGTTAACAAAGGACATGCATATGGCGCCAAAATACACTGGTAAATCAATATCCAAAATCTGTAACGAAGATTTTATAAGTGATTACAGTGTTCCAAAATATTCTAAGCATCAGAAAAGTATCATAAACACATAATCAAATGAAACTATTCTCTCTGACTAGGTATCATCAGTAAATACTATAACATTGGATATCAATGCAATAATTCTACTATTTATACTATCTACTATTATGAAATTTCATGAGGAAACTTCGTGTAAGTAATTAATCGTGCTACCGAAGATTCAAAAGAGTAATAGCGAGATGTTCTTTAAGCTGCAATATTTGAACAGGCTTTAGTGGTAACAATTTCGTAAACGAAGTTACAGCTCGAGATATAAGTACGGCAATGCATAGGTAAGTAGAGAAAGCTGACTTTATAAGGGGATCCTTGGGGGGGAGGGGAAGGCTTGAGGTCAGATGGCTGAGGACCGAAGGACGACCTCACGTGAAGAAAGACGCAGATCACGATGAGCACGGATCGGAGTAGCGTTGCCATGATCGAGGGTACGTAGTTAGGACAAGGACGGGCTACCTCTCACAACAAATGGCTGGCCAGGTCTGCTTCATCTGGATCTAAGGTTTAGTAATTCAATTCTAACCAATGAAAAAGAAGTGGCAGTTAAGAATGTATTCTGATTCTTCAAGTTATGATGGAAAGGAGAACCAAAAACGTGTTGCACATATTGCACGTTCAATTTGGTGCTATACCATCTAGATTTAAAAATAATAAAAACTTTGATTTAAAAACTAATAAGTCAATGAAATTCTCCAGAGGAGCAAGATAGAAAATTCTCAGTGTTAACACAAAAAAGTGAGCAACCTTATGATTTGCATTACTATTTTTCAGTACCTGGAAAAAAAATTTAATACTTACTTTAGAGTGGTTTCCATTAACCCCAAAACTTAAAACAGTTAAAAATCTATATGGCGAATGATAAAGATGTGTTAGCGAAATCTCTTAGAAATGATTTCTAATGGAAGAACAGAAATGTACTAAAAACATTATTATTACTTGCAAAAGAGGTATCGTATCTTAGTAAAATTAAAATTATCACAGAAAAAAAAATTCTGACATTTGTTTTAATTCTGAGTTATCTTTTTAATTTATTTCACATTACATCTAATATAAAAAAAATTATATATTAATTATTAGTTAATTTAAAATAAGAACGAATAATTAATAGTTGCCACATTTTTGCTGTCATTGTAATTTTATAAATACAGCTCAAAGAATTCTCTTTTTCTTTTTTTTTTTACAAACGATTCCTTAATTTTCTTAATCATACCATTACTGTCTTTACAATTTAATCTTCACCTTACTCGCTTTAACGGATCATTACTTTAGCTCAGATATCTCAAGAGGCTTCTACGATTCCAATAAACGCGTTTTTCAAAGAATTTTACTGGAAGAAAAATAGGGAGATTGTCTCACGCACTGGAACATCGTGCTCAGAATTTAGGCTTCATTAAATTAAGGCGAGACAAATTTTCAAACAGATTTGAAAAACACATGGTTATTCAAATCCATCACCATCTTTCTGTACCATGTATAGTGAGTGATCCTCATGCATTGACTTAATTTTATTTTTATTTTTCAGTTGACTAGCGATATGTGATCATGAAGGCATACCAAGAAGTTTTTTAAACATCGTGTTGAGTTATTACAAACCCGAAATTAAGATAGTTCCTGGGTCATTTCAGACAAATCTGAGCTCTTTTCTAGTCATTTTTCTCCGGTTTTTACAACATGTACTGACTTCACTATTTCTAAACACAAAATTAATTTGCTCAACACTTTAAATATTCCACTATATTTGGCATTACCTCCTCCTTGTTTCAAAGAACAAATTAAATAGTTACCTAATATGAAAACCTCTGGCCTTGACCTGATAAATGTTCAAATACTTCAAAAACTACCAAAAAATACTGGTGCACCTTAACCTCAATTTATAAATACACAGAACGACCAAATTCCTCTGATAATGAAAATACTCACACATTAAAATGATTCGCAAAACTAACAAGGACACAAATATCTCTTCATTCTCAAGACCAATAAGCTTCTTTCCAATATGCTATGAAAGTTTTGAGTAACTACTCAATAAAACACTTCTTTCTTGAAATACTTGAAAAATGTCAGATTTTTAGTTTTAATATTCACTGCAATAAAAATTATTGTTAGTTTTATTATTGTCAGTTTACAAGCCAAACTTAGTGACTTCCTTGAAACTAGTAGTAGTGAGTAACTTCTTAAATACTGTCTTGATAAAGAAAATAATAAATTATATTTAATACAGTAATAATATTATTCTCATGTATTTACTGATCAAAAAGTATCAATATTTTGAATCTACACGAATAACTGAAAGCATCATTATTTATGTTTAAAATATTATTTTTTAATTTAAAGCATTAAATAGAATATTTTTAGTTGATTTTTATTTTCGAATTAACTTTATTGTTTATTAGAAAAGTTTTTTTTTTACTATGTCATTATCATCTATAAAATTTAAGGGATTTTGTACGATCTCTTATGAAAAACTGCCACACTTTGATTCGCGATTCATGTTTGAATAATCAAAAAATGAAAATTAACTTCTTTTAAAAACAAAAAACGCAAGTTGTATTGACGAAGAAACTGTTCCATTTGATGCATCGGTGAGTGAGGGACAGCGATGAACATTCCAAAAATTCCTCTTTTTCGTATTGTGACACTCTTCCAAATAAACGATATATAGAACATCTTTATCCTTTTTGGAAAATTCATATTGTATTTGAGAATTCGGGGAAAATCCAATCTTGATCGGGCATTGAAATGTTTAATGTTCAATTTTCCAATTTAAAGTGCCTTAGAGGAAAAACCACCCTATGAAAAAAAGGTAACCTTGTGAAATTTTTCACATTTTTAAGTATAGATATTTCCAAAGCGGTATTTGATTAAAACTGAGACAACCCTTGCCGGTGACGTCAGCCTGTGTCGATCGCACAAGAACTGTAAAACTAATTTCATCTAATAATAAAACCTCGGATGTGGACAAAACATGACTTTCTTGTACGCCTATTAGACTATCAATCGGTGGCTCAAAAAGTGACCCCGAATTACTATTTGGTTACTAGATTCCGAAGATAGCAGTATCTCAAAAACGACAGTCGGCGTCGCGATGTCTATTGGCGTCGGTTATTTGTGACAGTACCTTCGTCCGAGTACGATTCGTAATTTTTGATCTGTTAGACTCAGAATTTTATTTTCTACAACTTTTATTTCTAAAATTGATAGAGAACCATTCAACAAATCTATTATGAACATTTAAAAAATATATTATGAACTTCACTATTTCAACTACCACTTCCTATGATCATGTAGAGACCAAAAAGGGAGGTTCACAACTGAATGTTATAGCAATTCCAAATACAAAATTTCAACTTTCTATGGCTAACAGTTTTTGAGTTATGCGAGATACGAACGTACGTACAGACGTTACGACGAAACTAGTCAAAATGTTTATTTCCGTTGAACACTGAAAATCGAAAATTTTCGAAATAACAATGCTTCCTTTATTGCATACAAGGAAGTAAAAATAACAACTTATATCGTTGTATTTGTACACTACCAGGAGAATTGTGGTTAATAGATATGTGGCAGGTGATTAGTCATAAATGGCTTTGTTTTAATTGTACCCAATGAGTAAATTAATGTTCTTAACAGCTACAGGTGTATGAAAAATAATTAACAAAGCCTTCCTGCAAAACGGTGACCCGTGTTATGTACGTTATTCCTCAGACAGTCACCTGTTAACTTAAAGTATGATACACTTTAATTTTGATTTTTTATTTTTTTTTTTTTATTGGACAATGTAACCATATTTTCAAAAACGCCTTTGAGCTCAGCTGAAAAAAATAAGGAATCAATCGTTTCAACTTATTTAGTATAAACTTCAAATTTAAATATTGTTTTATCATAAATATTTCTTTCTTTCCACTTTTTAAAAGTGTTTACACGATTATTTTTTAATTCAGTTTAATATTTTTGCAAACGTTCGCAACAAACTTTTAAAAATTATAAAATGAAAAATGTCTTCTCAAATTAAAAAAATAAATTAAAAATAATAGTTCCCTATTATATAGACTTTTATATTTTTCATGTTCAATCAGACCTTGAGAAATGATTTGATCTGGGAATTTAGGGAACGAAGTTATGACAGAATAACAAAAATTATTTAAAAATTCTATATTCGAAAATATCTTGGTGAGGAGTCAACTAAAAACCCCAAAAAATAAAAATAAATATTTAACAATTTAAATAATATTACAAAAACACACAACTATGAACTAGGATTGGAATATCGACACAACGATATATCGATCACACCATATGCTAAACTATATTACAGTAGAATCTCTGCAATTCATATTCCAGTAATACGTATAGATTTTCTGGTCTCTTGAAAGTCTTCCTTTATTTCGTATAAAAACATTGCAATCCGGTTCTCCCGATAATTCGTATTTATTTTCGTCTTCCAAGTAATGTAAACGCCTTATAATTCGAATTTCAAAATAAAAAATATGGTTAACTCTTAATCTTTTCAAGAGGAGAGGTGAGTGAGTGAGAGAGGAATCGTTTCTATGAATTTCGGTCGGTTTACCCTTTTTTTTTTTCTATTCAGTTCTCTTTAAATAAAATTGTAAAAAAAAACCTGTAATCATACTGTTAGCCGACAACG